>OU964971.1:8481550-8521550 GCA_918808275.2 Dolichovespula sylvestris | reverse complement strand
CGCGCGCGCGAGAGAGAGAGAGAGAGAGAGAGAGAGAGAGAGAGAGATCGGAACAATTTCAAACGCTCTTTTCTCCGAGTAGGGCAACGGTTAGTATAGTAGTCGAGGTCGAAAAGCATCGGGGCCGGCTCGTTTCTCTTTGCCACCTCCATCCTCGCCATCCTCCTCCTCCTCCACCTCCCGAATACTTTTCCCTTCTCTTTTTGTAAGCCCTTTTTTCGTGGCTGAAAAAGCACAAGCTTCTCTCGGTAAGCGACGATTCGACCGCAAAAAACAGTAGCTACGAGAGATCTCTTTGTACTCGTTGCGTCAACTGCGTCAACTTCCGGTCGCCGGTCGGTGTCCGGCCGTGTACTCGCGCGAAAACCTACATGGGGGTTTCTTTCTTTCTCTTTTTATCACCCCCCGCCCCTCCCCCGCCCCGCCCCGTCCCGTCCCGTTTCGCACGAGTAAAACCCGAGTGAAAGAGATAGAAATAGAAATATATGGTTAGGAATAAAATCGCAAGGTTATTGCACAAAGGGCGATTGAAAAATTTGAAAATTTTCTAAAGACCTTCTCTCTCTCTTTCTCTCTCCCAGTCTTTATCTCGATTTACCTGCATACATAGAGAGGAGAGAGAGAGAGAGAGAGAGAGAGAGAGAGAGAGAGAGAAAGAGAGAGAGAGAGATAATAAAACATTGACGACGAACGAATTATTGGTTCGTTTCAAAGGTACAACGTAGGTATTGATGTTAGGGGTAGTATAGTGTTCGGTGTATGTTTTAAAAGGGGTGGTAAAGGAGTATCCGACGATGGCACGAACGTGTTTCGTGAAATAAAAGCGTATCTATACGGTCGGTATGTGTTTGTCTATATATACGTATATTGTCTATAAATATATGTGTGTGTGTGTGTGCGTATATATATATATATATATATATATATATAAACATGCATACATGTATTTGTATATGTCGATTGCTTTTTTTTTGTCAAATATCGAAAGTACTTCCCGCACGAAGAGACCCCTTTGACGTTTAACCGGACGCTTTTATCGATCGGAGAATTTATTTCTTCTCCTATCTACCGAACTCTCTACCCCTGAACATCGCGCTGTCTCTCTCTCTTTCCCCGCATTCTCTCTCTTTCTCTCTTTTCCGTCTGTCTCTGGCTGCTATTCCTCCTCCTCCTCCTCCTCCTCCACATCCTCCTCATCCTCCTCCATCAGCCACACAACCACCGATCCCGGCTCTTTATCCCGAATCACCCACCCAAAGCAGTCTCGTTCCCATTTTGTTTCCCTCCTATCCGTTCCCTAGCTCGTCCCCTCTCCCCTCGGCCATCCTCTCACCGTCGTTCTCTCTCTCTCTCTCTCTCTCTCTCTCTCTCTCTCTCTCTCTCTCTGTCTCCCTATCTCTTTCCATCTCACTCTCCCGGCAGATAGGTGAGATTAAGCGGTCCGCAATGCGCGCCAGTGCTTATCAGGAGATTGCATTTTAGCATAATAGGTATGAGCCGGCATTGTAGCCATTTTGAAGGACGTGCGTCGCGAGCATGATGTGTGTCGAGCATTTATCATAGTTGGGCTACTCGTTTACTCTCTCTTTTTTTTTTTCTCTCTCTCTCTCTCTCTTTCTTCATCGTAGTTTTGGGACTATTCCTCTCTCTCTCTCTCTCTCTCTCTCTCTCTCTCTCTCTCTCTCTCTCTCTCCTTTTTTCCTCCTTTCTTTTTTTCTTCTAATTTCGCGTATGTTTCGTCTCTCGTTCTTACTCTCTCTCTCTCTCTCTCTCTCTCTCTCTCTCTCTAGCTTGCTCGCTCACCGATCTCTTCCAGTCTCTCTTTCTCCATCTGTTCTGTACGCATGGAATGTTCCTTCCCAAAACGCATCATCATCACGGTACTCGTCCCAACTTGAACTCCGTGGAAGTTGGTTCAGCGAGCGAACAGTTGGAAACAGTCGTGTCTCATCGTTAACCGCTTGTGTCTAACTAATAACTTGGATTAATATTTCTTCTCTTTAAAACGCCCATCGGGAGTCCCGGCGATTCGGTACGACCTGCTATTACCGCTTGGCAGCTTGACGAACAACTAGCCAAGAGAGAGAGAGAGAGAAAGAGAGGGGAAGAGAGAGAGAGAGAGAGAGAGGGAGAGAGGGAGGGGGCTAAAGGTAGAGAAATTTTACGATAAGGACAGAAACAAAGGACTCCTAGAGGTCAGCGAGAGAAAACGTGAGAGCGGTTTAAACATTTTTATGTTTCTCCACGCGTACCTCGTGTTTATCTCGTACGACTGGACCAATGAAGCAGCCAGTATATAACGACGGGTGAGGAAAACGCGTTAGCTCGTGATACGTGTATGTGTGTGTGTGTGTGTGTGTGTGTGTGTGTGTGTGTGTGTGTGTGTGTGTGTGTACTAACCTACTTCTCGTACGTGTACTTATTACGAACGACGAACCGAGAAACGTTTCCACACACCGAACGATTCTCTTTCTTACGCGATACTTGGCAGTTCGAATAACGTTCTTACGTTTCCCTTCCGACCGACCAACCACTATTCCGTTCTTAATCTTTGCCCGTCGAATACGAACAATAATAATCTACGATATCATACGAAACTATACCGAGAAAAGGCTAATACGTTATTTAACTTTAGAGAGAGAGGTATATTTTATCGCTCGATTGAGAACAGATTTGGTTTTTTTTTTCTTTTCTTTTTTTTTTTTGTTTTAGATCGATCCAATTCTTTACGATGCGTTTATAAAAAGAAACTCGAAATCTGATAAGAACGTTGGAGCGTTTCTCCGCTGCCCTCTTCTCCACCCACCCAATCACCCCTTTATTTTCTCTCTCTCTCTCTCATTCTTTTTTTCTTCTTTACTTCCTCGTTGTCTATGAAAGAAAAAGAAACAAAATCAATTCCAAGATCCATAGAGACCACCTGCTCTCTCTCTCTCTCTCTCTCTCTCTCTCTCTCTCTCTCTCTCTCGAATTTCGGTCGATCCAATATTGTATAACTCGTGGGTAACTCATGCCATATATAATCGTAGATCGGAGATTAAACGCAGTGTTCGACGCTTAACGGAGAGGCGATAACGAACGGGCCACGTTGCTCGTAACCGACCGTGCTGAAAATTGGATTTTTCCATCCACAAAATATGCGAGGGGCGACGGGTAACTACTACTCCCCAATGATTCTAAATTTCGATCTACCTACTTAAAAAAATAATGAGAACCAGAAGGAACGAGGGCCAGGAAGGAATTATTCGACGGAGATCGCTCCTTTCGGTTATATCGATTGTGTTTTCAACCATTCTTCCCTTAACTTGCTATACTTTTCGATAACGAGATGGATTAAAATACTATGTCTTTTGTTTCAACGTTGCGATTATGATTCGTGTTTATTTCCTTTTCGTTTTTTCCTTTTTTTTTCCTTCGAAACGCACAACGACAACTTTTTGGTTCCGCCTGATTAACGTTATCAATGTGTACGTCATCGAGGACTTCCGACAGGAGCGACGGATGAAATCGATCCGACGATCGACTATCCATCGTTCTTCTCTTCTATTGGACGATAATAACGGGATAAATGAGAAAGGGACGATCAAGATAGGTAGGATGGATGCTAGTGATTGTGAGAATGTCCCAACGTTCATACGGTTCGATTTACTGACAATTAACGTACATACGTCGTCCCTCGATTCGAGAATCGTCCGAACGTGACGTTCATTTCCCTCTCTATTTCTCTCTCTCTCTCTCTCTCTCTCTCTCTCTCTCTCTCTTTCTCTCTCTATCTATCTATCTATCCCATCTATCCATCTATTTATCTCTTTCTATTTCTCTTTCAGGCCCTTTTATTCCTATTGATTTAGAATCGATTAGAAACATGGACGAAGATTTGCGTTTACGAAATAAGGCAATAATTTCGGGAAGATCGACGGACGAGATCTATCGTAAATTATTATACGCCGTTCTACGTCCGTCCGTCAGTCCACGGCTACGAAATCTGATCTACATTGATTGACATTTATGATCATAAGCCGTCGGACAGATAAATGGGTAAACCCGTTCGATCTGCTCGCAACGACGATCATTCCCGAGGATACTACCCCGCTTAACTTCTGATTTATTGGCAATTATCGTAAATCTAACGATTGCACTTTTATTGCCAATTGCCAATCGACCGTAAACGTCCTAAGGTAGTAGGGTGATCAACGGAAACTCTGTTCCTTATTTTATATGTTTTCTCTAAAAAGACGCATATGTGCGTGAGTGAGTGAGTGAGTGAGTGAGTGCGTGCGTGCGTGCGCGCGTCAGTGTATATTTATATTTCAAGAGTGTATAAAAACTTTTCGAGAGTTGTTTGATATCGATGAATAATTTTTTTTTCCCTTTCTCTTTCTCTCTCTCTTTTTTTTTTTTTTTATTATTATTATTTTTTTTCTTTTTTTAATCGAGCCACGATATTAAATTTATTCAGTTTGGTACGTTTACATGTGACGTTTAAATTCGTCGAAAAATTATTTTCTCTACCTTTTTTCTCTTTCCCATAATCGTTTTCCTTCCTTTCATCTACCTCCCCTCCCCCCCCCTCTCTCTCTCTCTGCAATAATTTCACGAGGCCAATTTATCCGTCTACTCGCTCTTGCATCTTTCGTTCTCGATCCTCTCTTGGCAATATCCATCCGGACTACTTGGACTCGTTCTTTTATACGATCGTTATGGAACGATAATCACGATGTAAGCACGAGCGACACGCGAATTGTTTCGAAGCAACGTTCCCGAAGAAACGTCGCCTTTACACGCGATCGTCTTTCATCGTCGCCGTTGTTTTTCTTTTTCTTTTTCTTTTCCTTTTTCTGTCTCTTTTACTTTTCTTTTTTTTTTTGGTTTTTTTCTTTTTCGAGAAACCGAAACACGCGCGACAATGAAGAGATTTCATTACGTGTCTTTTTTTTTTTTTTGAATACAAACTAGTCCTGTATCTTATACCACTTTACTTATTTTTATTATTATTATTATTATTATTATTATTATTATTATTATTTCATTTATTTTTCTACACGCGATGATTCCGATAATTCGAGTATCCGTAAGGATAAATAATATAATTCCTTGTATCCGTTTTAGCAGAGGATAGGGGAAACAAAAATATGGAGACGATTTGATAAGAAATTAATGCGCTTCGTTAATCGAAGAATATATATATATATATATTCGAATATGTATATACGTTTAGTTATTTATGAATGAATAAGTTTAGTACGAACGAGTCGTAAATTTAATTTTGGCTCTTCGCTCTTCGCTATTACTTCACACGATGATTCTTTTCTTTTTTTTTTTTATCTTCGTCCGTCTCGTTCACCTATTTCCATTTTTTCCTCTTTATATTTTTTTTTTTTCGTTTTTTTTTCGTCGTGATATCGATGAAAAAAATTAGCATCCTACAATATCATTTACATCCGACCAGTTTCTATTTTCGATTGAGAAATCGTCGACGCGTCGAGCATGTTAGCACGTAAGGTCGAAACGATACGAACAAGGTCGTTGACATTTTTGAAGTTTCCAGACGATGTGTTCAGGCGTCAAAGGCTAATCGTTTCGGCTAAGAGAAATTCGTACGAAGCACGCGTGAACGTTTCGAAAGTGAGAGCAAATGTTTTCCTCTCGTATACACCAACAAGGGAGCGAGAGATAGAGAGAGAGAGAGAGGGGGTGAGAGAGTAAAAGAGTATGTGTGAGAGAAAAAGAGAAAGAGGATGAAGTGTATAAGAAAACAGTGTCAATCGAGAAAGAGTAGGAGGGACTCGATGTATGGTACACTATCACCATCATAGTTCCTGTTACTACTACTACTACTACTTCTGTGCTGCTACAAGGAGATTACAGAAGGGTACACTACGTGTCGCCCACTAACAGCAAACGTTTGTCGAATCAACAGAGACGCTCCGATAACTCCTTGGAAAATGAAGCTCTCCAAAGTGACTTATGGTTCGAGCATTATTTTATAATTTACTACTACCTCGATTTATATAGTTCCTTATTTCTTATAGTTAACAACGTTTGACCAATCCCGTACGAGAGATATCGACCAACGAGGCCCTTCGAGAGAGATAGAGAGAGAGAGAGAGAGAGGGGATGCTGCAAAGCGACCATTAAAGTTTCTTGCGTGAGTTATTCGTTTGTAAATTGACCGATGGAGGAGGTCATTTGCCGGTTCTTGAATATCCACGTAAAACCCTTTTCCCTATAAATTATTTCACGAGGAATAAAACGATCCGATTTATCTGTACTTTCGATTATGTATATATATATATATTTTTTTTTCACGAAATTTGTATACTATCCTACTCTTTTATTTATTTATTTATTTTTTTTATACAACTGACATTCGAGCGAATTTATCGGATATTCGTGGTCGAAAATCAAGGCCGTTCGAATTTGCGAACGGGGGGTGAAAATTCGTAAAAATTCGTCGAAATTTTCCTTGAAACGGACTGAAGAAGGAGAGAGAGAGAGAGAGAGAGAGAGAGAGAGGACGAGGTAAGACAAAGAGGACGAAGAGATAAGAGGAGGAAGAGGAAGAGGAAGAGGAAGAGGAAGGGAAAAAAAAGAGAGAAAAGAAAAGAAAAGGGGGAGGAAAAGGAAAGAAATAGTAGACACTCGTACGTATGTACATACGCGCGTAGAAGGAAGCCAAGCTCTCCGCCTATCAGGAAGTTGGAAGTCTCGAAATCGCGAAGGGTGGCCCGCCCGTTACTTTTGCAAGAAAAATCCTCGGCAAACATTTTTCCCGGGCGCTGCGTACCTGATACCCGAGCGCAAATTAAATGCAAACAAAAATACGTCCTACGACTCGTGAAGCGGACTGAAAGAATAGTGGAAAGAAAGGTTAGAAAAGTAAGGGAGAGAGAACGAGAGAGAGAGAGAGAACGAGAGAGAGAGAGAGAGAGAGAGAGAGAGGGAAGAAGGGAAAAATGTCTCGAGATGAAAGATCCACGCCAAGAGCGCGCGAAGTGTAGTTCTGTTCTTTTTCAAGGAAGAAAGGGCACGTGGGGGCGACGAGTGAAGTAGCGGAAAAGGAAGGAGAAAAGAAATAAAAAAAAGTGAGAGAGAGAGAGAGAGAGATAGAGAGAGATGGACAATATCATACAAGCCACACAGTCGTTCCGCACGAGCAACTAAGAGACGATAAGGAAAGGGAGGAGGATGATGAAGAAGAAGAAGAAGAAGAAGAAGGAGGAGGAGGATAAAACGCTGAGAAAAACGGAAGTTAATCGACGAAGCGAATCTCTTTTTATCGACCACGTGCGAGAGAGAGAGAGAGAGAGAGAGAGATACACTTTGTGTCGTCTTCTGGCGTCCGTTGTTCCCTTTACACGCTGGGGAGGATAAAATCGTTTGAGAAACGAGCGCCGTTGCGCCGCGAATTCCATTACCGTGCGTGCGTTTGAAGAATCGTCGAACGTTTCGCCGAGCAAAGTGCCGAGAGAAACAAGGAGAGAAAGAGATATATGTGTGTGTGTGTGTGTGTATATATATATATATATATAGAGAGAGAGAGAGAGAGAGAGCAAAACGATACGTCGTAACACACGAATTTAAGAGTGAAAAAGAGAGATAGATAGATAGATAGATATACAGATAGATAGATAGAGAGAGAGATAGAGAGAGAGATAGAGAGTCAAATGTACGAGTGGATAGGAGATGAAAGAGGAACTCCAAAATTCGTGGAAAAGAAAGAGAGAAGAAAGATAGATCGATGGATGGCAGAAAAATGTGCACCGAAATTTATATAACGAGGAATTCTATTATGTTAGGTTCTCGCCCAGAGGGCGAGTGTGTATATATATATATCGGAATATCGAACGGCGTGCTTCATCGACCGAGATAAGATCCGTTTACGTTCCCTCTCTTCTCTCTTCAATTTTCCTATCTCTTTCTCTCTCTCTCTCTCTCTCTCTCTCTCTCTCTCTCTCTCTCTCTTTTTCTTCGCGTTCTCTATGTTCTCGCGCATGAATCACGATACTGTAGGTAATTCAACGGAAAAGCAATTTTTCGTTAAGCCTCGGTCGAACGCGGCCCTTTCTACGATAGAAAGAGAGAGAGAGAGAGAGAGAGAGGAAGAAAAAAAAGAGAAAAGGAATAGATAACAAAAGAATGAGAGAGAGAGAGAGAGAGAGAGAGAAGGAAGGAGAAGAGGTGAGTCTTATCGCGAGGCAAAATGCACCGGACTCTCATTGAGATAATGGAAAGGATGGGTGGAAGTGGAAAGAGGAGAAGGATAATGCAAAACAACGGGATTATCCTCGAGTAACGTCGCGTTGCACGGAAGCGAGTGTTCCTCTCGAGGACGAGCGTATTCGTTAGGTGGAGACGATAGTTTTTAAGAGCGGAAAAAAGAGAGAGAAAAATAGAGAGAGAGAGGGAGGGAGAAAGTAGTTAAAGATGACAGAAAATTTGCAACGTTGTAACAATCGTTTGACGATTAACATGATTACCGAGAAACGTCCCTCCTTTCTGAATCATTTCGTGCGCATTCACTCGAAATAGATTTATTTACGATACCTCAAAGTAGCGTAGTAAACAATTCCCTCAGAAATATTCATATTCAAACGTTCGGATAAAACAGATATCTGCGATATTATTTTAAGGGTTTCAAAAAAAAAAAAATAAATAAATAAATAAAAAAAGAAGAAAAGAAAGAAAAATACGAAAGTCGTAGAAAGTAAAGTGTTTATCGCGTCGTTTGCTCAAAATGGTTCGAGTGAGAGGGAAAAGGATATATATATATATATATATATATCCTTTGAGTATTTTCTTATCTATCTCAAAGGTTTGCCTTATACGTTTCCATATTCGTTTTCACCCCCTTTTAGGATTTCCCATACGCGAACGAACGCTCTTCTCGTCGTATAGACGCCGTTTCTGAAATAAACAACTAGATATCTTCGAAGTTGCGTAGAGAGAAAGATATATATATATATATATATATATATATATATATATATATATATATATTGGGAGAGGAAGAGAGAAGATGATGGTACTCCGGGACAACCTTTTCCCCCTCAACTTTCCAACCCCCACCCTAATCTCTCTCTATCTTTCTCTTTCTCCTTCTCCTCTGATTTCACATACGGATATTCCTATTTGTTTTTTTTCTCAAGATATCCGTCGTGTTTACTCGCTACGATTTGCGTTGGCACTGACGAATTTCAACTATAATATGTATGTGTGTATGTGTTTGTGTGTGTTTGTATATGGACGAAACGACAGTGATAAGATTCTATATATATATATATATATATGTTATGTGATTTTTATTTAAAAATTATACGAACAATGGCTACATTCTTTGAACCTTGAAAATATCGATATATAATTCGATATGATTCGGTTATTATAATATGAATATAATTCGCGTACATATTTATAATACATACATACATACATACATATATATATATATATATATATATATATATATATATATATATATATATAAGGAAGTGCTCGTGAATCGCGAGGTTCGATCATAACGAAGAAACTTCCGCGTGCCGATCCGCGTTACAAGTTTCCGTGATATTTCATAGCTGTTCTACCGATGTAGAAATTCTCCAAGAAATTATTACGCGAAGCATCAAGTATTCGGGCAATCTATAAGACGATATTCTTCGTCGCTTTGGCTAAACAAACAAAATTTTAAATAGTGATTAATTTCAACGATTAATATTTTTTGTTTTTGCTATTTCACACACACACACACACACTCTCTCTCTCTCTCTCTATATATATATATATATATACATACCGCGTATCATTATATTTTGATTATTTCATCTCTCTCATGAATGCTTTACCGAACGCGATTAAATATCGAAGGTATACAAGATATTTTGGTCACGATTCGCGAGCTCAAATACAACTAATTACAAGCTATCGCGCATATAATCAGATTACGCGGCGAGCGCGTCATGGATTATACTTCAACGCTGCCGATCGTGAACGGACGACAATAGGGGACGAGGAGAGTGAGTGAGAGAGAGAGAGGTAGAGAGAGAGAGAGAGAGAGAGAGAGAGAGAGAGAGGAAGAGAGGAAGAGGGGGCTTGATGGAGAGGTCGGTGGATGTGCAGACTGAAAATTTTGCGATTGTCATCGACCATATTGGCTCGCTTCAGAACTCTTTTATGCCATTGAACTCGCGTGAAAGTGCGACATGATTGAGTTTCAAATCTCCCCTCCTCCAGGAATATTGAGAAAAAGAGAAGGGAAAAAAAAGGAAAAAGAGAGCGAGAGAGAAATATGGGATGAAAAAAAAAAAAAGAAGAAAAAGAAAAAAATTGATTGTCGAAAAACTTGATCGACAGTAACGATATATATATATATATATATATATATATATATATATATATATATATATATATATATATATAATGTACAACAGTTTCGATTAATATCTTATCCGTAGTTGTGTTTTGGAGTGATCGCTGTCGGTGTTCACCGTGAATATTTCAAGGAGGAATGAAAAATTGATCGATCTCGTTAGATTAGCCCGTACGGAGAATTCGACGATGTTAACCCGAGAACGAAGCGTTGAATTATCTCTCTCGGGGGCGGGTGGTTGGGCGGTGGGGGAAGGGGAACAGAACGTTTTCAACGAAAAACTATTGTCGAAAACGTTGGAAACAATAATCAACGGTTTCGCGAAACGTTTGTTAATGGGAGTTTTAATAGATAAACGCTCTCTACACGAAATGGACTCCAAAGCGATTGTGTGTGTGTGTGTGTGTGTTGGGACGGCTTATCGATCGTACAACACGATTCCAAGAGAATTTGGGTCAGAATTTGGTAAAAAAAAAACCTCTTTGCCATTAGACTCTCCAGAGATTCGAAGAAGATTCCCGAAAGCCACGTAGTTTGATACGATGCGACTAGAGTTGACGTGTCACAGACCTTTGGATCCGTATATTAACCATTGAATCGATATTTACCTTGGTGCGTGCCTGTCCGAGCCACGTATGCAGACCCCGTTTCACAACTGGTCGCTCGATCTAAACAAAAAAATAAAAAGGAATAACATTTAACATTGTTTAGCGTTCCACCACAATCGTCTTTATTATTGCTTGTTACTGCGAAACACAGCCGTTTAATTTTTTAATCCTTATAAAGGATTATTATCTGATATAATAGGGAAAAAAAAAAAAAAGAAAGAAATAATAATTTTATCGTACGGTATCGTTTCTCCTTATAACACGTTGCGTGTACCTACGCGTTTAATAATAAATTGCCATGAAACGATAAAGTCTTTCACATGCATGTAAATCTAAAACAAACGTGATATTATGTAATCTCGAAAATTGAAAAGGCAAGAAAATATATATATATAAAAAAAAAAAAAAAGAACAGCAAGAAGGTACGGCTTTCGGTAACATCGTAAAGTACGCGATAATCTCTTCTGGGTTGCCGTATATAAATTATCCTAGAGAAAGTATATATATATATATACACACACACACACACACACATATATATATGTACATATACATATACGTTAAGCATTAAAGTCGTATTCAATGGTTCCATGAATTAAACCCACCCCTTGGCGTACCTTCACCGCCGCCAACTCTCTGTCTCGACACGCTACCAACACATACGTACTACATATTTACATCGATGGAAATATCGTTTTCGCGGAAAATCAAGCATTCTTTAGACCATTTTTACGAGGGGCACTTTCATACGATTTAATTATTACACACACACACACACACACACACACACAGATGGGTATTATAATGCGTCTGTAGCGTGAATTATGAATCGACTGTTCCACTTATTTAAATATAATATTACATATTAAAAGAGTATCCTAGAAAGAAAAATCGATCGGCATAAGAGAAAGGAAAGATAAGATAAGATAAGAAAAGAAAAGAAAAGAAAAGAAAAACGACTCGCACCTTATCGTCGATCATTATATCACGATAATAATAAATCAGCTTCTCTCGTCGGTGTCAATCAAATTTTTGTTTCCCCTTCAATTATCACTGTACACGAACGTCGACAAAACAGATACGCACGAACGTTAACCCGCGCATTTCGCGTAAAGTGGACGTAAAAGGAAATTATACGAAAGGAAAAGAATCCAAATAAAAATGACAATCATAGAACGATCATAAACAACGGGGGAGCTGGCCTGATCGTAACGGCGGGAGGCCACGTATAGCCAGCCGGTTGACTTCTGAAGTCTCGACTGCATCGTCGGACACGAGCGTGCATGGGCGCGCGCGCGCGCGCGCGCATTGTTACCCCGCCAGCGTCCTGTCAAACTTCCACGCACGAGGCGCTACAGGGGAGCAAAGGTTGCTCAAACGCATTCATTCGGGCGTATGTACGTATATGCGTGTCTTCACGTGTCTATAATATGTATATACACACCACACACACACATATATACGTACATACATTCATACGTACGCACACAATGTTTTCTCTATGCCTCGTTGCTGGCCGAACGATCCTGCTTGGAAATTGTAAGGCGATAATAACGCGCTTTAGCGTTCGATCAATCGGATTAAACAACATATATCGAGCCAAGGGGTGGCTATTATTATTACGTAGTAGGGCCGTCCCTACATCCAAATGCTGTCACGCTTCGTTTTAAAAAGGGAAAGGTATTTTCCGTGCGAGTTACGCGCGCTCACACAACCATTGACTTCCGATTTTTCTTGCTCGACGACGTATCCAATCGTAACAGATAGATAGATAGATAGATAGAGAGAGAGAGAGAGAGAGAGAGAGAGAGAGAGAGAGAGAGAGAGAGAGAAAGAGAGAGAAGGTTCGATGTACAATAAAACTCTTCCTCCTTTTACCTATAACGCACTTTATTATAATAAATACGATCAAACTATGAAATTTCATGAATATTTTTAAAAAAATATTAGATTTTGACGATTTTCTCATAAAGTACCGAGTCGATCGATTTAGATGATAATCGTGCTTAGAATCGCATGGTTAACGCGAGAAAGTCCTTTGATGTTGTATGCCCGGTAATCACGATGATCATTGTTGCGCGATATTCAAGGACGATCAATGATTGATAATCCTGGGCTCCAATATAGCGAATAATGGTCCTCGTGTGTTCGAATTTCGCAGACGATCGTTCGGAGATATGTATATATACATAGGTACTAACTATATACGTGTATGTCTACATAATTTCTCGATATTGTTAACGAGAGTTATGAACGACGGGCTTTATTATTATTTTTCTTTCTTTTTTTCTTTTTTTTAGTGGCTATTGAGTCAAAAAAAAAAGTAAAAAAAAAAGAACACGCGGAAAATCGAAAAACAAAAAATAAAAAAGAGGAAACGACGAAAATGACAGGAATGTGATAGGACAAAAAAGCTGTTTTGCACGAAAATTGCACAGATTATATGTGTGTATATATATAAAATACGTACATATAGAAGAATAGAGAGAGAGAGAGAGAGAGAGAGAGAGAGAGAGAGAGAGAGAGAGAGAGAGAGAGACGGGTTGGTGTCGATTCCACCCATCGATTTTATTATTCACCGTGCAATCGAGTATGTGCGACGATATTGAACGCCCAACGTGAATCGAAAGAGTAACGCGAGAAGGGAAATTTTGTTCTCTTCCTATTACCTATCCCTCCCCCTCCTCTATTTATCCTCTTTTTCCTTATTACCTCTCTCTATCTCTTCTTTCACATTTTACACCTTCAAACGACAAGAGAATCGTGGGTTTCGGATTTTGTAAAAAGATAACACCAACGATACGCTTTTTAAAACTATGTTCCCTATTTATCGAATGGAAACGCTGTATAGCATTTTTGAAACTTTTCTTCCTTCTTTTTTTTTTTTTTTAATTATCCAACGATGAAAACGTTATTAACAAGAAAAGAGTGAGAGAGAGAGAGAGAGAGAGAGAGAGAGAGAGATAGAGATAGAAGAAATTAATATAAATAGAAATTAAGAAAAATTAATAAAGATAAAAATTCATTTACTTATCGTTCGTTAGTACAACTCGTCATTATCTACGAAGAGCGAGGATAAGGAGGGAGAAAGAAGAGAGAGAGAGAGAGAGAGAGAGAGAGAGAGAGAGAGAGAGAGAGAGAGAGAGAGAGAGAAGGAAGAGGAGGAGGAGAAATAATCTTGACGACGAATCAAGGAAAACGACTGCAGTTTCGTCGACGTCTTTCTTATCTGTATCGCGTATAGCGTGCGAGTTTCCTCGGTGTGATTACTAGACGTCCAATAAACGCATACAAACATGCATTAACGGACAAAACACATATATAGATGGGTACGCACCTACGTATATTAGTTAACACTGATGACGAGGGAAGTACAAAAGAGAGAGAGAGAGAGAGAGAGAGACCAGTCATCGTATTTAACGACGAGCGTACACGCATGCACGTGTATTAATCGCCAAGAATGGCGCTTCGGTGCGTGTAAACAGCTACCGATAGCATTAACGAAACTCACGTTGGAAAGCCACCGTCGTTATCGCCATTACGCTCGCATTAGATCCAGTAGTTACTCTCCCTCTTCGTTACGCACCCTATGCACGTATGCAAGTGTGTAGATATATATATATATATATATATATATATATACATATATCTAGCTTACGTTCTCTCTCTCTCTCTTTCTCATTCTCTCTCTCACTCTCGTCTCTCTCTTTTTAGCAGAAGAGACGTTCTCACTATCTCAGTCTCTCTCATTCTATCGATCTAATGAAGTATCCCGATGCGTACGTGTGCGTATCTGAAAACGTGTGCGTAAGCAAATTTACATATATACACGCGGCATACGTAGATATAGATACGTTCGATGCGTTATCGCACACGAGCCGGTTTATTTATTAAATACTTTTTCGTCATTCTATTTGATTTTGTTTTCGAGCGTTGTCCGTTCAACGGACAGACGGACAGACGGATTAAATATCGCTCTAAACTCGATATAAAATGGCCGTGTGTGCCGGTGACAGCTTAATGAAAGCGTAATGAATATAACGGTAAGGGCAGAGAGAAAGACAGAGAGAGAGAGAGAGAGAGAGAGAGAGAGAGAGAGAGAGAGAGAGAGAGACGCAACAATACTCTCTTCATAGACAGTAAATGATTATCGCCAATAACGGATATTAATAGTCTTTAAGCACCAACCGTTGAATACGTTCCTGCGATAATTTCATCCGAGTTAGTTGGTAAATTAATTATTACGATGTCTCTGCCGACTATTTCTCCCTGTAATTAATTCGTTGCATTCGCCGACACGCGAATGATAGTAAAAACAGAGAGAATAGAACTTTTCCTAGTGTAACAAAAAAAAAAAAAAATAAAAAAAAAAAAGAAAAAAAAAGAAAACAAGAAGAAAAGTTGATCGCGTCTCCTAATTCGAACGACCGTAGATATAAATCTCTGGGCTCGGTTTCGAGCATAGATGACTAGCCGAACGTTTCAAAGTCCTTGTACGTTCTCTCTCTCTCTCTCTCTCTCTCTCTTTTTTCTCTTTCCCCTCCTCTAACTCGACGATAACCACGAGTAAACGCGAATGTGAGCGCGCGCGTAATATTTACGAGCGTGTGTGCGTTCGTCGTGTGTTAACACGTCTCTCATCTTGATTGCCCGCTGAAGGGCAACCTGTCCAAACGCCACGAAAGCAAGTATTTTTTACTCGATGAATACGAAAGACATTTTAGAGCAACGACAATGACGACGACGATGTAGGAGGATCGAGAAGATGGAGATAAAAAAGAGAGAGAGAGAGAGAGAGCGATTGAGATAGACGGACAGGAAGACATGGAGAAGAAAAAGGGCAAAGGAAAATGATATATCGTTGGAAGTTAGCACGGGACCGATCATCGTCGTCGTTTCCCCGGGTATTTTCATCCCGTTAAAAGCAATTAATTCGAAGACAAAGACTACCGTAGCAACGATCGCGTCGTTGTTATACTGGCCTCGAGACGAGGCCAGCAAGAGAGCTCGCCTGAGAGCAGCGGCGTCAGGATGATAGTTATATACGCTCGAAGAACGAGCGAGGAAAAAAGGTAGAACGAGAAATCGAGTTGGCGTGGGAGTTAGGAGTTGGGGAGAGGCTGGAAGGTGGAGGAGAAGGAGTGAGAGAGAGAGAGAGAGAGAGGGAGAGAGAGAGGTGGGCCGCTGCTCGACAATAAGTGCATTCCCTGTACATCAGCGACGAGCACAATATGGCCGAGGAAAAGCCGATAATTAGACGATTTATCACTCGGTCGCTAGCGCGCCTCTCGCCCGACACAATTCGACTGAAAAGAATCGCGCTTCTCGCGAATACGTTCTTCCCTTTCTCTCATTCTTTCTCTTTCTCTTTCCCCTTCAGTATCACTATCATCCATCCCTTTCGCGCGTTTTTGCCTCCTCTTCAACCCTCCTTTCTCTCTCTTTTGTGAGTGCACACGCGCAAGCTATGCACGAGCCACGTATCATTATTACCGATACACCTACTCGACTCTCACAAACCTACAAAACGGCACACCTCTCTCTCTCTCTCTCTCTCTCTCTCTCTCTATCTATCTCTATCTCTCTCTCTTTTCGCTATCACCACGAACAACCCCTCTCTGCCTCGTTCCTCATTCCAGCTGCATCCGACGTTAATGTTCGACGTTCGAGAAAGAGTAGGGAAAACTAGGGAGGCTCCACGAGTTCGTAAAACGGAGGGTTGATGTACGTCTCTGTTTATACCCCGATAGATACGAATGCACGGCCAAGGGATGAAAGCAGACGTCACCCCTATAAGCGTAAACCCCACCATCCTTTTCTTTCTTTCTTTCGTTCTTTCTTTTTTTTCCCTTCTTTTTTATTTTTCGCTCCTCCTCCTCCTCCTCCTCCTCCTCCTCCTCCTCATCCTCCTCATCCTCTGGTGCTTTCCTTCTCGTCGTAGTCCTCGTCGTCGTCGTCGTCGTCGTCGTTGCGAGGCACGCTTTTTTTCAGGACGACCCACTCGTCGTCGCAAAAAGGGATCCTCGGCGAGAGATGTAGAAAATTAGGAGGAGCGAGAAGAAAGAAAATATGATGGGTGGTTTGAGGGTGGAAAGGAGGGAGGGAGGGAGGGAAGGAAGAAATGAAGGAAAAGTGTTTGTGCGGTCGAGTGCTTCGGGAGAACGAAGGAAAAGCAGAGGAGGAAGAAGAAGAAAGAGAGTAAGAGTGAGAGAATGACAGAGAGAGAGAGAGAGAGAGAGAGAGAGAGAGAGAGATGGTGGAAGAGAGGAAATGGATCAAGGATGCTTTTTCTTCCGTTTACCCTCCAACTAAGATATCCTACGTGTAATTGCGTGCAACGTCCGTCGAGAGAAAGGAGATAAGGGAAGAAGAGGAAGAAGATAGAAGAAGAAGGGGAAAAAACGAGAGAGGGGGGGGAGGGTAGGGGAGGGGAGGAAGAAAAAAAGGGAAATAAGATCGTTAGCGAGAAAGACGAGACGCGCACCTGGAGTCACGCGCTTTTTTTTGCCGAACAAGCTCGCTCGTCCCGAGCCGCCATCGTCGTTCGTCCTCTCGGAAGGTGTCTTCTTCTTCTTCGAAGGTGTATCCCAAGGTATCATCCCGAGGTGATCGAGCGAGTCGGTCGCTTGCTTTGTCGTGCCACGTTTCGTTTTCGTTTGTCCTTTTCCGCTTCCTCTTTTTCTTTTTCTTTCACCCCCTGTATCCGACGGTTTTTCTCTAGGACGGAGAAACGGATCTCGTCGATCTTACGACGACGAGAAAGAGAGAGAGAGAGAGAGAGAACTTTTTGCTTGCGCATCGTTTTTTCGCGCGAGAGATACTATTGCCGATATAGTGTTTCGTAAAGTATTAGCCGTGGTGTAACGAAGAAGAATCGATAGGACGTTAATGAAAGTGTGCGTGCGTGTGTGTCTGTGAGAGAGAGATAAAGTTATATATATATATATATATATCGATATATAAAGTTAATCAGTTTTTAGTGGGTTAATATGTAATCGTTGAATTAACGCGGACAATTAATTGAATCTTTCAATCATATCGACGATATGATAATTTGATTATGACCCGACAAATTGATATGTTAAAATAACCGATATACCTATCCTGTATATATCCTGTTTATATATATATATATATATAAAATAAAAAAAGGAGATGATGATCCTTTTCCCCTTTTTTGAATTCTAAAAATAAATATGCGCTCGATGGAGATTCTTTTGGACGAAGAGACGACAGCCGTCAAGCCTCATTTTCTTTATTCCACGTTTGAGAAAGGACATATGCCAGATATATATATTCAAACGGCGAGTTATGTAGACGGCACCTGTCGATGATTCGAGGGATACCCACCCGGCTGTTCGGTAGACCGACTGCCACGCTGTCCCTCTGCCTCTCTGCACCCTTCCCCTCTGCCCTCTGCCTCATGCCTCTGGCTGTCGTTTCCTTCCTTGGCTGGACGTCGCGTGCAGAATGCCACGCGTAAATCGTCTTCTCTTGCCCCTTTTATTTTCGTACCTGTTATACGACTTCGCCTCGTGGTACGAAAATCTCTCCCCCTACCCGCTCTTCTTTACGAAAAAGAGAGGAAGTTAATTGCGATGGATGATAGCAAAGAGAACCATGTTTATTTCACGTTTTATTTCCTTACAACTATTATATCTCTGTCTCTCCTTTTTCTCGTGGTTTTTCCTTTGTCACGAGTATCCCATTGCGTCGTTCGCTTTCTTCGTCCCATATCGAAGTGCCGAATAAATGGTCTTATGTATGCGTTATATCTCGAACAGGAATTACTACGTCGATATCGCTTATAATCGATCGTCGATCGTCGTACGCGTTGACTTATGCGTGTTGGAGCGCATATTAATATTTGCAAGTGAAAAATTAACTCGATTAATGTTTCTCGTCGTAAGGTTATTATTATTATTACTATTATTATTATTATTATTATTATTATTAGTATTATTGGGTGATGATCGAAAAAAATTGCGTTATCTCAAGAAAATTGACGAACGCAACGACAAACTAGCGAAGAAAGGATAAAAGGAGAGGAAAGTTAATACGATTTGTTGAGGTGCGGGACAGACCGACCACCCCTCACTGTCACGGTCCCGTAGTGAGCAAACAATATCTACTATTATTTACAAATACAATAATCCACCCCAAAGGGAGCGTGCGAGCGCGTTCCTGTGATTTCTCGACACACAAAGAGTATGAAAAAAAAAAATAAAATAAAATAAAATACAATCGTCCTGGGTCAGCGCGCGTGGTGGATGAAGGAAAAAAGAAAACGAGTCAACAGCGTGTCCGCAAACAAGAGTAAATATCATCTCTTTTTCTCTCATGAGATAGAGTTAGAGTTAGAGAGACAGAGACAGAGAGAGAGAGAGAGAGAGAGAGAGAGAGAGAGAGAGAGAATTTTTTTTGGAGGCATAAACCATGTATGCAAGTGAAATAAAAAGGAACTATAAAGACTATAAAAATTCTATACCATGAGGCAACCCCAGTTGCGAGTAAAAATTCTTAATTAGAAATTCTGACAAATTGTCTACAATGTCTGTTTGCATTGACGGAAGAATAATCTATTTCAAATTTTCGCAACCGCTTGACAAATAATGATATCGAAGATAAAGATTTGTTTCTCTTTTTAATTGTTTATTTATTTAGTTTTCTTTTTTCTTCTTCTTCTTCTTCTTCTTTTCTTTTTATAGATATAACACTCACACGGTTTTACCTGTGTGCCGTCGAACAACTCGAATCGATTAAATCGAAACGCGCGCGTAAATAATAATCGTGGTAATTAAAGCGAAGGCGATATATAATTACGCTTTAGTTTATTAATAATGTCACGTGGATGTGACGATAGAATGGGAGAGAGAGAGAGAGAGACGTCGAAGGGACGCTATCGAGAAAATTTGTTATCGCGTTATTTGTCTCCGTCGACTTTGCCCGTAGACACGTTAATTACTTCAACTACATTTTGTAGGAAGAATGAGTTAGAGAGAGAGAGAGAGAGAGAGAGAGAGAGAGAGAGAGAGAAGCCTCGGTCGACAACAAGTACGGGGACTAAAACGTGAAAGAGAGCGACGAGCACGTAGAGAACGACGACCGACACAAAACCATCGATCGCGATCAACGGCCGCAGGGAAGATTACGAGAGATTCGATTACGGTACGCCGCAAGAGGTCAATCATCGTTCCACCGTACATAACCATCCCATAGAATGCAAGAACGCGCGTGCGTACGCGCACGAATCGATGCGTTCCGCCAATGATCGCCAATTTTTTTCTTCTTCTTTTTCTTACAAGAGTTTCTATTATTTTCAAAGAAACTCATTCTCTCTCTCTCACTCTCTCTCTCTCTCTCTCTCTCTCTCTCTCTCTATCTATCTCAATGTCCGTCTCTCTCTTTCATAAATGCACCAATGTTTAAAAAGAAAATAGATTAGAAAAAATAACTTATGACCAAGCGCATTCAAAATACACGCTTTACGAAAGAATCAATAGAACGACGAACGTTCGTACACTCGCGAAAAGTTTTACCCAAAAAAAAAAAAAAAAAGAAAAGAAAAAAAAAAGAAAAAGAAAAAAGAATACGCGCGCGCGCGCGCGCGTGTGATCACATTTTTTCTTTTTTCTTTTTCTTTTTATTTTTTTTTTCAGTTTTGTTTTATGAACGAGGACATTCATTCTCTCAAATTCATTAACGATCAACCTGCGTACGCCGTTATCCCGCGAGTAGAAAAAATAGAACAACGAGAGTAGCGCGAAAAATCATTGGACGTTTTCGAGAGCGGTTTTATACTGTTTCTCGTGCGGCAAAACGAGTCGAAATGTTTTTATTACGTTCGTTCGATTCCGTACGGCATTCCCGTCTGTCGGTTGTTAGGTCACTGGAACTAGAGGATGTATGCATGTTGTATGTATGCATGCATACATATATATATATATATATATAGAAAGAGAGAGAGAGAGAGAGAGAGAGAGAGAGAGTAGGATAGATGCTACAGCCGGACGAATGGTTTGTATCGAATTTATGCTCTTCCTATTGATTTTGCGTATCTCTCTAACGATCGACATTATTCAACGTGAATATGCAAGACCATAGGGGGGAAAGAGGGGGGGGGAGGGTATGGGGGTGGTGTGGTATATACACCAGAGAGAAAAAGATATATTCAGTCGTAAGATGAAATTCTAAATGTTCGCAACCGTCTTTTATTATCTTCCCGTTTCTTTTTGTTCTTTTTTTTTTTTTGTTTTTTTTTTTTTTTTAATACAATTTCGTACGTACGGATCGATCGTAAATTCTCGAACGTTTTGTGGTCCTACCCGGACGTGCGTTAGTAGGGATCGTCGTAATTGTAAATGGAAAAATCGATATCGAGAGGGGAGTGGGGGAATGGAAATATTTGATTATAACGATTAATGCCAATCCGAGAAGAATATCCTCTCTCTCTCTCTCTCTCTCTCTCTCTCTCTCTCTCTCTCTCTCTCATAAATAATATAATATACGCGAATACCGTGATATTTTATCGTTAAAATATGTCTCGTGTCCCGGCCGGAAGGACCGTCGCCAAATCGTATTGTGTTCGAACCCGATACCATGAGACGAGAGCTAGGCGGACTCGATAAAGAATATATCCGTGATAGATGTTCTTCGTAGAAGGGAAACCGAGCGAGCTTTATTTCCTAGTGGATAGTTGGTTGCCTGCTGCTACCGGAAAAACACGATTCGAATGCGGATCTCGTAGGAAGGTATCGGTAACATTTTTATCTCATTTACGATAGTCCTCTTCTCTCTCACTCCCTCCCTCTCTCTCTCTCTCTCTCTCTCTCTCTCTCTTTCTCTATGTCTATCTATCTATCTATCTCTTTCTCTAGTTTCTATTTCTGTTTCTTCGCGTTTAGCATATTTTAGTAAATGTTCTTCCCTCCCTCCCTCCCTCCCGCCCACTCTCCCACCATTGGATTCCTTCTACTAAGTATTTAAATGAAGCTAAAAAGGAGAAAGAAGATAAAAAAAAAAAAAAAGAAAAGAGAAGAAAAATTAAAAGCATTCTTACTCTTAAAGACAAGTTCTATTAAACAGAATGGAGGAAGGAAAGTAAAACGTTTACAAGATCTCGAAATAACTACTGAGACGTGAGAGGAAAAGCGAGAGAGAGAGAGAGAGAGAGAGAGAGAGAGAATTAAATTGTGAAAAAGTGGTAAAACCTATAGGAAAGAACACGACGTGGATGTATCCATCCCATTCCTCTATTTTTGTCGAAGCCACACGAAATTTCGACGGACGAACGCGTCGATTTTTCCAAGCGCACTTCCGAACTCATTTTCCTCCCATGTTGGAATATTCTTCGCGGCGCCTCAATTTTTCTTATTCCTAGCTTGTAAGAGTAATAGGAAAAGGAAGATATATATATATATATATATATATATATATATATATGTGTGTGTGTGTGTGTGTATGTATGTATGTATATATATTTACATAAAAAAAAGTATAGATAGACATTATCTTGCACAAGTTTCTCGATTTTTCCGTACACCTAAATGTATTCCCCAAGCCGTTCCTCCGCAACGCCTTCGTGCTCGTCTCATTAACGTTAATTAAAGCGCCTTCGGATAAAAGGGCGCACGAGCGTTGCGCGAAAAGGGTGTGTTACGTGTCCGGTGTGTTATGCGAGGCGAGACGAGGGAAACGGAAAAGAGATAACCAGAAAGAGAGAGAAAGAGAGAGATAGAGAGAGAGAGAGAGAGAGAGAAAGAGAGAGAGAGAGAGAGAGAGAGAGAATGGTACCTTCGTGTGCGTGCTACTGAAAGCACCTTGTATAGATACATGTGCCGTCGTGTCGTGTCGTGTCGTGTCGACTAAGTTTCAAGAATAGAATTAAAAAGAGGAAAAGGAAAATAGAAAGAAAAAAAAAAAATAAGAAAAAAGAAAAACAAGAAGGGGAAAAAAATAGAGCCAAGGGAATGGCCGTTGGTTAGTTATTACCGTCAAAGGCCATTCTCGCGGGAGGTGTATGCGACTTTAATAACGTTCCATTCGATTTAAAAAAAAAGAAAAAAGAAAAGAAAAAAGAAAGAAAGAAAGAAAGAAAGATAAAAGAAAAACTAGCCACGATATTTAATTATTTCTCGCTTAATTATCTTTTCCTCGGGATGCCGTTTCGAAAAGAAAACGATCGAGAGCCTCCTCTTCTTCCCCTTTCCCCCTTTACCCCCTTTTCAACCTTTCGCATAAATATAAATAAATATTTTCTTGATCTTCTTATTTTGTTTTTTTTTTCTTTTCACATTGCTTGGTTTTATTTTGGACCGACATGACGGCCAATCTTTTCTCTTTTATTCTATTGTTTTTCTTTTTGCAGCTTACGTATTCACGACTCGTTAAAAGTGCATCGTACGTTTACGTATAGGAGGGCATTAAATCTTCAGATTCCTCTCGATCGCAATCTGCAAATCAAATGTCTGTCGACGATGATTCTCTTTGCGCAAATGCATGCACACACACACACACACACACACACACACACACACACACACACACACACACACATATATATATATACATACGTATATGCATATATGTTCGTACATATATTCATATAAATACGAAACAACGACGAGTATTGTTAAAGCGTTTAAAAGCATTGTATGTACGTACACAAAACTCTATCTAACCAACATATAGCGGGGGTCTTTTATTAGGCCGTTATTTCGTTACGAATTCAGCGGCGAGTCGATCGTAAAGTCGAGTACACAATTATCTAATTACCGCGGCAATTATGTCATTGGAATTTCATTGGCCGCATTAAACGAGCAGGTAAGGCTGAGAGTGTGCGACCTGTCGGTGGTTCCCGGTTATGACGGTAGTAGCCAGTGGTACTGGTGGTGGTACTGGTGGTGATGGTAGTGGTTGCTGGTGGTGCTGGTGGTACTAACGATTGCGAATGAGGAAGAGAGAAGGAAGAAGAGAGACCGGAATACAATCCTTGCTATCTTCGATCGGCCTTCCACGTAACTCGATTTTAAGTGGTTGCTACGCGAGAGAGAGAGAGAGAGAGAGAGAGAGAGAGAGAGGGAGGGGGGAAGAGAATGGTAGAGAACGAAGGGGCGGTCTACAGGGGGTAAACTATTTTACCGGTTCGTGCAATTACAGAAAGCGGGTTCTGGTAGAGCGACAAAGCCACGAAGTATAAAGTACCGATGCTTTTCTATCGTGCGTTATTAATTTATTGACTCGCAATCGTATGACGAATATAATGTATCGTTGTACGAATAAATAAAAAGGAAAACAAGGAAAAAAAAAAAAAAAGAAAAAAGAAACGTACGAAGGAATGGGGAACGCGATCGTCTCTTTCGATCTTTATTAAAGCTTTCTCTTCGTTCATTTATTTTATTTTACTTATTTATTTTGCCCCCCCCCCTCCCCCCCCCCCCCCCCTCCCCGCCCCTCGCCCCCCTCCACCCTTCTACCTCTTCCTTCTCTTTTTTCTCTCGTTTCTTTTTCTTCTTCCTCTTCCCCTACCTCCTTCTCCTGAAAACGTTTCCCGTCTTAAAAAAACTCGATTATCCGAAAGAATGGAATCTTTAAATGTAAAGCGCTGGTAAAGTGCTGGAAAATCCGCTTTTGAAAAGATAGTCGCGTTAAGATCGAATAAGATTCTTTTTCTTAAATCTAACTCAACTGATTATTCTTTTTCGCGAAGGAGAGAAGAATAAGAAGAAGAGGAAAAAAGAAGGAAGGAGGAGAAGGGGAAGGAGAAGAAGAGGAGGAAGAGGAGGAAGAGGAGGAAGAGGAGGAAGAGGAGGAAGAGGGAGAAGAAAATAAAAGTGGATCGTTTAATTTTCTCGAATGGAAGGATTCGATGAAAGGCTCGATTAAGAGAGATAAGTTTATCCGCTTTTTTCCTTTCGAACTTGTCGGCCCTCCTCTTCCCCACCTCTCTCTCTCTCTCTCTCTCTCTCTCTCTCCTCTCTGTCTCCTTCCATCTTTGTTTCTCTTCGTTAATCTTTCAGCGTAACACGCCAGCCGATGCACTCTCCTCGTATACGTTACCGACGAAAAGCGACAAAACTTGGAGTCGTTAATTATGCGTCGACTATCTCTAATCCTCCGTTAAGTGGCTCTAAAATAGCGTTGGGTCCTAGCCGTTATCCTTAGCTAAGCCGTCGGCGAAATGCGTTATAAACGGCTCTTCATTCTTTGGATTATAAATAATCGATCAAAGGGAAAGTTTCCTCCGCGTCGTCCTCGTCCTCGTAATCGCTGCTACGTCGCGCGGAAATCGTGTTGCGGCTGCTACCGTTCAAAGACTTTTAGAACCCTTTCTACGTCAACCTACGAGAACTACTTCGAATTAATGACTTTAACAGAAGGAAAACATCGTGATTCATCTGGCATCATCGTCGTCGTCGTCGTCATTGTCATCACTCGTGGTAAGTGCGTGTTCTAAGCCTTTAAGGAAAATATTATTCGATCGGTTGGTAATAGGTATCGCGGTTCTATCGATCAAAGGATAGATCGGATTAAGATACGATACGATAACGAAACTTAAGAGTAATATTTGACACGATAAACGCGAGAAAATGGACGACCGTCCATTTCGGTCGATATAATGAATGATTCAACGACGAATTTCGAATCGTCCTTATGATTATTAATTAATATTTACCGCGGGTCGATGTTATCGCGTTTTCCTTTTGAAAATTTATCCGGTCGACGCGTCCAACGAATATACCTCTCCATATACGATTATAACTTCATAGAAAGTAAATCGATGGTACTCGGGCAAATTTAGTAATAATAAGCCGATAGAAACGTTTGGCGTAGCAATTAATTCGTAACGAGAGAGAAAGAGAGAGGGGCGGGGAGGGCAGGGGATAGGAAGGAACGTTCGAAGCGAATCGATGATGACGGGTCAAAAGTGTTGATCACGTCGGTGTCGCCGCTCGACGTCATAGCCGGTGTTAATTCGATGAACTCTATTATCGATGTATACCTCGAATATCATTTTCCTTGGCGCATATAGCTTCGTAACTATCCACGTGCATCGTTACGTTTGATTGTTCGGCCCGACGTGCTACAGAAATAAGTGGATTCTGGTGGTAGTAGTAGTGATAGAAGTAGTAGTAGTAATAGTAGGTGGTACTTCCCATTTTTCGTTGGATTTTATCGAGCGTCGTCGTGCGTCCTCGCAGGTATGTATTTACTTCCATTCCATGGGCGAATGCATTTACGTACATAACGTTAAGTATCGTAGCTACGTACGTAAAAAATAAAAAAAAAAAAAAATAAAAAAGTAGTGTACGCACGTGCGGCGCACGTTGCTTGGGAAAACACGTACGTATTTCAACGGGGCCGGCGCGTACCACGCGTAATTTTCGAACGGACGGTTTAACTACGTCGTAAAAGGCAGACGCGAGCCGATTCCAGGTTCGTCCGCATGAATGGAGAAAAAGATCTTGTTGATGGACTACAACGAGACATTAGTTCCCTCGAAGAGGCTTCGTCGATCAAACAACATTGTTTGCCTTCGATCCTGGAAAATATCGTGTTTGCACTTGAGGATTTTTCACGACTCCTTTTATCTCGTTTCTCTGTTTCTCTCCTCCTCCTTCTCCCCCCCCCACCCCATGAAAATCCTCCCAAGAGACGGCAAAAAGCATTTTGTCTTTTCCAACGAATCTTCCTCTTTTTCCTTCACATTCTTATCCCTCGGATATTTAACGATCTATAAAATTGATGATATCGCTCGTTTAAGATAGAAAATTTCATTTCGACTAGATACTACAAGAAGAACGAGAAGAAGAAGAAGAAGAATGAGAGCTATCGTTCAATTATATTTTGATAATCGACGGCGTATCAAAGTCAAAATTATTATTATTACATTCGTATGCCCCGCCCTGCCATATTCGGTTCTTTAAACAATTAATTTACTACCGGGATCAGGAATTTTCTTTCCTTTCTTTTTTTCTTTCTTAATTTCAAAAATTTTTTCAAAATTGAATAACGAGTAGTTTCGTTAGGCTGTTTTTATAACGAAACGTGTACGTAAATTAACGTGAGTACTTATTTAATGAAAAATTCAAAACGTACGCGTACCTTCGTACCGACTCAAAGGGTTGAAAGAGTATTGAAACTGTATCCAAAGTAAAATACCTACATATTCGGTGGCCCATCAACTATTACGATGATATGGGAAGAGGGAGGTTAGGCGAGTGGGTGAATGTGTGGCCGGTTATACTGCTGCCGAGTTGCGCGGAATGAAAATTAATTTGCCCGCGAGGAAAAGACCGAAGCGAAGTTAATAGAATATCTTACGTTTTATAACGTACTATACCGTGCCAGTGCAAAAAAGGGCTTGGCACCTTTGTAAAAGCGTTGCTATATTGAATTAACCTCGTGTAGACACATCGCCTCGGGTCTCATCCTCTTTACATTGTCTATCTCCGAGAGGATAGGATCCTCCGACGAAGATCCATCGAAAACCCTTTCATCCCTTTTCCATTTCGAAATGTGATCGGCCAATGTAATAAAAAAAAAAAAAACAAAAAAAAAAGAAGAGGAATTATAACGAATGATAATTATTACGAATAATTTATTTCATTTGCGAAGGAATGAAAAATAAATTTTTCTCGCCTGGCGAAAGAAAGATAAAGAGAGAGAGAGAGAGAGAGAGAGAGAGAGAAATTTACCAAAGAGAAAAATTATATTAACTTCAACTTAATCCATATAAATAATCTATAAACGTTACAGATTACATTTGAGATATAAGAGCAAATATCTATCGTATATAGACCATGACGGTCGAATTAAAAAAATTTCTTATCTCCTCCTTCTCCACCACCTTCTTGTTCTTTTGTAATTAGCCCGAGCAATCCTTCAAAGTCTATTTGCTAAACGAGAAGGTATTTTCAAACGCAACGATCGCACCGAAACGTAATCACACTCTGCGGTTTCGGAGATTGTGAAACGTTAGATCCGACGATAGCAAAGTTTAGACAAGGAAACGTCGTGTATAAACGATGTCGATAGACGGAAGTTCTCGGAGGTGAAATTGGTGGGAGTTGGAGGAATACGTATGGGTTTCCCATAGCCGGAATATACGTAGACAATGTAGCAAGGTCGGTTCTGTCCATGACGTGATATATCTACGTTTAATACTTGGAGAACTCGTTCTCTCTCTCTCTCTCTCTCGCGTGAAACGAGAAAGAGAGAACTGGGAAAGGGACTCCCGTTTGTTCTGATTCCAACGATACCAAATGACATGAGAGAGAGAGAGAGAGAGAGAGAGAGAGAGAGAGAGATATGGTTAGTGGATTTTGATAAATGGTTCTTCGTTTACACGCGCTCGTACGTTTCGGACGTATGGCGAAACCTCTGAGCTTTTTTGTTGACCCACGACTATCCTCTTCCTCTCTCTCTCTCTCTCTCTCTCTCTCTTTCTTTCTCTGTCCGCATCCCTTCATTTATCCCATTCTTTTAGTCCTCGTTTTTCAGCTCTTCCGTGACGCGAGATTACGTTTACGGACCGTAATGTCGAGTATGAAACATTGTCTCTTCTCCACCTACTTGCCTGCTTGTCATCGACGATGGGGGTCGGTCCTGTGAACTCGAAAGGAAGAAGACATTATGAAAGATTACCGATCTGCTTCGTTTCTAGAACGTTTGTTCCACTTTTCCCTTTTCCTATTTCTCTCTCTCTCTTTTCTCTCTCTCTCTCTCTCTCTCTCTTTTCTTTTTTTTTTACTTTACTTTCTTCCTTTCTTTTGCCTCTCTCTCTCTCTCTCTCTCTCTTTCTTCGACGTTCGTCGATTAAAAAAAAATAAATATGCAAATAAATTTAAGAATAAAAGAGATAGAAAATGAGGAAGAGATATGATAGAATGAGTGTTCTCATCGATCCTAAACTACCTCGTCGTATATTCTTTGGTATAACCATGAGAAAGATGAAATTTACGTACATATGTATGCGTACATATTGCACGTTATCCGGCTACCGCATAAACTATGAGGAGACGTCACTCGGAAGGAAGAAAGGAAGGAAGGAAGGAAGGAAGGATGAAGGGAGACACGAGGAGTCTCACACCTGCGTATTTTCGGGATCGTGAAAAAAAAATGACACGCTTTTCTTGTCTCCTTGGATCGTTACGTGTTGTATTCTTCGTTGTAGGAGGCGAAATTGCAAAACCAAGAATGAGAAGAGTTGAGAAGAGGAGAATGAATGGAGAAAGAGAGAGAGAGAGAGAGAGGAGAAGAAAGAGGGTGAAACGAAGATACCTCATCCTTACCGAGATTTCTGTCGTGAAATAGATTTTTGCCTCGTATCATCTTTATACGAGATATATATCCACACATATACCTATATATTGTATGTATATACATATATACTTACTAACATCGTTTCTCTTTTCATTGTCGCGAGATAACTTAAATTTGGTGAAAATGGATAGAAGCGAAAACGACTAGAAGGATGATGACAACAAAGAGTAACGTGAATTTCCCGGAAATAGAGAATGATAGAGGAAGGGAGAGATTTCTTTTTTCTTTTTTTTTTTTTTTTTTTTTATCTTGGTATCCTCGAACGAGTTTCGAAATAATACTCCGTTCGATTTTCGCGCTTCGATCCTTTCTCATGGACGCTAGTTCGATCAGACTTAATTCTTCATTGGCAACTGCAAGGAAAAGAATGAGGGTGAGGAAAGGAAATTAAAAAAGAAAAAATCATAAATACCCACGGTTACAGAAGAAGCAAGCTCTCGGAGTCACACGCTGTGCCTGTGATAAAATAATTACCGACATAGAGACACATAGCTTCTCGTCGACATCGTCAATGCCGTTTCATGCGATAATACGTTTCGCGACGTTCGTGATTATTACGAAGCTCTGACGCGGATTAGATAATTAGAGAGGAGGCAAAGTTCGCGGGCACAACTGAGTAAGATACATCGTTGAAGTTTCCCCATGCTCTCAGGATCTTCAACCAGGATATATATATATATATATATATATATATATATATATATATGCATGCTTGATGTAACGTAATGTTGTGCGACGTATGAATTTATTTGACGTTTCACGAGCCACACGAGAATCCTGTTACAGGCATTACCCAAGACTGTGATACAACTGTGTAACTAAAATCAACGAAGCGACCAAATCGATTTGACTTTCAATATTAGAGAGGATCATTTATCGAAAAGGCCACTAGAGAGCATCGTAGTCGTTGGAATCCTACTATTCAAGGTACACGTAGTTTTAAACCATTTTCTCTTTTACTTTATTCTTGGTAGATAACCGATGGTTAGTTAGGAAATTGGAAATTTTATAGCGAGGAGGAAAACGATGTTTCAACGAGATTGACAAGTATTGAACTCATCGACAAAGAGAGACAGAAGAGAGAGAGAGAGAGAGAGAGAGAGAGAGAGAGAGAGAGAGAGAGAGAGAGAGAGAGAATAATAAACGAAGAGCATACAGATAGCTAGTATTTCATTTCTTCCCACGAGTTTTATGAATCGCGTTTGATAATACAATATCGATGTTTGCCATGGAAAAAGGGATACAACAATGTCGGAATGCTCGCGCTCGGCAGATAGTATCGATATATTATATTATTAATATGCCTATTTCTCTCTCTCTCTCTCTCTCTCTCTCTCTCTCTTTTCCTCTTTACTTCTGTTCCTTCTTTCCTTTTGAAAAAACGCAAAATTATAAAAATCATGAATGAAAAACATTCGACTATGATAACTAGATTTTTAAAGAACGCGATTAAAATTTAATTCGTGACGAGTTATTTATTTGTTTGTTATTTCTGTTTGTTTTTTTTTTTTTGTGTTTTGTTTTCAACTACATACATCATAATCATGGCGAGGAAGAACAGTGGTTTTGATTCGATGAAAATTCCATCGTAAAAGCGTTTTCAACGATTTACCTGTTTGTCGTTTTATATGTGTATATATATTTCTTTTTTCATCGTTTTATTTAGTTCCTCTTATTTTCGAAAATTAGAAACTGCACGAATAATTATCGCGCTTTAGACGCATAACGTGTTTTATTTGTAATATTGGATTTAACGTAATTCGACGTATCGTCGTGTGAGAGAGCGCGCGCGTTTAAAATTATCTCGGTATATACGCGCTCCATACACCGATATAATGCTCGATCGGATAATGTGGTGAGTAGGGCTGTGGGTGGGAGGGTGGGAGGGAGGGAGGGAGGGAGGGAGGGAGATAAACGGTCCGAATTAATTCGCTCGTACGGTCATAACTTTTCCTTCGATCGGTTCGAACGCATTGTTCAACGAACAAAAGAGCCGCCTGTCAATTTCCGCGCGTCGACGCGTCGAAATCGTGCGCGAAATAATGTTGACATTAAAGGTGCGACAAGGGGGCCGGCAGCAGATTTTGGTGGTAGTACCGACGCCATGAAATTATCCAGAGAAATACGTTTGAAGTACGTTGCGCGAGGGAGACAATTTTCTTTTCCAATTTTGAAAATTGTGTTCGTAACGATTAACCAGAATCAACGATCGAACGAGAAGAATATATCCGCGTTTAATCGCAATTGATCGATCCGATTCGAGGAATCGTTCGTTTCTGAGTGGAAAGTCGCAAAATTTTTCATTCGAGCTCATTTAATCCGTTCGGCGGTATAATTAATAATCTCTCGCGTATAAATATTTATCGCGCATCTCGCGTGACCATCGTTGTATACAGAATACTCTCATTTACGAAGGAAAATACGAGGGTAAACAAATAAAATCTCTAACAAACGGTAGGAATACGAGGTTATAATAAACATCGGTGACAAATAATTGCGTGTACCGAAATAGTCCGCCGGACATATTTCCCCGAGTTGAAAAAGTTGTGCAAATAGCGTTTCAGGTATAGGTGCGTATATGTATTTTTACATACGTCCGTGCGTGCGTGCGTGCGTGCTTGCGTGCGTGCTTGCGTGAACGGTATGTTGAAGAAAAGGACAATATGTACGGATACAGGTTCGTTAACTCGTTCGTTAGTTCTCTCTCTCTCTCTCTCTCTCTCTCTCTTCCTTTTTCCCGACCAAAGAAAATCTCCATGTAAGTTATTGGGGACAGTTGCTTTTTTTTCGTTGCTCGTTGCGATAAATAAAAAAATAAAAGATTTGTTTGCAAATTGGATTGGTCGTACCACTATAAGCGTGATAAAAGCGACGCCAAGATTCGAATGAAACATTTTTGAATGATCGAACGTCGTTACCGCGAAAGATCGTTCGCAATCACGAACGTATTGCCCACGCTCGTTCGAAATATCACATGAAAGAGAGAAAGACAGAGAGAAAGAAAGGAAATGTGTGTGTGTGTGTGTGTGTGCGCACGCGTGCGTGCGTGAAAGAGGGAGAGAACGGTAGGATATATACGCATGGATAGAGAAATGAAATTCGACGTGGCGTATTTCGTTCGAGCGAGCACTCGTTTCACCGATCTTTCTCTCACACTTTAATGCATTGTTTAAAATTAGAAGAGAAATCCTATTTCAGAAATGTCAACGGACGAGATTTGCTGCTAAAACTTTGATAATTTTATATATTTTTCATAAATACGCTAGACTCGTCGGGATAAAATTTTTCAAATCAACCGAGACAATCCCCCTCCCCCTCCCCCTCCCCCCTCCCCCACATCACCCCGTTATATATTTATTCGTTTTATCAACTACGACTGAGTAATTAATTATTAAAATGGAAGAGGGTCCCCGTCTATCGCGATACTTTTTTCCCCTCCTCTTCTTCTTTTTTTCTTTCTTCTTTTCTCTCTCTCTCTCTCTCTTTTTTTTTTCATCGATCGAACGTAAAATTGCGGGATGATCGTAAGTGGAAATGATAAATTAAATGTTTAAAGTACGTAAACGTCAAAGGGAAATGCAAATAGAAAATTGTCGTTCCTCGTCGATGTCCTCGTTATAGGACGTATAATTCGAAAAGGGAGACGGGAGGAAGTTACTCGCGTAATGTTTAAAAGGTAAATTTAACGTCTTTCCACGTGGAAAGTAAGTAACTTAAAGTACTTAAGTACATACGTAGAAACTATTTCCGATAGCGTGTGCTATCAAAAGTAGAAGTGGATCGTCGATATTACTAAAACGTATAAATGGCCAAGTAAGTACAACGGTGGAGTCGTCATGGAAAAGGAAAAAGGAAAGGAAACAAGGGATAAGAGATAGATAGATAGAGAGACATCAGCCATTCCGCGAGCGTGTCTCTCGAATAACAAAAAGATCCTTCTTCTCGGTCGTCTCTTCCTTGCACCTTCTCTAGCTCGGCCGAAAGGGAAAGTAAGTAAGTAAGTACACGGAAGCGAGGTAACGTTTCTTTCTTCTCCCGTTCGATAATACCGATTGAGAACGAAGCAACAAGTTTCGCGAGGAACAACTTGTTACAGTTTAACGTACATTCCTACATCTACGAAGTAACGTTTTAGAAGAGATAATATTGTGAAACATGCAAGAGACCCGTGCAACCTAACTCATATATATATATATATATATATATATATATATATATATGCGAGAGACGCATTTTAGACTGATGATTTCGTGGACGTTTCGTTCTCCGTCCCGTTCACGTTTCCTATTTCCACCTTTTCATATCAACGAAGAGAGAGACACAGAGAGAGAGAGAGAGAGAGAGAGAGAGAGAGAGAGAGAGAGAGAGAGAGAGAGATTTTCCTTTTATTTATCTCTCCTCTATCTTTTCCACCCACCTGCCAGAGCGAATGGCAAAACGAGCTTAAACAGAGCTTCTCGAACAAATAACTTTAGCGTATTCAGCAATGTTCGCGACTTCCGCTAAAGCATCGCGATAATCCCCGAGTTCTAACTCACAGACACGCGGACCAATGGCGCGAAAGCTGCTCGAGCTTATTCTCTCTCTCTCTCTCTCACTCTCTCTTACCTTCCTTCTTCATCTTTCCTTTTGTTCTTTCTCTCGGTTCTCTTACCGCTATTCGCGATCGTCCGTTATTAAGCTTGCGGGTATCTCCTTCCGCTTTCTCCGAGATCCATTATTCGATTCTTCCGTTTAAATTCTACCCTCACTCATTCCCTCTCTCTCTCACTCTCTCTCTCTCACTCTCTCTCTCTCTCTCTCTTTCTTTTTCTCTATCCGTTTCTCTACCACTCTTTGCGGCATCTCGTTTATTTTTCTTCTTTTCTCTCTCGCTCTCTCTCTCTTTTTATTTTATTCATTTATTTTTCTTTCTCTTCTTTTTTTTTTTTTTTTAGCATCTTTGCGGTTCCTCATTTTCAAGCGTAATTTCTATGATTTTGCGGTTGGTTCGGTATTATACGACCTACGCAAAGGTTGAAAGTATATCTGTATAATATAGAGTATACCTTTTAATTATCTTTGCAATAATAACGATAATAATAGTAATGATGATGATGATAATAATAATAATAATAATAATAATAAGCAAAATCGTTATCGATGAAAAAGCGTTCAATGCAATTTACAAATTTGTATTTGCTTAATCCAAACAACTAGGCGAATATCGTTTAACACCTTCGGCAATCAATTGGATAATGTTTTGTTTTAATTTAAAATAAAAAAGAAATAAACAAAATAAAATAAAAAAGTAAATAATCGTTTGTTCGCTTTGTAGATATATATTACGGTACAAGCATAATCGCATTTTACACGTTCCGAGGAATTTTGTGAATTTAACCAACGGGACCGTTTCGTTGTGCACCTTATGGCGAACTAGTATCGCTTATGGCTTAACGTATCGATCCGTTTTTATTAACAGATATTATGTACATGCAACATACGTATCGGGGAAATAAAATCGTAGAAACGACAGGCGTAAAATCGAGAAAATCTAAATGCATGAGAATTCCTAAACATCAAATTAATGGATCATTGTTACGATAAAAATACAAATGAAATCAATTCGTTCGAAAGAAATTATCGTTACGAATGAACGTAACGTACGAAGACGTCTTTTTATTAGCAGGATACAGCGCACGTTAATATATATATAGTGTATGTGTGTGTATGTATGAGTATAGGAGAGACCGTGTACTCGATAAAGTCTAAAGTATTCTTTGAAATAAAGTTTCGAGAGTCAAGGGTCGAAGTTATATTCGATCTTGGAAAATATCGAAAGATGGAAAGATCATCGTAGTTCGCGAGTATAGAGAGAGAGAGAGAGAGAGAGAGAGAGAGAGAGACCGTGGCCGGTGTTTTTCCATTGACCTTTATCATCGATAAAGATTGCTTTCGTTATTGTCTCGCAATTCTTGTTCTCGTGTCTTTCATCCTGACGTTAACGTCGTTGACGAAAGAGATAGACATAAACGTCGTATTCTCCTAAAGCTATTCAGAAGATTTCTCTCTGGTGGAGTCCTCCGATTTGCTTTATTTTTCTCTTTCTCTTTCCATTTTTTTTTTTTCTTTTTTTCGTCCATCCATTTGGTTCATCCTGTCCGCCCCCCAAAGCGTTCCTTTATTTATTTGCAAAATGTTATCGTATCTCGGAAAAGGGAATGGAGATGGAAGAATACGAAGGGTGACCCGTCTTTTCTCGAAATTACGACTTTACTCGTGGTGATAGTAATGGTAGTAGTTGGTTGTAGTAGTAGTGGTGGTGATTGTGGTGCTGGTGAGAGCGTTGGTGATGAGAATGGTGGTGGTAAGAAAAAGCGAGCGGTGGTTATTCGACGCGAAGCCGAAAGTAATTCCGCAAAGGAAATTCGTCACTGTCCATCGAAATTATCGATTTCTTTTATATCTTAAGCTGTCAGGGCAAAGCGATTTACGAGGACGATCTAGTCGCGCGGATAGGAAGATGACATTGCACGGATAGGGAAAGAAAAAGGAGAGAAAGATGGAACGAACGAATGGATGGATGAATGGATGAATGAATGAATGAGTGAACGAACGAATGAAAGAAAGAATGAAAAAGAGAAAAGAGATCGCGAAACGAGCGGAATGCATGGAATATAATGCGGGAAGCGCGCGAGACCTCCGCGAAAATAAATCAAAAGCTTTTAATTAACGTTACGCGTGTTCCTGGTCGGCGCATGCGCGAACGAAAATGCGAACGAAAATGAGAACGAGCGAAAGAGGGGGAGAGAGAGAGAGAGAGAGGGAGAGAGGGAGAGAGAGAGAGAGAGAAAATGAAGAACCAGAAACTCACCGGCTACGGAATTTCGATGACGAAGGCGCAAAACCATTTTACTCTGTTCGTAATTCAACAGTGCGAGGAACAGAGATAGAGATAGACAGTAAGAGTACAAGAGAGAGAGAGAGAGAGAGAGAGAGAGAGAGAGAGAGAGAGAGAGAAATAGAGAATATCCGTGTATTAATAGACATCCCAGTCGTTGGTGTACGCTCGACGAAACTTATGACAAGGTACTTGGCAAGTCGGTCATCTCGTATTAACGATATTACCGGCGCTTATCTCGATGCATTTAAGCACGCTCACTTGCTCGCGAATAAAAGGTTTTGCGTCGATAACTCTAGTCAATCGATTTTTCTCGAAGCATCTCTCTCTCTCTCTCTCTCTCTCTCCTCGCCCTCGAACGATTGATCCGACCTTTTTTTGCTTATTTCTTTGCGTGCTCATAAATTCAAGTTTTGTTATTTTTTTATTCGATCGTGGTGAGGGGCAAAATTGGAATCGGAAAGAGAACATTTCGGGGGAGATAGGAACAAAACAAAAAAAAGGGGAGGGAAAAAAATAATCGTCGCACTCTCTCTCTCTCTCTCTCTCTCTCTCTCCCGTTAGTGGAAACACCGAAGGTTCATAATTGATCCCACGTTGGAGATTGAACCAAAGCGCGGGGTCCACGAAGCTTAAGTCGTAACTCGTGTATTAAACAACACTCGATATTGGACTATTAAGGTGGTGTACCATGGCTGTTACCCGTAGCGTTCACGGAGCGGGCATTAAAGTTCGATATGGAGTGGACCGAAACGCGACCTCGTGATATCCACTACGATTACGCGTTTCTGGTCTTTACAATAATACAGTACAGGGACTACGAGATGAAAAGAGAGATGGTGCAATGCTACGAAATTACATTGCTCTGCGGGGCGGAAAACTCCGGAAAATCGGACTTGAAATAAAAAAAAGAAAAATAAAAATTAGAAAATAAAATACATACAAGGATCGTTCCGACTTCGAAGACGTTGGACGAAATTCGTCTGTTGTAAAAAAAAAAAAAAAAAAAAAAAGAAAATAAAGGAAAAATAAATAAATAAAAAGAAAGAAAGAAAGAAAGAAGAAAAATAATGAGTGTGTGGATCGTTCGATAAGAGTGGGATTGTACGTTGATAGTAACGCGTGCTCGCGGCATAATTCTTATTTTCAAAGTCAAGAGTGTAGGGCGATCGACCGATAGGGAAAACGATAGGAATACGAATTTCGGCGCTTAACTTCCGAATCAGATTTTTCCTTGGCAATGTCGCGAACGTATTCTCGAAAGGAATGGCTGATCGATTTGGCATAGAACCACCCCCACTTACTTTTCCGTTCTTCGCGTCCTTTAGTTCTTCTCTTTTTCCTCTTTCGCGTAGGTACCTACTCCGTTCGGCGGCTTTACGAATCTCAACGACGTACCTCGATTTACGTCCCACTCACTCTTCGATCTCATCCTCGGGAAAAGGATACGAAAAGAGAAAAAGAGAGAGAGAGAGAGAGAGAGAGAGAGAGCACGACTGTCTTTCTTCAATACGGAAAAGGAAGTAGGAAAATGGAAATGAAGTGAGACGGACGATCGCTTTATTAGATTCCATTCGTAATGAATCTTTCGAGATTCCTCGTGTTCGGATGCATAGTAAAGAAGAAAATTATACTACTTTGACACTATCGGAGGTGAACTACTCTATAAAATACACGCGAGTTATCTCCTCCACCGACTTCTCTCTTTCTTTTTCTCTCTTTCTTATCTTTTTCGGATCTCTCTCTCTCTCTCTCTCTCTCTTTCTCTCTCTCTCTGTTTCTCTCTCTCTCTTTCTTTCTTTCTCCACGTTCGTCCACCTTTCTCTTTTACTCTTTTATTAAATCTCCGCTGGCTTTCTTGTTCGTCAAGATTGAAAAAAAGTCGAGTGTACGTAAAAAGCGTACGAGTTACGCTCAAGCGTTCGAAGTGCCTCTCGAATCGAAGGGCTTGAGTACCTCTCTCTCTCTCTCTCTCTCTCTCTTTCTCTCTTCGATTTATCGTTTTTCATCGAACCTTCGTGAGAGATAGCGATATAAATAATCAACGATCTTGACGAGAGTTTTTTCCCTCTATCAATTTTCCAAACTCGGTCGATATTATCGAGAAGGTAGAAAACTTACGACGACTATGCACTCGATCCTAATGACATAGTATTCGAGTCAAGGTCTTCATGTCGTATAGGATTTCTACATCCAAGCAAATAGGTATTTCGTAGATACGAGCAACGATATTCTAGGGAGTAAAATAAATAGATCATTGACATTTCGGAAAGTCACGAATTCCTTTCGTTTACTTCGTCTATATATATATAAAACGGCTATTTCTTTCGCGACAGAACGATCGAACGAGACTTTCCTCCTTTTCCATACTGACTGTTCGATCGCATCGTCTTTCGGCGATAATCGTCCTTCTCATAAAGGAACAAAGTTTTCCTTAGCCAGGATAACGGAATACCGATATGTGTGTGTGTGTGTGTGTGTGTGTGTGTGTGTGTGTAGTTATTCCAAGGTAATTGTTCTTTGATGAACGACGTATCCGTGATATTTTCCAAAGTAACCTAAGATGAAAAGGAGGATAATGGCGGAACGAGAGAAAAGCACGAGCGAACGGAGAACGTAGAAGGAGCGAGGGCGAGAGCAAGAGCAAGAGCGAGAGAGAGAGAGAGAGAGAGAGAGGAGGAGGAAGAGGAGGAGGCAAAAGTTTTGGACGAGAGAGGGAACGCTATGCGAGGATTGGTGACCGGTAAGAAACCACTGGAGCGTATGGCGCCAAGTTTGCGTGACAGATGGCGACCAAAGTCTGGAATTTACAGCGAACGTCAGCTGATATAATTATTTCTGCCGGTCGGCTTTATGTTACACGAGTATCCAAAGTTGACCCGATTTGCGAGAGAGATATCGCAATGGTAATTACCAATTTTCGGACGATACAATGCGCGTTGTACGTGTAATACATGATTATGCCGCGGCGGCGGCGGCGACGGCTTAGTATGGGCGTATTTGTGCGCATTGCCAGTGGACGTCGACGACGACACGACGGCCAACGAGAATACTCGAATTTCCATGCGCGGATCGCAAGATGCGATAACCGGACTAGAGTAATCGAATTGCTCGATTACAAATATCGATTGAACTCGTTTTCCATAACGTGCTTCGAATTTACCATCTACTTGTCGCTGGGTGGTACCTTTCGTTCTCATCCGCTTTATGGCTCACTCGATCTCTCTCTCTCTCTCTCTCTCTCTCTCTCTATATATATATATATATATATATATATATATATATCTTTCCTTTTTCCGTCTGTCTCGCCATCCCTGTTCTACGTTCTTTTTTCTCCACCGCCAATCGTCCGTCATTTCGTAAAATCCTAATTAACCGTCCGATTCCGAATGAATCGAGCTAACCCGATTCCGAACGGTAGACTCTCTCCGTTTAATCTCGGGTGACTTTCGTTACCCGAAAGCTTCGTTTTAAATTGAAATCAGAATTCGACTGAATTTAAGCCGAATCGAAATTAATATTTATAGGTCGATTAAACGTAACACGAAATACATGAAATTTCATCGGTGAAAGGTGAACGCGTTACGGTGCCCCTCGTCCCCGTCCCCCACTCCAATGAACCACGTTGATTATTAAAAAATCGTAAAATATTCAATCGCTCGTTTCCTCCGTTTTCTTTTCCTTTTCTTTTTATTTCATTCCATTGTTTTTCTTTTCTTTTCTTGTTTTTTGTTTTTTTTTCCTTTTTTTTTTTTTTTAACATCTAGTCGATTACATCGTCCTGTAATCGTTCCTCAATTAATCTTTCGACTTCTCGGCGAT
>OU964971.1:8456550-8476550 GCA_918808275.2 Dolichovespula sylvestris | reverse complement strand
ACCGACAAAACTGGTTGAACAGTTCGCAATTTTGAAAATGCGTTGCCCTACGTATATCGACACACACACACACACACATATATATATCACGTTAAACGTACCGAAAGTATCTGCACAGGTATCTATAGATATGTATGTGTGTATGTATGGAGACAGGTGTAAATTCCAGGCGGCCGCTTTCGAATCAAGAACACCTGCATTTTTGTTGTTATTAAAACGGACCGTCGTCGATTATCGCAAAATAGTGATAAATCGAAGAAAACGAGCGATTTAACCTCGCAATTTCCATCGTCGTCATTTTTCTCTCGAATAATAAATTCATTTGTATACGTTTTCCCCCCCCCCCCCCCCCCCCATCTCATTATACATACAAATATATAATATATTCTTTCGCCTTGTCGTAAAAAAAAAAAAAAAAAAAAAAAAAAGAAAAGAAAAAGAAAAAAGCAAAAAAATCCGAGGGACGTATTGCCGGGGAAAATCAAATTTCTCGAGAAATCCCACGATCCTGAAAAGTCTTTTCAAAACGATTTACGAGATTCACGGTGGTCTATCTTTCATAGATCTCTTAGAGCACGGCTCGTTCCTAACGTAGAATATTAATAAAGATATGACAGAAGAGAGAAAGAGAGAGAGAGAGAGAGAGAGAGAGAGAGAGAGATGCGGAAGAAACGCGAGCTTTTCAGTCGCCCGGCGTACATCTATACGGTGCGGCTCGGTTAACGTGAAAATTTTCTACGGCACAAAGAAGGATCGTATACGTTGCAAAGGCAGGATAAAAGGAATGAAAAAGAGAGAAGAAAGAGAAAAATAGGAAGAGAGAGAGAGAGAGAGAGAGAAGTATTCAAGAAACGAAGGAGATCTTTCATCCAGAGCTCGTACAGGCTCGCACGTCGAGGAGACGCGTTCAATTCGCGTTGCCGCGTCGGTGTGCCGCACCGAAATAGCCGCGAGGGCTTGCTTCTCTCTCTCTCTCTCTCTCCCTCTCTCTCTCTCTCTCTCTTCTACTTCTTCTTCTTTCTTCCTTCCTTCCTTCCTTCCTTCCTTCCTTCCTTCTTTACTTCCTTACTTCCTTCCTTACACTCGCGATTAACCCGCGAGAATTTCCTTCCGCGAAAACGATCTTTCGTCTGGAATCTCTCGTGGAATTTCGTTCCAGGTCGCGGAACATCGATTTTCCAGCGTCGAGAGAGGCATATAAGGCATCGAGCAACCAATCGCAACCGCTTCACGAGACCAACTTCTCTTCCTCTCCTTCTCTTCCACTTCCTTCTTCTTCTTCTTCTTCTTCTTCTTCTTCTTCTCCTTCTCCTCCGCCTCCTCCTACTCCTCCTTTTCTCTCTTTACTTTCATTCCTCTTCATGGTCTTTCTTGCTCTCTCAGTCATGCGGTGAAATAATTTAAACTTTCGATAAACCTCTTCTGTAACTGAGCGCGCGTAGATCGAGAGAGAGAGAGAGAGAGAGAGAGAGGGTGCTTCTCTTGCTCGAGGAATCCAATAAGAGTCGTCGCTTCGCTGGGGCACTAAGAGAGACCAAGCTGGAAATGAATTTCCACCGGATGGAGTCCCCATCGTCGCATGTTTAAGCGAAATTCAAAATTAATAGCCGACCGGGCCCGTTCTACGCTTCCGATTCTGCCGCGTTTACTTCGCCGCCATCGCCTTTTACGTTACTTCGTCATTTTATTCTCTTTCCCCTTCTCGTTCTCTTTCTTCTTCTTCTACTTCTTCTTCTTCTTCTTCTTCTTCTTCTCTGCCTCTCTCTCTCTCTCTCTCTCTCTCTCTCTCTCTCTGTCTGTCTGTCTGTCTGTTACTTTCTTACATATACATCACTTCCTTCCTGCGTGTTTGTATTTCCGAAGAAGGATACGAGAAACGCAGTTTTCCTTTTAAATTAAAAGACGTCTCTCTCCTTCCCTCTCTCTCTCTCTCTCTCTCTATCTCTCTCTTTCTAACACACAACGAACACTTTCCTCTATCTCCTTTTTTTCGCATGTCAAGAGAATCATACGCAAAAACGAGAAACCCGACGAATATTTTTTTCTTTCTTTCTTGCAAACTCGAGACACGTTTTCCTTGAAAAAAAAAAAAATAAAAAAAATAAAAAAAATCTACCGACTATCCGACTAATACAACGCTTTATCTCGCGGCACGTGAAAGGAGGAAGCTTACGTGAGACTCCGGAGAGATCCATTCTAAGCGTCGTAAATTTATATATATATATATATATATATATATATATATATATATATATATATATACATACACATATATAAAGAACACTCTCTTTGTCTGATGTTGCATTTATCTTTTCGAGTAGGAGAGTACATGCTAAAGTAAATATATATATATATATATGTCTGCAAAATAAATGATTACTTATCTCTTGTAATTTATATATTTGTCCATGTTCGAACGAGATAATCAATTAATAAATACCAAATAAGCACATAGTGGCTAGATACAACTCTCCGCTGATCTTTTTCTGTTTTCTTTCTTTTTTTTTCCCTTCACGAATCGATCGTTTTCCTCCTCCTCCTCCTCCTCCTCCTCCTCCTCCTCCTCCTCCTCCTCCTCCTCCTTCTCCTTTTCTCTCTTCTCTTTCTCTCTTCTTTTTCTTTCCTCTTCATTGCGTTTGTATTCTTCCGAATGAAAACACCAACTAACTGTACCGACACTGTTTTCCCGAGATTAAAAAAGCGTAGTAGAAGGAAAAGAAAGTAAGGAAAAGGGAGTAAAATAGCGAAAGAGCTAAAGAAGGGAAGAAAAAAGGAAGGTAGAAAAAAGAAAGGGAAGGAGAAAGTTTAAAGCCGCTTTCTTTATGTCTTCTCTTCTCTTCTCTTCTCTCCTCTTCTCTTCTCTTCTCTTGTCGACTTTTTCGAGATTCACTCTTTCTCTCTTTTTCTTCAAACTATCCCTGTCTACCTCCCTTTTTCTAAGAATGGAATCTCATCGCTCTGCGATTGCACGAGATAAAAAATTAATGAATAACTAACGCCCATCGTGTTCTTCATGATCGTCTTCTCTCTTCCAACTCTCTTTTTATTTTTTTACTCCCAAGAGAGAAAGAGAGACGAACGAACGTGTACGTATCTTCGTTCGAGAAGCAACAACAAAAAGAACATTACAAAATATTATAAACCTCGAGTACGATCTCGCAAAGTTACTTCCTTTATTCGGTAACACTTGTTTACTTCTCTCTTCTTTCCCTCTTTTTTTTTTTTTTGTATTCTTCCCTTTCATTCGATTCATTCGTACTTTCTCTTTTCTTTTTTCCTTCTCTCTCTCTCTTTCTCTGTATATATTCTTTCTCCTATTATTTCTAATTATTCTTATGAACGAATAAATCTCTCACATTGGCGAAGCGAACGATATATCAAAAATAAGAATGATGATAGAACGGGGATAGAAATCGATCGTGCCGATGTTATTTACGAAATAGCGATCTTCTTCTTCCAAGCACGACTCGATTTATAAAATAGCTTCGCCTATGGGAGCAGGAAAGGAGGAGTGGGAAGGGTGGGTGGGGAGTTGGGAGGTGAATTTTTAAGGTGGCAGCGGGATAGGAGGAAGGTAAGTGAGTAAGTAAGTACAGTGCAGGGAGTAATTGAAAGGTAAAATGGGGGAATATAGAAGAGGGAGGGGAAAAGATGAACGACGCTCGAGCAGCTGGGACGAAAAATATATAGCTGGTCCGAAAAGGGCCAGGAAAATAGCGTTGGCAATCGTCCTAGTTTTTGGACAGGACGGTTCTATTTTAGCGAAACACGTCGTCTTCGTAGTCTCTACGTTTCTACTCGAACACGCCAAGTAGGACATTATGTATCTTTAGTCTGTAATCATAACTCTAATGGGGCTACGTTATCTCTAAGTCGGAGACGCCCTTGGCCAATGCCTGGAGGTAATAAGAAACTAAGAGACAACCGTAACTCTTATTCCTCGCCAAAATTCCTTTTTCTTTTTTCTTTCTTTTCGTTCTTTTTTATTTTTTTTTTTTATTTTTTTAGCGAGTACCCTTTCCTTCTCTCGTAAGAAGGAATGGTTATATTTTGAATTTATTACATTTGTTTCTAAAATGAGTTTTATCGTTTGCGTTTGAAATTTAGCGAAGTAGTGAAGTTTGAGAGAGAGAGAGAGAGAGAGAGAGAGAGAGAGAGAGAGAGAGAAAATAACGCCTCCGAGTAATGTTAATTATTAGAATGATATTCGCATCATTAGGCGATAAAGGTGATGGGTCGGGTTCCATCGAACGTGGAAATTAATTGGCCGAGGAATTGGTCGCCGAAAAAAAAAATCGATTGCCCTCGCGTCATCGTTAATTCGGATAATCGGGGTCATACGGTAATTGCCCATATCCATCCGGATTCGAGAGCTTCTTCGAGAATCGAATCGAATATAAAATGAAAAAGTAAAGGGAAAAATCTAGTGGGAAGGAAGGAGGGAAAGAGAGAGAGAGAGAGAGAGAGAGAGAGAGAGAGAGAGATCGATCGTAACGGAGTTTCTGGGGTTATATTCGAAGGCCAATTTCCGCCGGACGAACCTCCTCTCTCCCGTAAGGTTCGAACGTGTAACCGAAAGATTCGACATTTTTCTGTTTCCCTCGTTTCTATTTCTTTTTCTCTTATATTCCTCTATCTCCGATATAGTCCCCTCCCCTCCCCCTCCATTACACCCCACACGGATCGGAGAATTATGATAAAATTCAAAATTACACGTACACCGCATGTGTGTGTGTGTGATAGCGTGTTTGTTAACGGACAATTGTAGTAACACGTAACGTCCTTTTAAAAATGTTCTCGTTTCAACAAAATTACATCCTCGTATAATAACAATTTGTTAGATTAAGAAGATCTATTATTCCCCCGTTGATAATATTTCCCTATAAAACGAATGAAGCTTGTCCCCTCCCTTTCGTTTTTTTCTTCCCCCTACTCCCCTTCCTTTTTTTTTCTTCTTCTATCCCCGAGAGAAAAAATAAAATTCGCTTTATGAAATTGCTAATAACGCTCGTGTTGTTTGTCGGCAAAACGTCGAACTTTTGTTACTCGCTCGTTTCATTATTCGGTCCATTACCGTGTGCCAGCGTCTGGAAGATATTCGACGGCTCGCGACGAACGCGTCGTACTTTCTTCAAAATGAAACGAAAGGGAGAAAGAAAGTGAGAAGGAATAGAGAGTGTATGTGAGAGATAGAGAGAGATAGAAATAGAAAGAGAGACAGAGAGAGAGAGAGAGAGAGAGAGACAGAGAGATGGAAGAAAAGAAGAAGAAGAAGAAGAAGAAGACGAAGAAGAAGTTCGAAACGACTTTCAAAACTCCGCTCATTTCTAGTTTCTAATTTCCACCGGGTGAGATGCTATTCTGTATAATACAAAAGGCGGACCTGACCTCGTTGCCGCTCGTGCCTCGTTACCAACGTTCACTTCCATTTTCTTATTCGCCACAGCTCGAAAAGAATTCAGAGAGTGAAAAAGAGTGCGCCCGCGCGCGTTAGTGAGAGATGGACAGAGAGAGAGAGAGAGAGAGAGAGAGAGAGAGAGAGAGAGTGACAGAACATTATAAGAGCATATGCAACGTACAACGTTATACCATCAAACGCTTCATATATTCATCGAAAAAAGTGATTGCAAAATGCCGAAAGAAAAAGAAAAAGGAAGTAAGGGAGATAGAAAAATAGTGAGGGAGAGTTTCTTCTTTCAGGAGAAGGAAGAAAATCAGCTTGTTATCTTTTCGTACAAAATGATGAACGGCCGAATCTCAAGGAACTCCCAACTTGTACGATTTTTTTAATTAACCATCCCGTCGCGGAAAATAAGAAATTCTTCTGCCAAGTCGGAACGAACGCGTGCCACCGTGGTCGTCGTCGTCGTCGTCGTCGTCGTCGTCGTCGTCGTCGTTGTTGTTGTCGATAGGAGAGAATTCTAAAATTCGAGAAGTGGATGAACGATAAAGCGAGGATTTGAAAAACTCGCGGAAAAGGACCTTCGAGTGGTTCGGAGAAATTCGAGAATCTCGAAAGGAACTTTCAACGTAGAAACTAAAAGGTATCTTCCTTCGATTCGTTCCCATTCCCTACCGTTTTCTCCCTTATGCCACGATCTCTCTCTCTCTCTCTCTCTCTCTCTCTCTCTCTCTCTCTCTCTCTCTCTCTCTTTCTCATCGAGGTACACTCAGAGTCGCAAAGTAATGATTTCACGGAAAGTATTTTCGTAACGGTGCCATGGAAATTCTTAAATAATTATTTGAGGCATGACCTAAATATTATCGGCAAATAGTTATCGATAATGTATTATCGATAATATCGATAATACCTCGCGGATCGTTTGATGTCTTGTAAAGCATTCGATATAGTATCCACCCATCCTGCTAATTATCGTCCTGGAATTCGGTAATTAGCAGAATATGCAGTCTTCCGAGTGGTGCGAATACCCAACGTATTTGCGTTACCCCGAGGTAATAATTATTATGAATAGTTACTCTCGCGCGAGTAGGCTATCGCGGTCAGGTCGTCGAAATTATTTGACGTTGAGGATCGTTGATCACTCTCTCTCTCTCTCTCTCTCTCTCTCTCTCCTTCCTTCTCTCTCTCTCTCTCTCCCTCTCTCTCTCTCTATGTACACACACACACACACACACATATATATATATATATATCCCTGTCTTTGTCTTATCGATCGTACGAGACGAACGACGACGAACGAAAATTGTCCTTGTCCTGAAAGTAAAGGGCGAAACGTTTCTTTGACTTGCACTTCTCAGAGAACCGTGAGACGCATCTAATTAGACGCGAAAGAGCCGGCGACAATTAACTCGATTAATTCACGCGCCAGCCGGCGCGGCGTGCGAGGGACCCGAAGGAAGACGACGAAAGTCTCACCGAGAGGAATCTCTTTTAGTCTCCCTTTTTTATACTTCTTCTTTATCTCTCTCTCTCTCTCTCTCTCCCCCTCTCTCCCTCAATCTCCCCTTCATTCCCGTCCTTTTCTTTTTTTTCTCCATCTGTCTCTCTTTTGCTTGCCTTCTTCCCTTTGGTTCGAGAGCTCGATGCAACGAGACCCCGGTGTGTGTACTTAGTCTCGCTCGTCGCACTCGTACGGCGTACTCGACAAAAGCGCGAAGATCTTCGCGAGAATTTGTACGATAAGAATAAACGAGAAGGACAGAGAGAGAGAGAGAGAGAGAGAGGGGGGGGGGGGAGAGAAAGAGATAAAGAGATCATACGACGAACCTTATATCCCCTTCGTTAGTCTTCGTTATACGTGTCGTCTGCATTTGTTCGCCGACCGTCTCGCCCATTGAATTTAATTACGTTGATCTGGAGAAATTGTGTATAAGGTAGATACCGTTAAAAGCTAATTAGCGTGTTAACTAATTATTCGTGGGAAAATATTAAGAGAGGAGGAGAAGATGAAGATGAAGAAGATGAAGAAGAAGACGAGGGACGAGGAAGTAGGAGAGAAAGTATGGTAACGAAATCCCAGCGTTAAATTGTCGCGAGTCGAACGATGAAAATTACGGTAGAGTTACGCGAGAGTAAGTCTAGAAGGATCTATTCGTTCGCGCGTGTTTTCGAACTAGCTAGTCGTCGAGTAGAGAAAGATAAAGAAGAAACTTCTAGGAGATGCGTTGCCTTGCGACGAGTACAATTAGCTTCCTCTCTCAGAGAAAGATACGGCGTTGAAATCCGGCGGTGGAAGAAAGGAAAGTTTCAAAATAGGAGGAACGAAGACGGAAATGAAGAGGAAGAAAAAGCGCGAAAGTTACAAAAAAAAAAGAAGAAAAAAAAAAAGCAGAGCGAGCGAGGGTAAAAGAAATAAAGAAAGAGGGAGAGAGAAGTACGAGTACGTTTTCCGTGACGATGCGCTTCTTTCCATATGTATATGTACACCTATATTACATTGATATATACGTGATTTACAAAGGAGTGGTGGTAGAGCGTGTGTGTGTGTGCGTAAGAGAGAGAGAGAGAGAGAGAGAGAGAGAGAGAGGAACATGCAGCACTCTTTATGCCCAAAGAGTCCGTCCGCTTGTTTGCGGCAGCTAGGCAAAAGGTAGAGAGATAAAAAGAGAAGAGAAAGTATAGGGAAGAAGAAAGTAGAGGGTGAGAAAGTGGATGGGGCGCGAACGTCCGTGAGATTTTCCGACGAAGCCGATAAATAAAAAAGTTGGTAATGTTGAAGAGCGTTGGTGAGGAAAAATGAGAGAGAGAGAGAGAGAGAGAGAGAGGGAGGGGGGGGAGAGGGAGAGGCAGGATGGCCGAACGACAACGGCGACGTCCAAGTTCTTCGAGTTACGATATCGATAACTTTGCTCGGCTCGTACGAGGAACTCGCGTCCATGTTTTCCATGCGTCCCTTCTCCATCTCTTTTCCTCTTTCACCACCTTCTCCTCTTCGTCTTCTTCTTTAAGAGAGCGAGAGAAAAAAAAACAAAAGGAAGAAAACGAAACGTACGGCACGGCATTCGCCATATTTATATCACCCAACCGAGGAAGTGCACGGAACCGAGAGTGCGGAGGGAGAACTAGTAAAAGAGAAAGAGTAGGAGAGGGAGAGAGGGAGAGAGAACGAGAGTTTTCTCGTTCGTCTCTCCGGACCTCTTTCGTACGAATATTCATATTTCCTGCGTCCCTTACTTCGACCCTTCCTTCGCCTCTCTCCTCTCTTCTCCACCTTTCACCCTCTGTCTCGAATATAGCGTGTCTGTATCTCCAGACGGTTTCGCACTCTCTCACTCTATCTCTATCTCTATCTCTATCTCTATCTCTCTCTCTCTCTATCTTCTCGTCCTCTTCCTTTAACCTCCTATCCTCGCGTACGATTTGCTATTGTACATACACGGAATACGATATACTGGGTGTGGCATTTAACTTTGGCTCTGAATATATTTGCATTTGCTTGAGGGAAGAAAACGAAAGAAGGAGATAGATAGGTAGATAGATAGATAGATAGATAGATAGATATGTATATAGATAGATAGATAGATAAACAGAAGGGAAAGAGTTCGGTAACGTATAACGAACAAGAGGTTCAACGCAAATAATAATCCCCCTATGAATATCCAATAAAAATGATAATACTTTTAATTAATTTTCTTACGAATTACTCACTCATAACGACGAATATTTTGCGTATAACGAGGCAGGTTCAATTTCGAATATCCTTAATTGTTTAACTGTAATATGGAATTCGTATGGAAGTAATGCGAGTATAAAAGTTGAATGAAAGATACGAGCCATACTAAATTGTATTTTATTGGAGTTTGGATTTTAATTCCTGCGGATTTAAAGACCGTAATACGAGAGAACAGAAAAATCGAGTGCTATCGTTGTATACGCGTACGAGAAGAGAAATGGAAATGGACTAATAGAAAAGAAAAGAAAAGAAAAGAAAAGGAAAGGAAAGGAAAGGAAAAGAAAGAGAAAAGAAAAACAATGCTCTTGGAAACGTTAAACGGCGCTTGATGGACGATAAACGACAGAAGCAGCCGTCGATTGTGAGAATGCTTTTTAATCGACTTTTCCATTGACCTGTGCGTTGCCGGCTGATTTTGACGTTTAACAAATTTTCAACTTGTATCTGTTCGTCCTCGCCACCCCCGAAGGCTAGCAGGTCGAGTTTTGTACGACGCGAACGTATTTTATGCGAGTAATAGACTAGCGTCGTGACGTCAGAGGACGTGAAAAATAACCGCAACGTTAAAGTTCTCTCCTTTCCTGTTTCCTCTCTAAGCTTTCATAACTGGGACAGAATATTTTGTTATAATATCGGTACGAAAAAAAAAAAAACAAAAAAGAAAAGAACAAAGAAGAAGAAGAAGAAGAAGAAAAGGAAAAAAATAAATAAATAAAAGCAGAGCTCGTTTTCGAGATGGCGAGAGGAGTCATCCAAGCAAAAAATAAAGAAACGAGAGAGCAAGTAGGGGAAAAAGAAAGGAGAAGAATGCAGGAGAGCCAAGGAAAGAAAGAAGGAGAAAAAAAAACGCATCGTCGAGATATCCCTGCAACTCTTCCTGCGTCAAATAATGGACTCAACGTTGACTTCATTAAGGTAGCCCCTTTGACGGAAGAAAATGAAGTAATATTTATCGTTTACAAAAGCATCCCTTTTATTATTCCTCTCCATCCGCCACTTCTTATATCGTTGTACATACAAGACTGAGTTTCGATCGCCGAGTATCGTTTGCAACAAATTCTAGAACGCCTTTATACACGAGAACATTGTATATGTATATATATGTATCTACTTACGTAGATAAAACAAATTAATCGTCTACGCTTCACCCTTGTCGTTATATTTCTTCCTCTCTAGGAGAGAAGCACAGCGACATTCGAATTTTCCTAGTCGTCGAAGTTTAAAGAGAGCTCGAGAGAAACTCTGATTTCTCTCTCTCTTTCTCTCCATATATATATTATATATGTATGTATGTATGTATGTATGTATGTATGTATGTATGTATGTATGTATGTATGTATGTATGTATATATGTATCTCTCTCGTTCCTCGTATTATTCCCGATCCTAGAAAATTCAATTGGCGAACGGTTCCACGAGCTCGACATCGTGGACTTATTCCTCTCGAACAGATTGATTTGCATAAAGCAACGGCGGTGCATCCAACGAGCCGTGTCGTGGCTCGCAATTCGTGCGTGACCTTCCTCGAAAGAGAACTTTTACGTTCGTAGAATGTCTCCAAGTATCTTTCCATTAAAATTCCCTCACGTTTTATATACTTTGTTTATAATATATATTTATATACGTATATACGATTACTAATATGTACGTACTTATATATATATAAATACCACGTATACCTTTCAGAGAAATCTTTAACGAGAAGCAAGAGAAATATATATATATATATATACCAAAGAATTGATACGATCGGGGCTACATCGAATTACGAACGTCAACCTAATTACCTCCAATCGATCGAATCTTATTGCCCTGAAATTTCTCTGAATTCGATTCCTTCAGGAAGCTTTCGTGAACGTCGTGATATTACGCGAGGAAAAACTCGATGTTTCTTCTCTCTCTCTCTCTCTGTTTTCCTCTATAAATCTGCTTCTTTTTATCATAAGACTTTGCGGCCGAATAACCCGCATCCAGTCCCTTCAGAAAGCGACATCGTTTGCTCCCCATTGTGTTTGCCTTGACTTCTTCTATGATACTCGAGGAAAGAAATATAGGGTCGAGAATGGGAATAGCTTGATAACTCGAGAAACGCCAGGGTAGATTTAACACGGAACGGACGGACCGTAATCGTTGACGTCGAAGAAGTGATTTATTATGTTTGTATTTACAAAGATCGACGAAAAATTATATCGACGAAATTATATTAACCAAAAATTATATTACATTGTCGCTCGAATATCGTATCAATTACAACCTTCTTTTTTCCGATAAATCGTTAAGTTTTAACTCTACGACGCGGCCCCGACGATTTACTTCTTCCCTTCTACGGTTTCCTCATTGATATTCTCTCTGCGACGCTACTATACCGTAAGATGCACAAGCTACCGTCTGCGAGGAGAAAGGAAAGAAAATCAAAATAAAAAAGAAACGAAACAAGAAGGAAAAGAAAGAGAGAGAGAGAGAGAGAGAGAGAGAGAGGATCATGGCGAACGTAAGAACCGAATAATGTGAGAGATGCCTCCCATTTCAGATTTCATGGAATTCGAATGTATTCAAAGCGGTCGAATAGCCTCGGCAGCCCCGCCCTCCCCGCCCTAAGCCGCCGCCACCGCCGCAGCCGACCATCCCCGGTATTAGGGTGAAAAAGAGTATACCGATGCGAATTGAAATTTTCCTTCCTCGAAAATAAATATAATACTTAGATAAATTTGAGATATAATACGATTCACACGGATATACCTTCCTCTTATAGGTGTACGTTGATGACGATGCATTCATTAGATACACACACACACACACACACACACACATATATATATTTATATCTAATATAATATATCTTACGAGATATTTTGCAAGGATTTGTATGCGTGCATCAGCAGTTAACGGGTTAATACGTAAGAAAGTATGATAGTGTAGGGTGGCAGTAACGTCTTTCCAAGCGATCGTTACGATGTGTCACCCGATATACGGCTCGTGTAGCTTTCAAAGCGTTTACAGCTATTTCCTCCGAAACGACGGAAGACAGAGAAAAGTGGTCCAACCTTCTCCCCCCTCCTCCTCCCCCTCCCCCTCCCCCTCTCTCTCTCACTCCTCCCTACCACCTGCCTTCGAAGTTAGGCAGGAGAAACGCGGGAGACTTCCATACGGTGGTAAATGGATGTTTCAAAAGTTGAACCCTCCTGTGTGTCTCGGTAGTCTCGAGTATAACCATCGCGACCCTCGAAAAAATTGTTTTAATGGAAAGGAAGATAAATTCTCTTACGTGCGAAAACGTCTATCTATCTCTTTCTTTCTTTCTTTCTCTCTCTCTCTCTCTCTCTTTCTCTCTTTTTCTTTATTTTACCGTCGTCAGTCTTCTTCCTCACTTTTCGGAATCAGTTAGCCTTATCCGAGAAAGCCTCTCTGCTATTCCCTTCAAAAATACTCAAGCCGGACGTCGCGAAGCGTCCTCCTCCGATGCGAATAAATAAAAGAAAAGAAAAGAAAAGAAAAGAAAAGAAAAGAAAAGAAAAGAAAAGAGAAAATAAAATAAGAAGTAAAAAAAAAAAAAAAAAAAAAGAAAAGGGAAAATAAAAAAGAAGAAAAACTATTCTGACGGAGTGGTAGGTACTCGGAAACTCAAAGTAGTGCATTCGTATTCAAAGTATACAACACGTACGTGTATACTGAGTTCTTTGCGAGAAATCGAACGTCCTTCGCATGAATTTACTTACACGCGCGCGCGCGCGCGCGCGTCCTAGGATACGTTAGCTTCGTAAAGCGTAGAGAGAGATAGTATGTGTACATATGCGTGCATGAACGCGTGTATGTAAGCGCGTGTATGTGTGTACATGTATGTATGAGGAATAGGATCTGGATGTATAGAGTAACCCCTTAAAATCGGGGAAAAGGACGAGGACGAGGACAAGGACGAGGACGAGGGGACGGGGAAGGGGACGAGGACGAGGACGAGGACGTGCGGGCCAAAAAACGCGATTAAAATTCCTCTGCGACGAGCCACGACGGAAGAGAAATCAAAAGGCTCTCCTTCTTTCCCTTTCGAGATTTCGACATTCTTGCCTTCTCGTCTCGAAATCTCCTTTTCTGCCAAATAAATCCTTCAGCTCTAAAAAGGGGAAAGAGAGAGAGAGAGAGAGAGAGAGAGAGAAAGGAAAAAAAAAGAAACTGTATCTCCTCGAGGAAGAGAAAAATAAAAAAAGAAGAAAGAGAGAGAGAGAGAGAGAGAGAGAGGAGAGAACACTCGACGTTTCTGAAACGAATCACCGTATATAAGCCGCGTGCACTTGCTTACCTCGAACGTGGAACGTTCTCTCTCTTTCTCTCTTTCTCCCTCTCTGTCTCTGTCTTTCTCCTTCTATCCGTCCTTTTCCCCAACAACAAGCTTGGGATCTCCCTCGTCGTAAATATAACGCGAGATGCAACACATTCCACGAAACTCGGCGAAGGGAAGCTCGCAAAGCGCGTGTGTATACGAGAACGCAACCCTCCCACCTACGTTTCGTCTCTCTCTCTCTCTCTATCTCTCTCTCTCTCTCTCTCTCTCTCTCTCTTTCCTGCACTCGTTCTGTTTCTCCTCTACGGATCTATTTCTCTCTCTTTCTCTCTCTTTCTCTTTCTTTCTTTCTTTCTTTCTTTCTTTTCCATTTCTTCTCAGAGAACCTGGCACTTTGGCCTTCGCCTCAACAAAAATCCTTAAACCTTGCACGAAGATGTAATATTACGTTCCTCGTAGCACGATCTACGACAACGCGGATACGCGTGTTTCTGTTTTCCGCCGTGGTACATAACGTAAAACACATTGCCTTATCCACGGCCCTCCTCGCACACGCCAAGAAAGTACGATCTTGTTTAAGAAAGGAGAAAGGTACAGTAATGAAACGCGTTCGTTTATATTTATATATATATATATATATATATATATATATATATATATATATATATAAACACGCGCACAGGAAAAAACATTAAAATTAATCGAATCAATTTTTCATCTCTTCTTTCTCTTTTTCTCGTAAAATTTATTTTCGAAGGAAGTAAAGAAGAAGAAGAAGACTAAGAAGATGATGATGAAGGAGAAGAAAGAGAAGAGGAAAACGAGAAAAGGGGGGACAAAAAGAAGGAAAGAAAGGAAACATCGTCGTATTTCCTTTAAACGTAAATACGAGGGAAAATATCGAGCCGAGGATGAATATTTAAAATAAAAATTGTATGAGAATAAGACGGAATATCTTTCTCCATTCGCCATGACACGTACTACGCGCGTTTGCACGTACAGAAAGGGGGACGAGGGCGAGGGCGAGGGGGGGGGGGGATAGGGTGTTAGGGTGGCAGAGGGGAGGAGAAGAGAAGGGTGAAGTAAAGTTTTAGTTGGGTAAGAAGGGCTGCTGCCTCTTCCTCTTCCTATTTCTTCCTATTTCTCTTTTTCTTTCCCGTTTTGCGTTGCGTACGCACGAACCAAAAATAAATCCTCGTCGTAAGGTAAAACGAAAGAGACGAAGAAAAGCGGCAAAAGAAGTTTGGCCGAAGGGAAACGTCGCATCGAAAATGCAAATTCTTTGGTTTTAGATCCAGCTGTGTACAGATGTAAATCTTCGCGTCATCGGGATTCCTTTGTCGTGCGACGAATGTCTCTCTCGTTCTCATCCTTTTGCATTCGCTTCCTTGCTTCCTTGCTTCCTTGCTTGCTCGTCTACTTGCTTGCTTGCTTGCTTGCTTGCTTGCTTGCTTGCTTCTTATTCTAGCGATCGCGCGGAGAGAGAAGCACCAGTAGCAACAGCAACGGCAATAGCAAGCAACCAACGGAGAAAGCTTTACATACCGAGGAAACTACGTGGTTGCAATGCAATACAAGGAGCGTTTGAAGGATCCTTTCTATTTTTCCTTCTCTCTTTCTCTCTCTCTTTCTCTCTGTCTTTCTTTTTATCCCTTCTACCACGCTTCGTCTTTGTCCCTTTAGTCCTCTAACATCGAATCGAAACCACGACTTCTCTTCTCCCTTTCTCTTTTATTCGCCACTTTCATCTTCTACATTCGTTTCTTCCCTCTTCGACAAACATTTGCATCTATATTTGCATATATACACACACGTGTTATATATTACACGCGCGCGCGCGCGCGCGCGTGTGTGTGTACATTCGTCTCGCGTCAATGATTTTCATTCCCTCGTACGTTATCTCTGTCTTTCCTTATGCATTCACCTATGTATGTATGTATGTATGTATGTATGTATGTATGTATGTATACTCGACGATCTTCGTCAACGCAACGAGTAAATACATGGTATCTCGAACGAACGAATAAGTAAGTAAGTAAGTAAGTAAGTAAGTAAGTAAGTAAGTAAGTAAGTACTACCCTATGTACTCTCCGCTCCTCTAGACTTTCCAGATATCATTATAATCCGTATGAGCGATATAACGCGTCACGACCGAATGAATAACGTACGTTTGAGAAGATCGGTATGGCGAATTGAAAATGAGAAATTAACTGACTGTGCGAAACAAAAGAATTGGAGCGGATGGGGAAGGGAGATAGGGATAAGAGGCAATTGGTTTACCGCAGGGCAAGTTTACGAGTCTCAGATTTAAACGGCGTCGTAAGCGTCGTACATCTTAGATATGAAACGCCGTATTATATATATGTATACGTAACAACTTTAGATACTTTTCGAAACATTAATTATAGCTTGCGAATAGGATGTATACGCTACGTAAGTATATATACATATATACGTGCGCGTACATGTACAAGGCGACCGAGCCGCCACCAAAAGCTTCCTTTAAATGTTACTACGAAGGTATAGGGGAGAAATCCAGCGAATATCTTCCTTAGTCCTACGCGAAATACTCCGTACGAACCGTTCGGAACATTTCATATAATTGCCGAGTTTCTCACTATCCCGCGTAGACTAGATTGCAAAGCGCGGAGTTGGTGGCACTTTAATGAGGTAAAACTTAAATACGAAGATCGCGGTGGCATCAAAGAGCCCCGAGAGTAGGCACGTTCACGAGTTTTACGTTTAAAAACGCGTGTGTTCCTTCACAGAGAGAGAGAGAGAGAGAGAGAGATGGGATGAATATCTCTCAAATGAACTTTTCCCTTTTAAACTTTTCTCTTCTGAATCTGTACTTGTGTATGTACGTATATATATATATATATATATATATATATATATATATATATGCACATATATATGTATATATGTATATCTCTTTTACCTTTGATCGACTCGTTGGGTAAGTCATTCAAAACGCATTAAAAAAGAAAAGAATAAGAAAATAGGCAAAAGAAAGCAAAAGGGAGGACGATAATAAACGATAATGAGTTGGCGTGCGAACGAGTACGAGCACGATCAAAAGCCGCGGGAAAACGAGCTTTCAAGCGAGTCGATGAATCATCGATTAATCGGAAGATTTATAGAGCGATACAGGTGTGTATTTACGAGCGACAGCTTCGAACTCAAAAATACCGGAATATTGGCGGGTGCACATTCATCGGTGATGCTCAATTACGCGGTGCAACGTGGAATCGAATAAAACGCGATTTCAAAGTGGTAACCGAATTCCGTTTGCTTCGCCTATTTGTACGTGCGTGCCTGTGTGTCGAATCCATGTAAGTCGTACGTACATGTGTATGTATGTATGTATATATGTATGTATGTATGTGGGAAAATTTTCCTCTTCGATAGTCCTCGTTTCTTCTTTCGCGAAAGCAAAAAGTATTTACGATCGAAGGAGGAAACACATCCGTCGCGTGAAAAGCTGCTCCTTCACTGCTCCTTGCGCTTGTGTGCGTGTTATATATATATATATATATATATATATATATATATATATATATGTATATACGAGTCAGAACTTTCGACTTGAGCAAGTTTTCTTCGGCCACGGATGTTTCGTCGAATGGATATGATATATGGATAACTCTGGTAAAGATCGTTTCGATAAATACGAAAGCAACGTTTTATACAGAAGACCAATCCCCGAATATTTCGATACTGTCAACCAACGTACACGGTATACGTAGGTAGGTTTTTCCCCTACTTACGTACAAATCTTTACGGTACATATATTTTCGCGAAGAAGAGATTTTTATCGAAGCGAATAATCGTACGTTTTAAAAGAAGTACCTACCTACCTACTCACCTACCTACCTACCTACCTACCTACCTACCTACCTACCACTCTTCTTTACGAACAACTCGAATAAACTTTGCAGTTTTTACGCGCGAAGCGTTCGTTTATCTTTCTGTCAGTTTCTTACTTTCACATTCCTACACACCACTCTGATAGAGTGGCGAACTTATATACAAAGAGTAAGTATTTTTGTTTATTCAAAGAAAATGCATTTTCCGAAACAAACTTTATCTTCTATCTCAAAGATATTCTCGTCGATTGATTGTTTTCATTAGAACGATACACACACACACACACACACACACATAAGAGATGGCTTCGCCTAGTACGTATATAACGTCTATGGTATACCCGAATGATGTAATAAGGCGAGTATCATTGGGACGATGAGAAAGAAGGCAGGTTTTAAAAATGTCCCGAGTTCGTGATTTACGAGGAAGCTCAGGAAATAAGTTTTCAAAAGGGGATCGGTCGGTAGCGAGTAAAAGAGCGCTCAGTAGTAAGTGACCGTCCTAGATAGAAGAATTACACGATTGTAGGAGTCACCTTCGTATAGGATCGTGCTGGACGACCAAACGGGTATTAGAAATTTGAGAGAGAGAGAGAGAGAGAGAGAGAATGAAAGACACAGAGACAGAGACGTAGAAAATAAATCGACAATAAAATCCAAATGTAAGACGAGTACGCGTACGAAACAATGTCGTGCCTTGAAATTATAGACGCGGTGAATCGATCCTAATGATATCTACGCGCGATAACTCTTACCCATTTCTATGTTATCAAAATATACTACGGGCAAATTCGAACGTACGTAGAGCTCGTTGATTCGACAAAAATTAAAACGAACGTCGAATTCGTAGGTTCGGGAAAAAATGCAAAGTGATAACAGCGAAGTGGGGTTCGAACCAAAATAGAACGAGAAAATAGAGGACGAATGTAGTATTTTATATATATATATATATATATATATATATATATATATATATATATATGTGCACACGTATATTCGAATAAAAAAATAAAGGGAAAAAAAAACAGAAAGTTGAAAGGAACAAAAATGGAAATCGGGGGGAACGAATAGACTTCGATCAAAATGCAAAATTTCAAACGAGAAATCGTCGGCCACGAGAATTCTAACTATAATGCGAGGGCAGAATTCTTTTTCTCCGAAGTTATGGTGCATCTCCTGGCTTCTATGAGCGAATGACGCGTTCGAAAATCGGGAACGATGACTCGTGAGAAAATGGAGGGAGGTAGAGATATATAGAAACAGACAGACAGTGAGAGAGAGAGAGAGAGAGAGAGAGAGAGAGGGGGGGAGAGAGAGAGAGAGAGAGAAGGGAGGGAGAGAGTGCGGGCGCGATAGCGAGAGAAAGGGAGAGAGAATTACGTACACAGATCGAAATGCATGCGTCACTTTCATGGTAACACGCTCGGCTTGTTCGTTACATCGAATTTGAGCCTAGGGCGATAGCCGTTCAGTCTTTTACAGGAAGCATAGAATTTGCTTGTCCGGTGAACCAATTTTCGCTTCGAATGCGTCCCGTAATTAAACACTGCCGATCTAACGCGTCTATTGAATGACTCGTATGGACGTACGTAGAGAGACTCTCTCCACATTTCGTATTTGGAATTATCCTTCGACAATGTAGGTAAAACGGTATCTACCTTTCATCGTTCTCACGAAAGAAAGGAAAAGAAAATATTAAAAAAAGGAGAGGATCCATCAAGGGTAGAATTATCTGCTCGAATAATCTCTTCTCTTTTCTTCGGTTTCTTTTCTTTTCTTTTCTTTCTTCCTTTCTTTTTTTTTTTTTTTTAATTATGTAATATATATATATATATATATATATATATATATATATATATATATGGAGAGAGAAGGAGAGAAAAAATAAGCGATCCATCGATCCATCTCCCTTTACGAACTTCTCTTTTAAGGAAGAGCGATCGAATCGGAGAACGAATTAATTCGTGAAACGTTGGAACTATCTCTATAAATCCAGTCGAAATGTAAACGTCGGGAACACTCGATGATCCCCGGAATACGGAAATTACGAGAGGAAGGAAAGTGAAAGAGGGAATGGAGGCATATCGGAACAAGAATACATTAAAGACGACTAAAATTGACGAAGCAGCAAACTCTACGCGCGAAAGAGAGAGAAAGAGAGAGAGAGAGAAAGAGACAGAAAGATGATCGAACAATCAACGACCACTCCCCAAATACATTCTGACAGTTAACAGGCTCCCTTTTTTGCGATCCTTTATCGTTGTACAATATTGTACATACATACCTCTACACCGTCGGTCTCTTGACTGGTCCTCCATTAAAAAAAAACTAATCCAAATGATATAAATAAGTGCTATCTTTCTTTTGGTTATATAACATCTGGACAGGTAGACAGCTGTACGCATACATGATATGTATATAAATTTCGTTCGAAATACTATCGAAAAAGGGCCCACCCTTCGACATTTCGGCGACGTCCACTCTCGTCTCGTACAGCATCGACGAAGAGTTATTTCACGCGAGGATGGTCAGCTCGTCACCCTGTACGAGTCTATGAGCAAGAGAGAGAGAGAGAGAGAGAGAGAGAGAGAGAGAGGGCACATCACCATTACTGGACTTTGTCCGTTGCACGTTCTCTCATCGTGTCCCGTCGAGTAGACGTACAGATATTTTTCGCCTAAAGCCGGATACATTTCGGACGAGTTTTATCTCCTCCACCTCT
>OU964971.1:8449050-8454050 GCA_918808275.2 Dolichovespula sylvestris | reverse complement strand
TGGATTTTCGCGATTACACGCTTGATACGTTTGTCAATCCACGCTTTTTCGGTTGGTCGAATAACCCTTCTTTTGCTCGTCGCTATTGTCGTTGAATCGAACCGTTCGAGAAATCGTCGAGGATATCGAACTCCTTTGCTAGAGCGAAACGTTCCCGTTTTCATTTCGTACTTTCGACAAAATCCCAATGGACAGCTCCCAGTAGGATTAACTACGATTTTGTTCTACGCGTAAGTATTATGCGCGCGTCCTGCATCGTACATATATATATATATATATATATATATATATATATATATATATAATAGATAAATGATTTATAAACGATGGATCGAACCATCCGACGAATCGTAAGTTATTCATAAGCGATTTTTCAGAAGTTAATACTCGAAGATTAATGGAATCGAGGAAAAAGTCTAATCGAGAGTGACGCGAAGGATATATAACTATGTGGGAGGAGGGCAGGAGACGATAGATTCGAGGAAAATGTAAGTAAGGCGATTCGATCGAACCGGTTCATTTCGACGAACGAATTATCCTCTTCTAAACAGGAGCATTCATCGGGTTCTAACAAGAGAGTGTATTAAACTCCGTTGCCTTGAGAAACGATAAAGTGTCATTTCCAACTAAGTTCTTTGGAGAAAGGAAGTTCAAAAAAAAAAAGAGAAAAAGAAGAAGAAGAAGAAGAAGAAGAAGATGAAGATGATGATGATTACATAGAAAACGTTCTTCAATGAAGCGCGTCTTCCGAGTTTTCTTCGATTCGAGAATAATGCTCGGGAAGAACGTACGCCGAGCCGATAACTTCTTAGAACGGGGGAGGCTAGGGGGATGGGAAGGGGTGGGTGGGTGGGTGGAAAGAAAGAAAGAACCAAAACAAAAAAGAAAACGAAGGACGTGGAAATGAAGGGAAACAAATTGGAGGGGGTCGAACAAAAAAATGGGAAACTCGAAGGAAGGATCTTCCGTATGGTCGAGATCTTACGTTTTCTCGGAATGGGGGGGGGGGTCGGTCCACGATTAAAAGTTTATCCACGGAGAAGTATTTAATTGCATCGGGATACAACAATAAAAGTACACGATAAATTAAACTCGCCTATATCCTCGAGTAAAGAAAAAGGGTAACTGTAACGACGATCAAAAAACTGTCTCCTTCACCTGGCTAATTAAGTTCCTTAAGGTTCTCGAACTTTCAGCTATCCCTACGCCTCGTAAGTTTCGAGACGATGTCCCTTCTATCGGAGAGTTCTCGTCCCTTCTATCGCGTACACACGACTCCCTTAATATATACCATTATGTCTCTTATAACGTCTCGGGACGTTTTTTGATATAATTTTAAATACATTTATAATAACGTTACCCACGCGTTTATAATATACTTTTGCACGAGGTATAATATACGTGGATACATCGAAACACGCTTAGGTACGTACGTATATACGTCTGTACGTAACTTTTCTTCTTCTTCTTCTTCTTCTTCTTCTTCTTCTTCTTCGATTATTCGAAATTCTTAACTTAAATTGAAAATCGATATGTTAGACCTTAGAAATACATTCGTGAATCGAGAGCTCCTAGCGTTATAAATACCGACTTTACCGATCTGTACTGTTGGACCGAGCGAATGAACCCGAAGTACGACGTAATATATCTAACCCCTGTATTTCTCAAGGCTAAGGTTACGCTACGAACGTTATATTACTTTACTTACTTCCATGTACTCCCTCTCTCTTTCTCTCTAATCCTCGAATTTTGTTCCTTTTTTTTCGCTTAGCCCATAGTCTCTAGTCTTATTCGTTGTCGTCGACGTACTCGATAATGCGTGGTAACAAATTCGACGATGCTTCTCTCTCTCTCTCTCTCCTTCCTCCCTCATCCTTCCACCCATTTAAAGCTCTCTCCCGGATCCTTCTAATTATAGGGAGAGAAGGGAATTACGAGGTGCGAATAAACGCGAGCGGAAACGTCGCAAAGTTTATGCTCGTTCTAGAGATAATTTTAACGTCAAGAGAGTGGGAGAGAGAGAAAAAGAGAGAGAGAGAGAGAGAGAGAGAGAGAGAGAGAGACAGAGTGGGATGCTGTCGAATTCAATTAACGTTTCTCGACCGAACCATGGGCGTCAATTTGTGCTAGGGTTAAAGAAAACGACGCGTTACTCTTCGAAAGCTTACTCGTGCGATAGTTAAAAGAGGCTTTCTGCGAGTTGTCGTTAAATTCATAGCATTCGTTCGAGCGAAAGAGGAAAAGAGAGAGAGAGAGAGAGAGAGGAATTAATTCGTTGGAAGAATACGTCAGCAGAACTAAAGAAAGATGAAAACAAACGATATAGAATAGAAGAGAAGAAGGAAAAGAATAAAAAGGAAAAGAAGAAGAGGAAGAGGAAGAGGGAAGAAGAAGAAAAGGGTGCTCGCACGCATACACGCGGCCGGTTTCCGAGCGATAAGAAAACCGTGAAACTCGTAATTGTTGTTAGACTTTATAGCGGATACGAAAAGTTTCACTGTGAAACGAGCAAACTGTAGTAAATTTTTAACGGTCCAACGGCGTCCTAAAGGCCGGCGCGAGCTTCTCCTAAGAATAAGAGCTACCATTACGCGAAGAGAAAAGGACAGACAGAAGGACGGACGGACGGACAGAGAGAGAGAGAGAAGGAGAGAGAAAGAGAGAAAGAGAGAGAGAGAGAGAGAGGGAGGGAGGAGAGATGAAGAAGAAGAGGAGAGTCACCGGTTACTCCTGGAAGCTCCTCCGCTTTCAGAATATTTACTACGAAGCGTACGCTTCGTTACAAGCTTCGAGGACGGTCGGCCTTTACAGTGGTGTGCATGGAAATTCGTGGGAAAATCTTTGCGCGTAACTTTGACGCTCGTACTCACTTGCACGTATAACAGCACACACAAACACATACATATATATATATATATATACATAGATAATACATATACATAAATTCGAACGGTAGTAGATATATACAAGTCTAACTTTAAGACAGAAGAAGCAGGCCGAATATTCTCGGATTATTTATGCAAACCCCACGTTGGAATTTATTCCGCTCGCTACGCTTTGTCTGTCTTTCTTTCTTTCTTTCTTTCTTTCTTTCTTTCTCTCTTTCTTTCTCTCTTTCTTACTTACTTTCTTTCTTTCTTCCATTCATTCCCATTTCTCGACTCGTCTACCCTACCTCGCATCTCATTCTACCTTCTTTTCGTTTTCTCGAGTAAGAGGAAAAAAACAATGCCGTGATTACGCGCGATAGCGCTACGAATATTAGCGACAAAAAGAGAGAGAGAGAGAGAGAGAGAGAGAGAGATAAAAGACGGAGAAAGAGAGAGGGGAAGAAGTAAACTAGAGGGACAACGTTGAATGATACGAAGGAAAGAAGGAAGAGAGGACGGGGGATCGTCTTTCTGCCTTCTCCCTTTTTCTCGTTTCAACCCCTCCGTAGATGTCTCCTTTCTTTCCCACCTTTCCCACCCCCCCTCTCTCTCTCTCTCGCTCTCTGTCTCTCTCGATGCTTCTTACGTGCTATCAGGTATCCGAAATTGGCGAGCTCCTTGCTTGACGCGTATCGATTACAAAATTATGGTAATGGTGGTAATAAAGCGTCTAATATCGCGCGTATTAACCGAAGGCAATGCACGAGGAGACAATTTAGCCCTCGCCACCCTCGCCTATGTGCCTTCGCCCGTCGTAACCTCCTCCTTCCTCCTTCCTCCGTCTTCTCCTCGCCCTTCATCACTTCCATCTCCTTCGACGCGCTACCGCATCGTGCTATAAAGGCGTCGTCCACCGGAGGCGCCGACGACGCCGACGACGACGACGACGACGACGACGACGACGACGATGGCAATTACTCTCCGTGTAAACCCTTGGAGCCCTTCTCGTCTTGCGAAATTTCCACGCGAGGGAGAACTCCTCTACATATTCCCTTGGCTAATCGCGAATATAGCGCAACTACTATTCCTAACTTACATGTATAGTTAACGCTTCTGACGTCACACAGATGAGATGACATTGTACATCGAACCCATCGTCTCGGAGAAATACAATGATAATATGGTTTACGCATTAACTATACGAACGTATGTACTTACGTATGTATTTTAACGTATGTATAAATAAAATAACAATATGTCATTAGATCGAAAAGTGAGCCCCCCTTTTTCTTTTGCATGTTTATACCGATAGTAACGCGCGTCGTCGTCGTTGTTGTTGTTGTTGTTGTTGTTTTACGTTATATTCGTAATTACATTAACGGGAATATTACCTATGAATTACGAGTGGTATATCTCGTAATTACGGCTTATATATCTATTGTACGATACTTCGAGATCGCTCGAAACACTTATTGCGCCCGTTTCCACGCTCATAAAGCACACTGAGAGAAAGAGAAATAGAGAAATAGAGAGAGAGAGAGAGAGAGAGAGAGAGAGAGAGAGAGAGAGAGAGAACGTCCATTAAAAACGTTGTAAAGCTACGGAAACGATATATAGATCGGGTACGAAATAGAAGGGGGATAGAATAGAAGAAAAAGATTTTTCGTCTTGATTTTTCTCCTTTACCTCTTTTCTGCTTCTTCTTCTCCTTTCTCCTTTAGTAGCTAGGAATCGAGAGCAAAACCATGGACGGGCACAGGGAGGGTAGGAGGAGCTCGCCCGTACGGGGTAACGTAATTCCGGCATTTTATAGGAAAGTTTGCCAAGATTCTTTCCCCGGATGAAAGTTGCTGCGATTGAGGCGGTTGTTGAACGTTCGATATCTCGCGTTAAGTTTTCAACCACGTTCCGTGTCCTTTCCTCCACCCTCGCACTCCAACCAACCAACCAACCAACCAACCAACCCGCCACCGTGTCCCGTCCCGTCCCGTCCCTTTCTCTCTGCATTTGTCCTTTTTGCGCTACGTGAAGAAACGTAGGTACCTACTATATAAGAACGGCAAACAAAGGAGAACCGTAAAACCCCATGCACGAACAGCTCGTTCTTGCTGCCCCCAATCTATGTTGGAT
>OU964971.1:8414050-8446550 GCA_918808275.2 Dolichovespula sylvestris | reverse complement strand
TCGGGAGTAGTTTCTCCCACCCTTTCCTTCCTATACTTGCAATACCCTTGCGGCGTAACAGGACATAAAACGAAATATCGGTTCTGGGCTAAAGTAATTACGGGGACAGTGAAGAATTTTGATAATTTTGACACGAACGAGATACAACGAAATGTTTGGACGAAGGTCTTTTTTTTTTTTTAGAATATCGCGGGCAAATAAATTTCTAACGTATGATTCGACGATGTTATTTCGAACGAATAAATGGTTTTGAATGAATGAATGAATGGATGGAAGAGAAAGGAATTAATTTACGGTAAATTGTTAGTGGTAGTAATAGCGGTAATAACAATAGTAATAGTAATAGTAGTAGTGGTAGTAGTAGTAGTAGCAGCAGCAGTATAAGAAGGGATAACGATTAATGAGCATGGAACGAGAAAGTTTGGAAAACAAATGTGCACCGTGTGCCATTCGTTCGGCGATGCATCGAACGTCGTTAGAAGAAAGAGAGAGAAAGAGAGAAAAAAGAGAGAGAGAGAGAGAGGGAGAGGGAGAGAGAGAATAAAAGATTAACGATAGAGACGTATATCCATATGAAGAACGTGAGCATGCTGCTCCTGGTTGTCCAGTAGACTGTCTATTATAGTAACTCTCCTTCCTGTACTTAGTTGGTTACAGAGTTCCACCGAATGGGACTAACTGCGCTTGTTCGGTCTTATAACTAAAACCACGCTATAAATGGCCGGTAACGTTTCGTTAGACGCATTACTACTATCCATAATCAGCACTTTATTATATCACAAAAGTGGTTATAACGGGTGAATGATGCTCGTTCATGTATTTATACCCCGAGGAAACTTTGGCGAGAACAAGATCGTTTCGATTTAAACGTAATTGTACGTTCGTTAGAGTTTCTCGTAATGGCACGTTATCGAGTTGTACAAATTCGACGAAACGAAAATTTCATTGGTTTAATAAATCTCTCGTATAAGATAAATCTTATATTAATACAAATAATGTTATATCAAAAAGATTTACGATTAGGATAGATTACAAATATATTTACCATTCAGTATTTACTCGAACGATCGTTTCATCATTTTCGCAAATGTCTTGATCTTCCATCGTACGTTATCGTGAAAGTAGAAAATACATTTTCTTTTTCCAGTTACCACTACTGCTGCTACGATTACTTCTATTACTACTACTACTACCACCAGTAGTAGTAGTAGTAGTAGTAGTAGTAGTAGTAGTAGTAACACTTTCCTCGCCACCTTCGTTCTCAGTTTACGTACGAAATGATCCGTTAAATTCGCTCGGTGTAACGTAAAATCGTAAGCGTTGTATTACCAAAGAGAGGTAAAAAGGAACAGCTCGTAGAACGAAGGTTGTGTACAGGATGAAGTCACCAAGGAGACTGGCAACGAGGTTCGCGAGGTATCAAGGAGAAGGTAGGCGTGGCAAGTATGTATAAGTAAATAAAGATAAGTATATCGTTTATAAACGAAAACAATTTCGTACGCGAGCTTACTCGAAGGAAACAAAAGAAGGAACATTGAGTTTATGTTATTACAAACGCGTAGCAATGGTAAAGCTAATCGAAACAATGACGTAACCTGTCTTATAAAGAGAGAAAGAGAGAAAGAGAGAGAGAGAGAGAGAGAGAGAGAGAGAGAGTAATCGACGTGTATTAACGCTGATTACGAAATAATAAGAAAAAGGTGATTGAATCGGGTAAAAAGAAATTGTTAAGTCATTCCCATTCGAATGAGAAAAAGGACGAGAATGAATGCCGTTAAGTATAGGCTGCTGCCGAAAATTCACTATAATTTATGCTTCCTCTAATCGGCCATTTTTCTTTGCTCACGATACCCTAAGTTAAACTTGTAGAGAACACGTTACGTACTTACGTATGTACGTACATAGATAGATACCTATATATATATATATATATATATATATATATATATATATATATATATATATATATACACATGTATGTATGTATGTATGTATGTATTCGATATGTAGGTAGTACATACATACATGGGTAGAGGTAGCCAAGAGGACTGTAGCCGTCACGTGCAGGTACTTTCTCGTGCACACATATACTCGGGAGGCCGAGGGCTATGGTCGTTGGCGTGCGAGAGAGGGTATATCACGATGATTATCGGCCGGGGGGTGAACTCACGGACGGACAGCAAAATCTACCACCTAATGCAACGAGCCTGGTTATCCGCGTCGTGGAATTACCTTTAGGCACGCACTCGCTCGCTCACTCCTCCCTCACTCACTCACGCACGCACTCACGCACGCACGCACGATGACAACGACGACGACACACTGACATTGCCGTTCCACGATACTAAGCGTAGAATTTAATAACTAGACATTCTCTCTCTCTCTCTCTCTCTCTCTCTCTCTCTCTCTCTCAATACACACACACATACACGTATATATCAGTCTATCTTTGTCTATCCATTTGCACGTATGTATCACCTAGCTGTCCTCTCACTTCCCCACTCTCTCTCTCTCTCTCTCTCTCTTGTCTCTTTCTACCTCTCTATCTCTGTCACTGTCGTCCGATATAACGCCCATTGAGAGACTTCCGTTTCGTATTAATTCTGGAAAGTGAGTGAGTGAGTGAGTGAGTGAGTGAGAGAGAGAGAGAGAGAGAGAGAGAGAGAGAGAGAGAGAGAAATAGTCGAGCTTTCGAATTCGTGGAACACACGCGCACGAGCCGACGACGGAGCACCCAGCCACGGCTAATTTGATTAATTAAGAAGAGACCGTGGATTACGTTCCTCCTGTAATTCCGATCGTAACCGCGATTGTTAGGATAATCATATTTCCGGGAGTCGTTTAACGAGCGACAAAGGGAACACGAGCTTGTTTTTTAAATCTTTTGACTACTGCACGACAGACACACGAGAGGTACGTACGAGAGTACGTACTTAGTTAGTTACTCGCTCGTTCGAGTACCGATTTATCCGTGCGAAGGTTCGCCATTTAATATGTTCAAAACTTTTGGACGATTCGATAATAATTTAGTACAAGTTTCTTATTAATAGAAAGTACGTAACGAGAAAGAGAGAATCGTAAAGCGATTCCTCTTTTTGACACGTTCGAGCGAACGGTGTCTAAATATTTGTCGGGGGGTGTTTAACTGCGCTTAAACTGAAAGCACGCTACAACGAGAGGATAGGCAACGGACTATGAGACGTGGAAAGAAGAGGATGAGGGATAGGGAAAGAGGGAAGAGAGAGAGAAAAGGGTGGAAAAGGAAAAGGCGAGGAGGTGGAAGGGCGAACGAGGAAACGTTTCATTTACGTTGAAAAGCAAACCGAACTTGACGATAGTTCTCGAAGAACAATATCGCATAGAATCTGTGGTTATAATAGCTAATACAAGATATTACGAAGAAGGAGAAGGAAAAGGAGTAAAATATATAAAGTGAGGAGGTATGATGGTAATGAAAGAAAAATATAACTATGAGATTAATCATCCAAAAGTAATGATACTTTTCTCTCTCTCTCTCTCTCTCTCTCTCTGTCTATCTATCTCTTTTCATCTCTCTTTATCTCTCCTTATGTCTGTGAAGTAATAGGAGATATCAACTATAAGATCTATATAATCCGCCAAGTAGCCAAGGTCTTGAGAAAGACGTGGGGCGGGGGAGGGGGTGGATGGATAGGGGAGGAGGGATGTGTTTTACAATGGATCGATTAACGAATTTAATAGAGCCGATTATACGCGAACTTTCCAAGAGTCCGTGCTTGAATTAGAGGCCGGCATTATTCGAGGTAGCATCGTAATAAAGATATCAACCTTGACTTTAGACGGATATTACGACTTTTACTATAGCACTCTTTCATGCGTCAAGAGCGGAAAAGTTTAGAAACTAGAGGGAAGATAACGCTAAGCTTAGCCTAGATAGCGGATAAACGGATGCAGAATTAAAACGGAGAAAAGGTTGAAGGTGGAACGAAAGAAGAAATTGCTGGTTATTATCCTCCTTCCCTCCCTCCTCCTCCTCTCTCTCTCTCTCTCTCTCTCTCTCTCTCTCTCTCTCTCTTCATTCCTCGTCGAGAGTCCGTAAAAAAAAAAAGAAACGTTAAGCTCTGTGGTTAACGGTAGTACGGTGCGATTAACTTATATCACCTGCATCGAGAAATAGAGAAATCGTTCTGTAACTGACAGAGACGGAGAATGCGAGGCATGTTTTATGCAAGTAAATAACTTCATTGACTTTGGAGAGTGGTTGGAAGATGTGGGTTCCCACCTCGACCAAGTACTTCTGTCGATATAGAACGACGATGCTATCTATAGCAATACCGGTGGTGGCTCCTTTCTAATTAAGTAATGTAACTCACGCACGCACGCAGCAAAAACGTACGCACGCATATTCCGACTTGGTCGGATTTAGTAGATCCAGTTTGTCGTAATTTAAAGAATGTAATTATCGAGACATTGCAGTTTTAAAATATCGCTCTTCGCCTAAATGCAAATTAATCGATATTATAAAAATATACGAATCTTTCGTTGTTCCAACGAAAATCTTTGATTGTCCAATGTGAACGAGGCCCGAGGCACCGACCGAGAATGGATATTCCCGTTGAAAAGAATTTATATGATCTGGCGATGTTTCAATAGAGTCATTATCCTTTCCCATCTCGATGCCGAGGGGATAATTCAAACTGCTGCAAATCCAGACGAATTTTCCCACGTCATTATCTTATAGATTTCACGATCGAAGGATCCACGATGTATACTTTCGACGTTAATTATTCAAGATGCGACGGAAGTTCGATTCTATAGACTCTCGAGAAATCTGATACGACAAGAGATATTCGTCGATGATGATATACCATTCCCCGATGTATTCGATAATCGGTCTAGACATTCTGCTAGTATAGAAATCTACTTTTTATATAAATATTCCCTAATGAATGAAAAAAAGAGATAGAGAGAGAGAGAGAGAGAGAGAGAGAGAGAGAGAGAGAGAGAGAGGGAGAGAGACGATATCGTCAACGAGTATAAAACACGGCTTATATAAGAGTAAGAAAATAATCCAATGAAATTAAACGAAGGAGAGGAGCGAACGAGATATCTGATAAAAACAATGAAAGAGATAAAGTGAGAAAAAGTAAAAAGTAGAAGAAGTGGAAGTAGAAGAGGAAGAAGAAGAAAAAGAAAAAGAAGAAGAAAGAGAACGAACGAAGCCCCCGACGACGCTTCGAATTCTCATTCATATCTTGGCGTGATAATCCTACGGGGGTGAGGAGAGAGGGATGGAAAAAGAAAAGAAGGGAAAGGAAATAAAAAAGAAAGAGAGAGAGAGAGAGAGAGAGAGAGAGAGAGAGAAGAGAAAAAAAATAGAAGGAAAGGAAGTATACCACGAACATAACAGATCCTCACTTTTCAGCTTCGTCCCTTTCTCTTTTTTTTTTTTTATCCTCTCCGACAGAGCTTTTCTTCGTACACGTAATTATTTCCCCTCCGCGCGCTCGCAAGAGAGAGAGAGAGAGAGAGAGAGAGAGAGAGAGAGAGAAAGAGAATTTCTACGAGATTCTTCGCCGACTTATCGATCGATCTCGCGATCTTTCATTCAAGGAGAGCAAACGAACGTCGTCGTCGTCGTCGTCGTCGTCGTCGTCGTCGTCGTCGTCGACTAGCGCAAACCGACGTAAACACTTCCGGGTGTACCTGAATGGAATAGTCGCAGGAGAAAATTTTATGAGCTCCGGGCGAGATTGTTTAACCATGTTATAAATATCCTATAGGAATATGCAGGCATGTAGGTAACTTTGTTTCCATGTGTATATATGTATAGATATATATACATATATGTATATGTATATATGTATATCTTTGATATAATTATTTTATAATAACATAGTATCGTGCAACTCCTTCCATAGTTTCGTTCGTTCGTTCGTTCGTTCGTTCGTTCGTTATTAAAGATTTATAATATCTCATGCTTGCTCTTGTTCCTCATTTCAATAATGTTTTTGATTTTTATATATATATATATAAACCTGTGTATATGTGTATATATGTATATAATATAAAAAAGATGCTGCTGTTTACTATTTCGATAAAGCAACTAATGAGGGAAAGATGGGGGTGAGAAAAGAAAATAATTAAAAAGAAAAAAGAAGAAAAAAAGAAAGAAAGAAAACAAAATACAAAAAGAAGAATGAAACGGAACTTTTCAACGGTGTTTACGAGTTTGATGCGATTGAAATATATTGTACGCGGTTAGTTACGTGTGAGCTTCGAATAAAAGCCATCCCTTTATGTCCATCTCTCTTTCGAGGAGTGTGACAAAATCAATGAATAAACGCAACGAGGCGATTGAGGTGACCGGTGGTACCAGCGTAGGTACGTACGTACGTCGAGGCGTGCAACTGGAAAATCGTATTAATGACGTTTCGGTAATCGTTTTTATGTCGGTACCGACGATCGACGTTAACACAATCGACTTTTACAGTCGTCGTTCGTTCCTATCGCCATAAACTTCTCGATACGAAAAAAAATATGCGGCTAACTGTAAATAGTACGGAACGCCTTTTATACTCTTCCACTTTATCTTTCTCAATGATTTTATTCGGGGGGAAAAAAAAAACAGAAAATAAATGAAATAAAAGGTAGAAAAGAATCGAGATAATAAATAAATAAATAAATAAATAAATAAATAAATAAATAAAAAAGAATGACATTTTTAGAGTCGACCAAATCGATTCGAGAATAAAGTTTGCCAGACGGAACAAAGAATTATTTAGTAACGTCGACGCTCTCCGTTGTTCTGAATCTCTCGTTAAATTGACTTTACGATCTTTTCACCGGCCGTGGAAAACAGAATGCAAAACGAATGACGGACAAGATTTCAAAGCTACAATGATGTACGATTTATCAGAGAACGTTACGCAGCTTACCGAACGCGACGCAGATTGACGGGCTAATTAATTGAATATACTCGTCGAACGTGGTAGATACTTTTCTGTAGATCTGAAGATTAATAAAAAAAAAAAAAAAAAAAAAGAAAAGAAAAGAAAAGATGAAAATAAACAAAAAATAAAAATAAAAAGCTCGGTTATTAAAAATTCTTTCGTTCCCTTTAACTTATATTTGGGAAAAAAAAATGTCGAAGAATTTTCATTGAAAGTTGGTCTAGACGGACGAGAGTTGGAATTATTCCAACGGAACCAAAGATGAATGTATACAACTATACACACACAACTATATATATATAGTTTATATATATGTACGTTAACGCGGCCCGCGCAAAAGTTGGGAAGTAAATAAATTACGTGAGAGTTAGGGTCGACTTCCGGAAACGGTTTTGCATGGAATGCGCATTGGCTTCTTTACGTGGAGCGTTACAATGACAGAAGAGAGAGAGAAAGAGAGAGACAGAGGGAGAGAAAGAGAGAGAGAGAGAGAGAGAGAAAGGCTGGTAACACGCGATCGTGACCAAGTGGTGGTAGACGGACGGAAGGAAGGACGTATACACGCCACTCGAAGAACTTTTAAAGAAAACTTTTGAATCGGGGGCGGCAACGTTAACGACACGTCAGCGATATTACCTGCTCCTACCGCGTCTCTACGAGATAGAAAGGAAGGAAGGAAAGAAAAAGACAAAAAGGGAACTAAGAAAGAAAGAAAGAAAGAAAGAAATGAAGGAAGAAGAAGGGAGGAAAAGAAGGAAAGTTTAATGGCCCGACACGATTTTGCAGCCGAGTAAAAACGAAACGAAACGAAACGAAACGAGACGAGACGAGACGATACGATACGATACGATACGATACGAGACGAAATGAGCCGCGATTCGTCTTAATAAACGCCACGAGAGAATATTGCGTATTTATGATTTTTATCGTGAAATTTCGTCGCTGATATTCGGAGCTATGATGGCAATGCCGATGCTCGGATTTTAACGGCATACATTTTCCACCATCGCCTCGTCCCTTTAGAATCCAAGCGCCCTTTTAACGTGTAACGCTCGTCGTTCGACTTGATTAATGTCTTTTCGCGTGAAACCGAATCGATCGAGAATAACGAGAGTAGATAAAAGAAACGTGGCGAGGGGAAGAGAGAAAAGGAGGAAGAGGGGGTGGGGGGAGGAAGAAGAGAATAGAGAAAAAAATTGAAAAGGAAATTTCTTATTCTCTTGGTGGAGTGGGGTGGGGTGGGGTGGGGTGGGACAGAGGAGAGGGGTTCCTTTGTTTTTTGCTTTTGCTTTTTCTTCGAATCTATCATATTTCGAAGCTTTCCGACTTCGATCATCGGTATGGAGTTAAACGTAACGATTTCGATGAATACAGATCGACCTACGAAGGTTCGCGATCGATATTGGTTAAGATTTAATCTATCGGTGAACTTGCTTATATCTATAAGAGATATCATCTGTAATTTACTTAATGTCATTGAACAAGGTCGCCTCCTTTGTCGTTTACATTCGACATATATTTATATCCTCTCCCCACCCTCCGCCCACGTCACCGCATATATCGCATATATCATCGCAATACACACCGTACATACATTCGTATATATATATATATATATACGATATATATATATATACGTACGTACGTACGTGCATACATGTACGTTCTTTCGAGGACACGTAGTCCGATAGCGTGCGACTGACGTGCACCGAAGTGGCCAGGAAAATCGCGTTATCGATGATTCGATAATCGTTTTCACATCCGCTCGTGATAGACGGCATCGATACAATCGCCTTTCTCGGTTGGCATTCGAACTCTTGAAGAAAACGTATCGTCCGCCATCGAGCGGAAAAATATATATATCGAGAAAATATCGAAATTTTTACTCGCGACGAAAAAAGGTCCTTTATATATATATATATATATATATATATATATATATATATATCCTTTTGCTTTTTTTTTTGTTTCGATCCTTCGATCGATAAATTATTTACTTGTTACTGCGTTTCGTTCGCGAAAGTTAAAGAAGGAGTCATAGAGAGAGAGAGAGAGGAGGGTAACTTTCGGCAAGCCGAAACTGTAAGTGGCTCGATCGAAACTTTTACCAATTCGCAACATCGATTAGTACGGTCTTGCTAACTTTCCTGGAAGGATTAGCGTTCGTATCTTTCCTATTATCGCCTTATCGTAAAGGCTGTTTCAAGCGACTATGAGGAGAGAAGTTCTGTCATACTTAACGTTCGACCGGCTTTCCCCTAGATTTTTAAATATCCTCCCGTGAAATCTATTGCATACCTTTTGCTCGCTAGGTCACGCTCGGAATTTCATGTCAAATAGAACGGATATATATATGGATATATATATATATATATATATATATATATATATATATATACATATATATTTATATGTATATAGTTAGGTTGGTATCTACAGGTGCATACTACAATACAATACATTGTACACCTAGTACGGACATTGATTATGCTAGCAGCGATTAACTAAGCGATCGATTAACGGAAGAGCAAATAACAATAATATCGATTATTCCAAACGGTGTTTGTTCCTGTGTAACATGCAGGTATGTGTTCGGTACGGTAAACATTTCCGTAGAACGACGCATCGATTAAACGCAAGATACGCGATTTGCCGTTTAAAAATTAATCGAACTCTTGTGGAAACACGTATACATATACGTCTTTCTACCTATGTATACCTCATACTATGAAACGGTATATGAAGTTTCGCTCTAGGTAACTAGATAAGTAAATTCGTATTATGTAGCTGAAAAGATATGTATATATACATATATATACATACAACAAGTGCATGTACATATAAATAAAATTCTGACGTAACGTTAAAGCACGAAAAGAGGAAGTGTATCGTCTTAAGAAGAAAAAAAAAAAAATAATAAAAAAAAAATCGTCTTACACGGCGATTAGTTTGGTATAAGACGAGTAGCGTGCTTCGTGAACGAAAATGCGATAGAGAATTCAACGATCTTAATAAGGTCGTGCACCTTATCGCCCTCCAGCTGCGTTTGAATCTCGAGAGCAACACGGACAGGAGAGAGAGAGAGAGAGAGAGAGAAGGGAGTGACGTGTAGCGAAGAAGTACGCGTGACGTTTAATGAAGTACAAAGCACAAACCGAGTCTCGCACACAACTAACTCATCCTTTTTTCGTTCACTTGACTTCTCTTCCTTCTTCCTTTTTTTTTTCTCGCGTATTATTCCACATACATAGGTACGGTATATACAATAAGAGGCAGCTGTGCGGTCGCACAGAAAGAAAACTACCGTAATTTCGATCGTTGTTCTTATTTTGGGAAAACAAAGAGAAAGAGAGAGAGAGAGAGAGAGAGAGAGAGAGAGAGAGAGAGATAGAGAGAGAGAGAGAGAATGAAAGCATGTAGTTAAGGAGGCAAAAGACTTCGTCACAAAAGTAACAGAAAACTCTTTTGCTTCTCCTCTTTCTCCTCTCGCTCACGCTCCAGAACGAGATTAGATAAAGACGAGCTTGTCGTCCTTTCTTTTTATCGTCTTTCGTTCTCTCTCTCTCTCTCTCTCTCTTAGTTTTTTTTTCTTCCTATTCTATCTATCTCTCCTCCGTTTGTTCCTAATTGGAAAGCCCGTTTCCCCCTTTTCAAAGATCCCTCTATATTCGTTTCGACCATTAACCTTAACCTTGGATCGTGGATTTAACCTCGATTCGACTACCGAGCTACCGACTTTCCTTCCTTTTTACTCTCTTTCTCTCTCTCTCATTTGTACCCTACCTTTTTTCCCTTTCATCCCTCACTTTAAGTTAAATATGGAAAGCTTCCGTTATTCGTCGGAATTTCGGCAAAACGTCGTTCCCACCTTTCAAACCCCGACGACCTTGACATTCCAAAAGAGAGTTCTTCCGTCGATTCTACCCGGATATATTCTATTATATACGATACGAGAATGCTCGAGGTTCGCCTTAAGTGCTTAGTTTGCGTGGAGTAGACGTTGACGGAGAGATACGGTTGAGGTCGTTATTCACGGTTCGTTGAAAAATTAAAACCGAGGCATAGCGCGTTAATGTTTTCGGTAAGTGACATCGAATGAACTTTGATATCCCACTCCTTTCATTCCGATCGACGATGCTTAAAGTGGGTAGGTAGATAGGTAGGTAGGTAGGTAGGTAGGTAGGTGTGTAGTTAGGTAGGTGTAATTATTCTCGAAATAAAACGAAGTAATAATTATCGAAATGAAAGACGTACGTAACGGTAATAAAAGAAAAGTCGAGCGAAATAAAAAAAAAAAAAAAGAAAAAAAGAAAGATAAGAAAACCAAGAAAAAATAAAAAGAAAAGAAAGAAAAGTGAATAATAACGATTAAATTGATATTAGCGATGTCGTAGTGTGTGGCTTGATCGAAACGATTTACGACGATAAACTTTTCACGAGGGGATACGTTTTGGCAAAAAAAAAAAAAAAGAGGGGGATTTGCTTTGTTTGAAGATAAAATAAAGGAAAAACACTCTCTCCTTACGAGTTCTTTGAAAAGGAAAAAGTTATCGCGACGGGCCAGGACATTTTCACGCTCGTCGTTAAGTACCTACCACTAGGTATAGGAGCAGAGACCGTCTCGTCTCGTCTCGTCTTCTCGTCTCGTCTCGACTCGTTTCGCACCCTTCGGCCCTTCCTTCCTTCCCTGGCGCCTAATAAAAGCAACCTTCCGAAAGTCGCTATACTCCTTGTTCTCACCCTCTCGAAATCCAAAGACTCGAAAGGAAAGATTTCGTCCCTTCTTATATATTTCTTTCCCTCTCTTTCTCTAACCATACACATATACGTAATACATACATACATACATACATACATACATATATATATATATATATATATATATATATATATATATATATATTCTTGATCCATCTAAGTCGCGATCAGCAAACGAGCATTCTCGACGATCTACGCGTCTAGAGGGGTTCAACGAGAGGAAGCCAGAGAGAGAGAGAGAGAGAGAGAGAGAGAGAGAGAGAGAGAGAGGAAAAAAGTAGAGAAAGAAAAAAGGTCTTCAGTAACGCGCGAAGATCATCGAAATTCCAGGGCCGTACTTCTCTCTCCGAAGGGAAACACTCGCGTAGGAGGGTGGAGGCGAAAGCAGACGGGGATTGATTGGCTCGTGTCTCTGGGGTTAACGCAAAGGCTTTCTCTCTCTCTCTCTCTCTCTCTCTCTCTCTCTCTCGTTCGCTCGCTCACTCTCGTACTCGGTATTCACAAAGGGGACCCATATGCGAGCACGCAAAGTCACATGCACGCGTGAAAGCACCTACCTCTATATGCGCGTGCATCTATATGAGCGTATATGCGTGCAATACTCACGCACGAAGGATTGCTACTGCTGGAACGCCATCTGTGATGTGTGCGCGCGCGTCCGCGCTCCGATGCACATAGGCGTGGAGAGGCTCGTACATAGATAGAGAGAGAGAAAGAGAAAGAGAGAGAGAGAGAGAGAGAGAGAGAGAGAGAGAGAGAGAGAGACAGACGAGCCGTCGCTGCGATGGTGGGCCCATTGTTACGGCTATTATTTGCCACTAATCAGAATGTGTGGTCTCTGACGTGGATCCCCGAAGCTGTGTTCGTGCGCGTGAATACGGGAAGGGAGGCTACTCTAGGATGCGTGCAAGCGAGAGAGAGAGAGAGTGAGAGGAGGCGGGGAGGCAGGGAGAGCAGAGGGATAAAGGGAGAAAGGGCGAATCCACTCTAGAGGTGGCTCATGCTTTGGCGAACGACCTCGTCGTACCGCGCGATAGTCGAGAGCGCGCGTCCTCCCTGTTGCCAGTGCCGGTTGTGGGCGCTGCTTGTGGGTGGCTCACTCAGACCGACCTCCGCAAACCGCCACACCACGCCCTTTACAACGATGAAGATTTTCAAGATATCCGACGTGTCCACCGCGATACCACCTCGGCTCACGCCGCCATTTTCCTATTCTATCTTACGTCTTTTCCAATTTTCGTGAGGGCACTTCTAAAATTCTATGCACGTTAACAAACGCGCGCGCACACACACACGTGTGTGTGTTTGTATGGATGTATGGCCCCTAATACCTTATCTATTTCTAGCCGAGTAATTACCAGTGCTATTTTGATCGTTGTTAACAAATATTAATAATAATAATACATATAATATTGATGCTTTTATTAGTATGATATTACTCCCTCAATAATTTACAGTTTTCAGGTTGTATAAATTATCCAGGGTTTGAATAATTCAAGAGAATTTCATGATATACATATATATATATATATATATATATATATATATACACATACACACATATATATTTAATGAAATTTAACAAAAGAGATTTTCAATACGAAACCTTACGAATGGTGTTTCTTTTGTTTTGCTGTAACCATCTACCCATAAATATTATGAATATAATAATAATAAAAGAGAAAATATCAAAAGAGCTATTGTATATTTTCACAAGGTATGAATTTTCATTGGAGATAAATCGAAAGTTACTTTGAGTAGTAGTATCTGGTTTTAACGAGCTTTCTCTCTTTCACGTTTTCTCTCTCCTTCTCTCTCCCCCCCCCCCTCTCTATCTCTCTATCTCTCTCTCTACTTCTCGGTCTTTCCATCAACGTAACAACTTTATCAGGCAACGCTCGAATTTATCATTAACGCGTTATCTCCAACGCAACTGTAAAACGGCCGTCGTCGACGTTTAGCATAGAAGAGAAGAAGAGCCCTTCGAAAGGAAAAAGATAATTTGGGTGGTGTTTGAGTTTGAGCTGCGATTGAAAAATACGCGTAAGCGCGTATACAAAGAGAGGAAAAACTTACGTACGGTCGAGGAAGCTGATCGATCGATCGATCGATCGATCGATCGAACGCGTTATCGCGCCTCCTTAAAATTCAAACGAATCGTGCGGTAAACGAGACTTTTATCGCCCGCCATTTCCACAAGGCGTCGTTCTTGCACTGTCGTCTGTAGGTTCCTTATATAGGTATATATATATATATATATATATACATACACATACCTATATCCAGTCGTGTTCATGGAATTTGAACTTTTAGATTCGGTTAGAGTCCATTTTACCTGGCAAATTGTACGCGATGTAGATTTTACAGACACCGTTCTAAAGTGGGTGGGGAAAGAGGAGGAGGTGGGGGGGGGGGGGTTAGAGAAAAGAACGAGAGAAAAAGAAAAGAAGGGAGAAACTCCGACGACGACAAAAAGAAAAAGAAAAAAAAAAGAAAGAAAAGAAAGTAAAAAGAAGAAAAAAAGGAAGAGCGCAACGAAATGAGTAGATCCATAGATTGTACTAGACGATTAATTATGCTGATAATCGATCAACGTAGAAGAAGGAAGTGGAGATTGACCGAAGCAAAGTTATAAGCGACATTTATATATAGTTTCTAAAGGCCCTTTCATTTTGACACCAGGTATAGAAAGATAAATCTGACACATCGTGAAAGAACAAAAGAAGATTTCGTCGTCGTCCAATCAACCACCACCAGCGTCGTCGTCACGGTTGGTTGGTTGGTCTCTCTCTCTCTCTCTCTCTCTCTCTCACCTTTCTTCTCTCTTTCTCGAGATGAATGAAAGGAAAGACGAAGATAAAATATTCAATGTGTATGGCCATTAGACCGAAGACAACGCAGGCAAGGGATCAGAGAGTACGAGCGAGGCAGCAGGAAAGGCGAAGGCGTTGCTTGTCGGCGAAGACTGTTTTTAGACGGGATGGTCGAAAGCTGACGTCATCGGTAGGGAGCTCACGAACGAAATAATTAGCGGGGCCGGCTAAGAGCTCTCTCTCTCTCTCTCTCTCTCTCTCTCTCACTTGCTCTATACCTACTCTCGACGAACGCACCCTAAGGCGCGGACTGGCTCCCTTATCGGCCTTCTCTCCCTGAGCCCCTCATCGAGCTACCTTATTGGTGCGTTATACTCCAAGAGAACTCTCCTTTGCTTCCTCGTACAATTCGTCGAATTAATCCATTCTCGCTTTGTGAATGTTATAGAACGTTTAAAATATTCCATATATAACGTCTTAGTTAACGTTAGGATCTAATCGGTATCGTTAATTTAAATTTTGATGAAATATTAATTTACACATATGTGTGTTGTCTAGTTACGATCCTAATATCCAATATCTACGAGTAACCAGTTCGTATAATTATTAATTAATAGTATTTCCGTACTGTTGCGCAAGCTCTTCCTACTTTCACTCCGATAGTTTTCGGTCGAACGATCGCGCGTTAATGACACTGAAATAAATAAGAACGGGCTTTCCCTTTCGCTTCCATCCTACGGGTGTAATAATAACCACGGTGGATCGATTTCGATTCAATGGCAAGAGCACTTTAGAGAGGAGAACCTTTAGAAACCGGGATACGAGATTAATAACTCACCCTCGATGAGTAGGGTCGAACGCTTCGGTGATGTCGTTGGGGAGATTCCTCCTTTCGTGAACTCTTCTGAAACAATAGAAATACGCTTGGTTAATAAACTCTTTTCCGTATACCCTCTGAACTCTTGGTTACATTATTTAACCCATTCGATGAAACATATTTCAGTTGGATCGAATTAAAACGAAAAGAAAGAAAGAAAGAAAAAATGAAGAAACTAATGAGAATACGCACGGTTAACAAACTCCTTTCCGTACGTATACGTCCCTCGAACATTTAGTTGCGTTATTTGAATATACTTTCGAATAAAACGTGTCTCTTAGTTCGAGCGCATTAGAAAGAAGATAGGAAAAAGAAATATTCGATCGTCGAGAGTGTTCGAAATGATTAGTTCGAGGATAACATGCGACCAGGGTCGGCATCGGCGACGAAAGAAATATAATAGAACGGGGCCAGCAACTACGAGAGAACAGAGAAACGGAGGTTCTACTACGTTCGGATGAAATTGCAGCGGACAGTCGGCGTGTGGCTTCGGCACCGTAGACGGGAAATGCCGTTTCTCTTGAGCGTTCTACACACACCATTAATTCGATAGTTTCGGCGCGGACACGTCCGAAGAGAATGTTCCGGAATTTTAGCCAAAGTGTTTGCTATATAGATGTGGTACGAGACCGCAACCGGACTTCGTTGCGGACAGCTAAGGCTTCCAAGATTTTTCGATCGTTCTGACAACTGTGAGAAAGATATATATATATATATATATTTGTTACACACATACACACACGTCAACTTGTCGGTATGAGTAAATACTCGCGGTTTCCCGATACACGAAACTCTGCACGTATACGCGCGTCTTTCAGGAAACGCATATATTTTATGCCGGATGCATCTCCTCTCGCAGCTTCGAAATATCGCAGCCTTCGTCGTACCGAGAAGCGTAACCTCGTCGAGCGATCGATCCTAAAAGAGCGAGAGCGAGACAGAGAGAGAGAGAGAGAGAGAGAGAGAGAGAGAGAGAGAGAGAGAGAGTAAGAAAGTCGAACGATGTTTCGTGATGTTTCCACACTGTTATTTCGTTGGCGATGTTATATCATTACGATGAATGTCGAACAACTTTTTTACCCGGATTATAACGATCCTATAATTATTTCCAATCGCATTTCTTTTCCCTCTTCTTCTTACCTAAAGTCGTTATTACAATTGATTATATTTTTCTAAATTCTCGTCGATATTTTAATTCGTCGTATCTATCACTCGTTTCGTTTCTCATAGAAGAGAGATAGAGAGAGAGAGAGAGAGAGAGAGAGAGAGAGAGAGAGAAAGGGGGTTGGGTGAGTGGGTTTGAATCAGATGGCGAGGGAATAAAAGGGGGCGTGAGATCGGAGTATAGTGATTTACGATTTAAGCATAATGCGATGCAGGATATATGATTTATGCGCGATCTGTATACAAGCAACGATTTACATATACCTATCTACCTACCTTCCTTCCTTCCTACCTGCCTGCCTGCCTACCTACCTACCTGCCTACCTACCTATCTACCTATCTACCTATCTATGTACGTACCTACGTCTCTAATAATCTCTCGATCGAGCGAACGATTTAAAACGATATTTTATTCGCGATTACGATTCTTCGCGCTATAAATCTCTGTCGCCTTCCTTCGATAGACTACCGGTTACGTGTCGATAGATTTTTCATAATATCGTGCAATTTCTCTCTCTCTCTCTCTCTCTCTCCCTCTCGTCGATATTAAACACGTAAACTTGTAGTACGTATTGATTATTTTCTGTCTAGGAGGTACGTATAATAGTTTCCCACGATTGCTAATTACCATTGATATCGACGTGCGATGTGTTGTTAGAAAAAAAAGAAACAAAACAAAAAAAAAAGAAAAGAAATAAAATAAAATGAAAGATAAAGAGAGTGAGTGAGTGAGTGAGAGAGAGAGAGAGAGAAAGTAGTAACGCGAAGCTTGGCTATTACCGGCTGATATTTCAGTCGAGACAGTATTTAAGGATTAAATGCGAGAAAGTGGGTAACGAAATTTTTAAAAGCTGCTTCCATATCCCTTTTCTCCTATGACTATATTTATCTTAAGAATTGAGTGTCTTGTACGGTGACACGTCAAGTTCATTTACTTGCTTCTTATTTATTTATTTATTTATTTATTTCCCCCTCCCCTCTTTTCTTCCCTTTTCATGTTTCTTTTCTTTTCCCCTTTCCTTTTTTTTTCTGCCCGTTTTTTATTTTTTTTTTTATTTTTTACAGATTTTTCGATCTAATATTATACGATACGGGAACGTCAAGAACGTCCTGAAATTCCAATGAAATTATTCATAGTTCGCTTTACGTCCAGGTAGATGTCTCAGGGTGCACGCGAGCTCCAAGAATGATTCGAGAGAATGAAGCAAGAACATTTTTGGGACATCCGGGACCGATTTCGATGCCGAAATCGAATCGATCCATGGCTGCTTTGAATTCCTATGATATTAGATATCGTTTCTCGATGAGAAGAACGTTATCGTTTCAAGCCGACTATTCGCTTCTCAGGTTAGAGAGAAAGAGATAGATAGATAGATAGATGGATAGAGAGAGAGAGAGAGAGAGAGAGAGAGAGAGAGAGAGAGAGAGAGAAATAGTGAGTAAGTTGGCCTTCCAAGGGTTTAAACGTTTAACCGAGACAGAACGTTCTCCGTCTCGCGTTTTGGATTCCGCGTTATACACTTTGTATACGGAAAGTGGTTCGAATGTAAAGGACGAGTCACTTAACTTTGATTCTTCTTCTTCTTCTTCTTCTTCTTCTTCCTCCTCCTCCTTCTCTTCCTCCTCTTCTTCCTCTTATAACCCCCATCTACTCGTTCAACTTCGCCCTTAGCTTCGCCTTGTAGACGGAAATGTAGTTCGGAGAAAAATTACGTTGGAATGAGGATAGAAATACTAAGTTTCCTTGTCGCACCTCGTTTGCATAATGTCGGAATCAGCCACGACTTTTCTCGAGGAGGAGAACGAAAGACGACGACGACGACGACGACGACGACGAAGGTGCTCGTGAGTTTTCCAAGGCAAACTCGAAAGCGATACCTTTTACACGGACATTTTTATTCGAGAGACCCTTTATCGTCACCTTAAATTTTGTTAATTCAACCAGACGACTTCAGCGAGTTATCGTAAAAATGTATTCAGTACAATGCGTTTAACAATACCTATCTCGCAAACAACAACAACAACAACAACAACAACAACGACAACAACTAAAATTGACATTTATTCGTACTATTTTATTCCCTTTCATCTACGTAGCTTTCTCTAACTTTATATCGTTCAAATATTATTATAACAACTTTATATCTCTATGTCGTTAATTATCGATAAAAGATGAAAGAGAAGGGAGAATTGAAAGGAAAAAAAAGGATACGTACGTTTGAACGAGAAGAGAGTAAAGGAGAGAGAAAGAGAGATTGAGAGAGAGAGAGAGAGAGAGAGAGAGAGAGAGAGAGAGAAAGGAATGGTACATTAGTTGTTATTAAAAGTTGAGTGCCACTCGGAAGTACGTATACGAAAAATACGTACAATTTTTCCGTCCCTATCCACAAACGTTTACGAAGGTTTTGTTTTATCGTTCTTGCTAGCGCTGTTACTGCTACTGCTAACGCTTATGCTGTTTCCTCCGCTTCTACGTTGGTATAAAAGCTTGCTTAGAGCCCTTCATGGCCTATTGTGAATCCTAAATTCCCTGTAGTCGAGCGTAATGCATAAGAAAGGATATCTACGACGTTGGAAAATTCTCGTCCACTTTAGCGAATGTTATTGTTAATGAACGTAGGCGTGTGCTGCTGAGGTACGATAAAAAAAGAGAAAATAAAAAATAAAATATAATAAAGAAAATAAAGAAAGGAAAAAATAGAAGAAAGAGACAGAAGAAAGGATGGTTTATAGCTGTGCTTCTTATTATCCCTTACACTCTTCCTTCTACCTTTTCTTATTTTTCTTTTTTTTTTTTTTTATGCTCACTTTTCCCCTTCCCTTCGGTTCCCCTACCTACCGTTAATAGTTTCCTCCTAAACGAAAAATATACGACGGACGATTAAGCGCCATGCGCTTAGCCTCGTTTAATAGACGATAAGAGAGGGAGAGAGAGAGAGAGATAGAAAGAGAGAGAGAGAGAGGGAGAGAGAGAGAGAAAGAGAAAGAGACAGTGTAACACAGACCATACACCATCAGCCGAGTTTGCTCCTCTAATTTGAAATCCGCTTTATCGCGCGTTGTCGTCGCACTCAGTTACTCTATACACATACATACATACATACATACATACATATATATGTGTGTGTGTGTGTCTGTATATCGTATAGTACATGTACGTATATACAAAGCTATCTAGTAGGAAGCAAAGATGGTGGTATGGCGGTGGCTCGTATTAGGCGCGAGGTTAATTATTCTACGATAAATAATTTCCGCGTTCCCATTGTCTTCGGTGCGGCCCGATAAACGACTTCCACGATATATAATGCCGAGTTCTCGTGCTTAAGCGGTGCCTCATACGCCGCGAAAATTTATTGCGTCGTGTACGCTCTTTCTCTCTTTCTCTATCGACTGCACGCTTTCGAATTCATTTTTGTTTCGCTAAAACGATGACCATATTAATAAATAGACTCTCTCTCTCTCTCTCTCTCTCTCTCTCTCTCTTTCTTTCTATTCGTTCGATCTAATTTTTATACTGTAAAATCAAGACGAATTAAATGTAGGACGTCGCGTTAATTGTTGTCACGGGGATCAAACAGATTTTTCAAGGGAACGATTTTACCTTTGGTTTGTTTAAATTATCATTAAAAGCGCGATAGAAAGGAAGTGACAAAATAAAAATAAAAAAAAAAAAATAAAAATACCAAAAGAAAGAAGAGAAAAAGAATGAATATAACTTTGTTTCTCCTCCTTTTTCTTTTTTCCTTCGTTTTCCTTTTATCTTTTTTCTTTTTTTTCTTTTCCCCCTCGGCCTTCTTCGTTCAACACGACCGTCGCGGGACTCCGTCTTATGCAATCACCATCGCGAAAAGCTCGTTACAACTTTTGATAGAAATGGAATTCTTCAATTCTGTTTGAAGTTCTATACGAATCATGACGTTTTCAAAACGTATGACACTGTACGTCTGTCGCCGCATACGTAGTACGAACTTTCTCAGTACTACGCAAGTTACATGGCAACGAATTGGCCGTGTCAAGTATAATCTAATTTTCAAAGAAATTTTGCTCGATTACTTTCAATGCGATCTTCATTTAATTACCGAACGTTTTAATAACGTTTAAATAAATCGACCCAACTGGTATAAATGATGTTTATTGAAATCGAAAATAAACGGTATAACGTTTATTTGCTCTTAAATAAAATTGGTAATGTAAATATAAAGTAAATTCGAAGTCAGCAAATTTTTTTTCATCGTCGACGATCAAAAAAAGAAAGGAGAGAAACGAAGCATTATTATGTTGAAATGTAAAATAACGTAACAGTGTAATCGTAGACGATCAAACTCTGGTTCATTTACGTATAGAGTGACCAACCATTTATATATTTATAGAGATTAATCGTCAAACAATTGCAAATATTTGATTTAGGAATATCTCTCGTGGCATGAGCGATGCTCTCTTTCTCTCTCTCTCTCATCGCGTTCGTGTAAGCCTGAATATCCGACGTATAACGACGAGCATCGCGTTATAGCTACGAATTTATATGCTTTATAACGGATCGAGCAGCAAGCGAGAACACAACGAATTGCCACAGTTTATACCAATGGGGAATTCGATATTTTACCTAAACGGCAAAAAAAAACATCTATAGACAGTTTTGCGTTACATATGAAAACGAATAATATTTCACGGTTACGTTTCGAGGCTAATTAAGAGAATTTATTACGATAGCTATCCTCATTGAAAAAAACAAAAAAAAAAAAAAAAAAAAAGAAAGAAAAGAAGTAAATTTTCGTTCGAATCGCGCGAAACGTCTAATCCCATCGAAATACTTATCCAAGGATTTAAAGTCGAATTCGATTTCAAGCGTATCACCTACGTGCAATAAAACTGCGAGCGATCAAAATCCAACTTCGATAAGATTTTTTTCGGTGGGGCTTTGATGAAGGAGAAAGAAAAAAAAAAGGCAAGGAAAGAAAGAAAGAGATAGAACGCCTCCGTCCCTTGTCCCACCTCCTCCCCACCACCCGTTGCACGTCTCTTCGCGAGTCTGTGAATTTCTAATCTCATCGTTATTCCTATCCCGCTCTTAACTCCGAAAACGACGCGTTTGCGATTCCACGCACGATCGACACGCTCGTAAACCTAAGCTCGGCTGTAAACACGGGATCTGGATCTCTGCCGTAGAGATGCCCAGCGACGGTTATCCCTAAAAGGGAGCTAACGAATACGAATCGACGTAGGGCCGTCTAGTTTAAGCGCTCGTTGAGAAAACTCGATGTCACTTTCGAACACAAACAATGACAGAGAATAATGATTGACGCGAACGTGACTACTGAAAATAATAAATAATTATTTAATATCTACGGACAAAGCGAAAGTAAGAGATTCGACTAAATCTTTCTTCGTTCTCTTTACCTTCCCTTTTTTTCTTCTTTTTCTACTTATTTTCTATTACCCGAGAAAATCACGTTACGATCGATGTCGGGATAGCTACTGTTCCGAATAATCGCCGATTTAAGTATAGTTCCTCGATGCAGGGGGACGTCGAGTATACGAGAAAGAAAGAGAGTGAGAGAGAGAGAGAGAGAGAGAGAGGTGGGGAAGAGAGGAAGAAGAGAGGGAGTGAGGGAAAGAGCCGAGAGAAGCACTTAACTCGGAAAAGAAGAAGATCGATGACCTCGCTTGTGTTTCTTGACAGCATATTACTGTAGAAGATAGGAACGATACCTTTTAATTCCCCGTCGAGACGATCGTGAATTTCTAACGTTTCTAATAACACTTTATCGCTCGTGATTTTCGTTTTTTTTTTTTTTTTTTTTTTTTTTTTAAAAATAAAAATATTTCTATCGGATTAAAGATTTTATAACAGTACGGTAGCTATTTATACACTGATTCACAAAGTAACAGTAACGACGACGACAACGACGACGACAACGAAATGAAAGTTGTTGGGAATGAAAGAAAATAATGAAACTTGAGAAACGTCAACTCTCGTAGCTTTGCCATGGGGCAGGGAGAGAAGGATAGTGGAAACACGGCAAGTAAAGCCGTAAGCTCGATTTACGCCACCCGAAGAAGCCCTTCTCCGAGGGGCATTGGGGTGGTTTTGTTGTGCTCGCTCCTCGTTACGTTGGACTCGAACTGGATCATCGTTAATCCGTAATAAGCGGACTACGACGCATATATTCGCTGTATATGTGTATGTGTATATATATATATATATATATATATATATATATATATATATCCTCTCATCGACGGATGGCTACGGTCGAAGCAAAGCCACGATCGAAGATGGGTTCCAAAGCGGTTTCGATAAATTCATGTGTACCTACCGTACAACCACCGTCTATCTCGAATTCGATTTATCAGGATCGATCGATGTATCGTAATGGGAACTTTGAAGCAATCGATTTTGAAGAGCCTTTGACGTTGTTGAATTAGACCGAATACGGCTCGAATGGGTGATTTTTCTTTCCCGTATCCCGATCTCAACCCCTCTTTCCGCCCTCTTATTTCTCCAATCCCTAAATCATGGAAGGATCGCGTAAATAAGGGACGTAGGTCCGAGGATCGGATGGTTCCAGGAAAATTACCAAAGGTGGTGGTGGTAGTGGTGGTGGTGTTGCCGGACGAGAGAAAGTATTCGACTTCGGGTGGAATTCCGTAAGTCGTACGTTCTCTGCCTGTAACGCGAGAACGAAACTGGGAGGGTAACAGTTTCTCTCTGTCTCTCGGTCTATCTTTCTCTGTCTCTCTCTCTCTCTTCCTCCCTCTCTGTCCTGTACATGTATTCCGATACGTCAGTAAGGAGAAGCTAGAGCCACAGGGTCGAGTAGGGAGACGATTGCTTTGCACTTCTGTGCACGCCCCCCGGGGCAATCGTAAGTTGAGATACCTACTCGACGGTACACCATCTACTCTCTCTCTCTCTCTCTCTCTCTCTCTTGCTAGTTCCTTCGTGGAGCTTCGTGTTTCTCTCCTAGCGACGTCGAAGCGACGACGTAGTAGACCTTCGAATACAAGCGACGGTGGTGCCAAGTAAAGGAGGTCGAAGAAGAAGAGCGACTGAGATCGAAGCAAAAGAGAATGAGAGAGAGAGAGAGAGAGAGAGAGAGAGAGAGAGAGAGAGAGAGAGAGGAGAGAGAGATCGATCGCTCGAACGTGCTTTCAGGATCGGCGAATATTACGTACCTACCACCTACACCGTTCGAGCCTAGCGTCTCTACCTACCGGTAATATCCTGGCCGGTGCATATGTGTATGTAACACCTGCATGCCGAGACGCACGTATCATATACAACGTCGCTTATGTACTGCATTCTACCGGGCTTTACATAAGGTCCTAGCGGTGAGGAAGTTATGTACCGCACCAAGGGCTGACCCGTGCACCTGTATGATCACTACCTCGCCCTTCCTACACACACGCATATATATATATATATATATATATATATATATATATATATGCATGCATATACACCTCGATCTAAACATATAACTACCTACATCCGTATACGTATATACTCCTCGCATATACTGTGCACATATATATATATATATATATATATATATATATATATATATATATATAATATATATATATGTTATATATAGATATGTAACTATATGCACAGACCATAATACATATCACGAACCGCGAGAAAGGAGCAGCTATGTGTGGAGAAGAAGACAGACAGACAGAGAGAGAGAGAGAGAGAGAGAGGGGGGTATTGTTGGACGACAATGGACATGATTCGTGGGCCATCTGTCCGCTGGTGGGTTCGAAAATTGCGCGGAAAATCGAAAGCACTAGTGTGCATCTATACATATATACATATATATATATATATATATCTTTCTCTCTTCTTCTATTTACTAGTACGTAGCAGGGGGTCTCTCTCTCTCCTCTCTCTCTCACTCTTTCTCTCTTCCTCGTCCCATTCACAGCCGGTTATAGCCACGTCCGATCGTGGCTTAAATCTCTCCCTTTCTCTCTTTTCCTCGCCTTTTATACCATCCTCTTCGTGCCCGGACGCGATGATATCGAATGGAGCGAGAAAGAGGATTTTCCTACGTGGCAGCGAGAGAAAATCCGGACGATCGGCATGGCATAGCGGGCTATGGCGACTGACTCTATGGGGGCGACGCGACTAAGGCCGATACGAAAATCGATAGCGCGTAATCTACGAGCCGGTCCCCGACTGGAGAAAATGGAAAGGGGATTGTTGTTGCGTTAGGAAAAGTCGGGATGATAAAAAAAAAAAAAAACAAAAAAAAAACGCTGCTGCTTTTCACGTTACCAAGCGTTAACTTTTTCCTATCTATATTTTGTTTTTGATTTTTTCTTTTTTTTTTTCGTTTTACGGAGTACCTCCTATCTGCTAAGTTGGACGAGCAAATTATATCCTGTAATTACGCGGGGTGTAACGGGTACGATTAGTTGGGTCGATACGGAATCTCTTTACTTTTAAGATAAGCTATTATTTCACTGTCGTTGGTAGTTGTGTGTTATGTATGTATGTATGTATGTATGTAAGCTAGACGACATAATAAACTTAAATTGCTCATTATGCATGGTGATATTTTCGAGGGATAACGTAGGAGGTTGAACAATATTTCTACAAAATTACACGAAATATAACGTATCTGAAATGATAAAAGACTGGATACTGTTCTTAATCGTTTTCTTTTTTTTTTTTTTTTATAAGTCTGCAGGGCTCGACCAATAAATACACGGGGAGTATTCATGAATGTATATGGACGACGTTTCGTTTTGTAAAATCACTCCTATCCATTTATCTGTCTGTCTGTCTGTCTGTCTGTCTGTTTGTTTGTTTGTCTCTCTCTCTCTCCCTCTCTCTGGCTCTCTATCTATCTATCTATCCTTCTATCTCTCTTTCTCCTTCACTCTTTTGTGCCATAAAATATCTTAATGGGCTTTCGTTAGCATACGCGGCATTCCTGTAAAAGAAATCACGATGAATGTAAATTTATGGCGTTCCACGTTGCTCGTGGAACGATGCAACTAAATCTAAAAATTACGACGGATCCCATGGCCGTTGTTTCGGCTGCCTGTCGTGTCGTCTATCCGAAGTGCAAGATATACTACGTACCTACGTGGATGTATAGTAGATGTACAGATAAAGCGGGAAAGAGACTGAGAGAGGGGGGGAAGGGAGGGAGGGAAAGAGAAAGAGAGAGATGTACATACAACATAACAAATGCGAGAGTGCAAAAATTCATGCGAGCTCTACGAAACTTTTGCGAGTTTACTTTCCCTCTCTCTCTCTCTCTCTCTCTCTCTCTCTTCTCTTTATTTCTTTCTCTCGTACGAGCTAACGTAGATCATCAACGAGAAAGAAAAAAGAACGAGAATGGAGAGCGTAATACATGTAATTTGTTTCTCCCGCAAACACGAGCCGAGGTCCGAATTTTAATCCTCATTGAGTTTACAAAATCACGCTCACTCCGGTGCTAGCTCGTATAATTTTCCTCGCGAGAAGCGATAATGTTTTTAAACGTGTTCTTTTCTTCTCGACGAGGGAAAGAAGTAGTAAGAGAGAGAGAGAGAGAGAGAGAGAGAGGAGAGGAGAATGAGAGAGAGGGAAAAGGAAGGGAGACAGGGGAAAAAGGTCGAAAGTACGCGACCACGAATTCTACGGGACAGTTTCTCGGCCCGCAGCACCACTACCGGGATAAATTATAGATAAGGCAGAGAAGAAGGCGAGTATTTAAGTTTCATGCAGACTTGCGACTTTTCGTGGTCGAGACTCGACCGCAAAAGGAACGACTTCATTTCTATCTTTTTTTCTCTCTCTCTCTCTCTCTCTTCCTTTTTCTTTTCTATTCTTTTCCTCTTCCTTTTCCTTTTATTTTCCTCCCGTTTCATTAACGAAATGAAATTACGTCGTCGAAACGATTTCAACGTTTTCACGTTTAACACGGTTTTACGATCGCGATACTTCATTTACGTGTTATCATCTCTCGAACTTAACATACGTATCTATACGAGACACACGAATTCCGTGTGTTATTTCGGTCCACCTTAATGAATGGAATTTATAATCGCCAGAAAGCACGAGCGCACTATGTCGCATAGTGCATTTCGTCTAATGAATCCTCGGGACCCGTATTAACGTCGCAAAATGACCCATGCGTCTTCTTAAGACTACTAATGTTTCCATGCATATAACATGAATATAACAAAAGTCTATCTGGACTGCGACGCCATAATCGCGTTATATTTTATACCCCCCATCCCCACTCACCCTTTTCCCCGACCATATGCTCATTAAGGCGCTTTTAATGGTCCGTCATTCATTAATACAACCGTAATCATTTTTCCACTCTACGTTATTCCGTCAATTATACATACTCGAACGTCTGGTATTATTTGTAAGGGAGGGGAGCGGAGGGAAGATACAAAAATCATGGGAGATAGTCGGGTAGAATAAAGAAGAATATCGTTTGATCGCACAAATTATACGCGATCTATCGATCAATTTCATTTCGTAATTAATTCGATTGTCGAAGAGTCGCCAGACGAATCTATATCATTTCGGTCGACGTTACGAAGTATAAATGATACGAAAGACGTAGTTTCTCTTTGAACTTTTTCCTCTTCTTTCTCCTCCTCCTCCTCCTCCTCCTCTTCTTTCTTTTCATTTTTCTTTATAAACTTTCGGGAAGGGGGAGGGGAGGGGAAAAAATCAAGACGTTTCATCATCCCCATTGAAATCAACGAGATAACTCTCGCGGCTGCCAAAACGATTCGTTTCACTTTTTGACGATACCTACAAGGAACCAATCGAGAAGTATAACCTTACATCTTACGTCTTATTCGATTCGATCGCGCATCCTTTTCCCGCTACCATCGAGCGCGCGTCACACCCCTCCCTCTACCCTTTCGCCCTTTTACGATCCTACAGTAAACGTTAGTCGCTTACCACTTCTACCTCTATTTCTACTTCTTCTTCCACTTCTGCTTCTACTTCTACTTTCTCGTCCCCGCTCCACGTCCTCGTCTCCGAGCCCCGCCCCGCCCCCCACCCTCCCCCCTCCCCTTCCCCCGGCGATCTTCTTTTTCTTATTTTGGCCTCCTCTCGCTCGCTCGCTCGCGCTCCGTTCGCCAAAAACTTTATTTTACCTTTCGTACACTGGCTAGAGAGATCTCTGGCGCCGCGCTTTTTAAAGTAAATAAAAGTTTCCGCCAACTCGTTCGTCTTTCCATTTAAATCCCGGAGCACCGAGATGACAGACGCTCTGAATACGCGAGAGAAGCTCCCTCGCGAGAACTAGACGGTTGGGGGAGGGTAGGGGAGGGGAGGGGAGGCTGCGAGGGAGCCACGACGGGCAAAGGGGATAGGTAGATAGAGAGAAAGAGAGAGCGGGGTAGAAGGGGAAGAAAAAGAAAAAAAAGTAGAATATGGAAGAAGAAAATGGCGAGAGAGAGAGAGAGAGAGAGAGGAATGATGCCACTCGAAAACTAAACGTTCGAACGTACGAACACGGAGACGAGCATTCTCGCCGACTTTGCCTTAGAATGTTTTCCTATTGATGAATATTTTTCTATCGTACCTATCCTTCATCTTTTCCTCCTTCTTCTCTTTTCTCTTAACTCATCTTTTTTCTTCTCTATCACTCTATCACTCTATGTCTCTCTCTCTCTCTCTCTCTCTCTCTCTCTCTCTCTCCCACCCCTCCCCTTCTTTTCATATTCAGACTCTTTCGGCGAACACTCTACCTCTAACCTCTTTCTCCTCTTGGCCATATTCCCTCTGGCGCATTCATGAACGGCCATTCGAGTAATTTCTTTTACGCTAGAAAACTCGAACAAAATAAAGCAACCGTTCTCTCTCTCTCTCTCTCTCTCTCTCTTTCTCTCTCTCTCTCTGTCTGTCTGTCTCTAACTCCCTGTCCAGATCTACCTGAAACGAGCTCCTTATTTTCATAAATATTCTAACTTTACTTAAAACATAATTCCAGTAAGGAACGTTCGTTGAAGTTGACGCACGTTGCCCCTCTCGCCAACTTTTTGTTCCGAGTCGGCTCCTACGAAGGATCGCGCCCAAAAGAAAAATTGTAAATGGCCCGCTCAAAAGAACGCGGAACGTAAATTCTGCTTCCCGGGGAAAATGATGACGGGGGGAAGGGGGGGAGAGGACGGAGAAATAGGGCAGGGGGAGGAAGACGTAGAGAGGGGGTCGTTCCAACGGCATCGATTTTTAATATTTTTTTTTTTTATTTATTTTTTTTATTTTCCCTTTCTTTCTCTCTAGTATCCGTTTTTTATTTTACTTTTTCTTTCGCTCTCTCTCTCTCTCTCTCTCTCTCCCCTTAAAAAGGATACGCGCGTGTATTTAACACACACGTATCTATATAATGCTTAGGAGGAATAGAAAAAAAAAGAAGAAGAAATAATTAACTCGTACGTGCGCACTAAATCCTACCCCCTCCCACCCTTCTCTCCTTTACAATACTTTAGTTTATAACGTCTCGCTGTGAACACCCTTTTGTATTTTCTTTCACTCAGTTGGAAAATGTTTAAAACAAAGTAGCGATAAAACGACGAGTTATCTCTCGCTCTCTCTCTCTCTCTCTCTCTCTCTCTCTCTCTCTCTCTCTCTCTCTCTCTCTCTGTTACGGACGGGGTATGTACGCTGGTTGATATCATTTCTTCGAGTAAAAAGTCTCTCCTTTTTTTATCTTTCTATTCTCTTTTTTTCTCTCTTTTTTTTTTATTATCTTTCCTTTTCTTTTTTCTTTTTTTTTTTTCTAACAGCCTTTCCGGAGCTTCGAACAAACGAGCTCGTACTACGACGCCTTCGGTATTAACAATATATATATATATATTTTTTTTTATTTTTTCTTTCTACCGTGTAGTTTATTTCGGGGGAAGGAAGCAGAAATCGCAAAAAAAAAAAAAAATAAAAATGTTCTTCTCTTGGCATCCGTTCGTTCTCTCGATATTAACTATACGCGCGAATTAACACGTAAAGGACACTTCCAAATGAAATGTCTATCCTGGCAAGTATTCAGAATGAAAGGCCACGCGAAACCGTAGCGGCTACATAGTTGCTAGACCGAATTAGTTCTACGCCCGTACTAAACCGAAAGAAGGGAAGATGGGTTGAAAAAAAAAAAAAAGAAAAAAGAAGAAAAAATACCGACCAAATTTAGGATAAAAATTCAGTCAAATTTTTAAAGCTTTTACAAACGTGGTATCTGTTTGTTTGTTTGCGTGTGTATATATATATATATATATATATATATGGCAAAGCTGGTAAAGTTGACAGAATTAAATGTTCACTGTTGAATTTTCTCTCTTTCTCCCTTTCTATAGGTACGCGTGCAACATTGTATGCACAGATACACCAACCGTACGTCGTCTCCATTGCAGCAAACGATCGTATCAAACAAAAAATGGTAAAACTCGAAAATAGTCTCGTTTCGATAGTCCCTTTTTCCCATCCATGATATCCACTATCGCTGGATTTTCCTGTGTTCTCTCGGACATTTCTTTTTTTCCCATCTCTCTCCCACCCACCTCATCCCACCCCCCAACCGTTTAGTTAATTGTATCTACTTTTTCATCTGCAACAAAAATCTCTTCGCGCATTTTCACGTAAGCTCGGTATTTACCGCGACATTGGTGGGTCTGATCCGACGATATCGTCGTCCTAACGTTTCTCCCATGTTTTTTTTTTTTTCACGAGTTACCGTAGCTAATTAACCTGGCGAAGGAATGAGAACAAAACGAGAGAGAGAGAGAGAGAGAGAGAGAGAGAGCACGCGCGAGAGTTTACGTTTGATTACAAAATATGGAATTTCTGTTTCCCTTTTCTCTTTTTTTTTTTTTTCTTTCTTTCACATTCTCTTTCTTTCTTATCGTTGATTTTCTCCGTTATTTCACCACTCGTAGAATTCCAAACGTGGTTTTCCGATTTGCTTTTGTTTTTCTTTTCTTATTATTTTTGCTTTATTCCCCTTCTCTTTTCCCCCTCGCCCCCTGCCAAGAAAAAAAAAATATAGAACTTATTCCACAGGAAATCCAACTTTCTCGTGATAATTGGAAACAGGGAAACGAAATAATTTATTAACGGGAACATAATTGCTCCCCTTCACGATGCAATTTCATACGTAAACGTATGATATCAATTGTAAACGTTTAATGCTTGCACGGATGAGATCGTATTTTTATAATTCCGTATAATATGATAGGAAAACTGAATCCGTACAAAGTCAAGACCCACAAAGAGCACAGCTTATTCTCGGCTTTCATAATACTCGATAGCTATACGTGTCTTACCTATAAGCCTCGTTCATTTTGAAACCAGGAAACGCCCTCCTTGAGGACCTCTAAACGGTGAGTGTCGATTTAAGCAGAGGGTACTTCGTAGATGGATATATGTATATGCATGCAATGCATATATATATATATATATATATATATATATATATATTTTATACATAAGTACATACATCCGACTTAACGATCCTGATACGAGGAATTCAAAATTCACTAGGGCATAGCATTACGAAATTCTAAGCTTCCCTTTCATCCTTCCTTTATCCCTTTCTATCTCGAAACATTCTAACTATCAAGTTGCTCGCGTAACATCACTTGTATTTTATCCGCTCGTATATCGAAATTCATCTTTTATTTTCTCCCCCCCCCCCCCAACCCTCCTGCTACTCGTTTTTAGAGGACGTTTAGATTTACTCGACGAAAGTCATTCATCAAATAAAGATTAATAACGACCGATAAGTAAATTTTCAAAAAAAGAAAAATGTTATATCCGACCAATTATAATTGTTATATAATTTAGAAATGCAGCGAATAGAGATTTCACAAAACGGCTAAGAAATTGTTTTCGATACGAGATTACGATTGCGTCGAATCTCGACGCGTTTTGTAATAAAATGATGGACTTCTCGAAAGATTGCAACGACGGTGTTATTTAAGTATGGACCGGGGATAGGCGCGGAAGGGCGGGGGAGGGTATAGGCATTCAAATCGACTTGTTTTATTCCCTTTGTCCTTGCGATAAATATACCAAAAGTAATTCCCGTAGGAACGCGTGCGCCTTCTAAAAAAGGATCACCAACAATACGGATTGGTGTACGGCGACGTAAAAAATTCCAACGTTCAACCCAAAGAAAATTTTTAGCTTCGTTCGTGGAGGAACCAAACAAACCTCTACCTCCATTTCTCTCTCTCTCTCTCTCTCTCTCTCTCTCTCTCTCTCTTTCTTCTCATCATTTTTTCTCCTCCTCCTCCTCCTCCTCCTTTTCTCTTTCACGATAAACGACTCCGAGTAACCATGTGAAATATCCAAGAAGGAGCGAATAAGGTGGTTCCACGTTTGCCGGCACGTCTCGTTCATGCCCGGTTCTATGTAATTTCAAGGAAAATATTTTTCTCGCGCGATACACGGTGGTGCACCTCGTAGAAGTGGGTTCACCTAGGTGGATGGATGAGAAGGTGAAGCAAAAGAGAAAGAGAGAGAGAGAGAGAGAGAGAGAGAGAGGAGGGAAAAGCAGTCGATAGTTAAAAATACAAAAATCTCTATACCGTTCCCCATGGAGCCACGGGAAAGCCACTACGAAACGTTTCTAAAGTGTCTGCTTAAGTAAAAGCAAAGCGGTGTGGTGGTTCGCCGTGGCGACGAGGGTTTATAGTCGTATGCTCGCCGTTTACGTCGTTTTCGTCGTTTTCGCCTTCTTTGTCATCGCCGTCGTAGACCGAAGGACGAGAAAGTGAAAGGAGGAAAAACGGGAGGAGGGAACGCGGAGGATTGGGGAAGGAGGGAGAGGAGAAATTCAAATTTTAGCGAGGACATTGCCATTCAAATTTCACCGACGTCGTTCGGGCCGATTTAAATGCAAGTAAACGGCAACAGTACCCTCTTTGGTCGTCCTCTTCCTCCTCCCTTTCTTCCTCCTTCTCCAACTCTTTCTTATAGTCGTAGT
>OU964971.1:8381550-8409050 GCA_918808275.2 Dolichovespula sylvestris | reverse complement strand
GAACGCGAACCGCACCCACCCGTCGATCGGACGGACGGATGGTCGTTCTGTCCGCTCGTTCAAACTCAATCGGAAATTGCAAGGAGCTTTACAAGGAAGCGACGACGTTAACGTTTTCCTTTGATTCCAGGAGAAAGAGACGACGACAGGGGTAGGGGTTGGAATAGAAAAAAAAAAAAATTATATAATCGATCGTCGACGACGATTCATTCAAATTCGGAGAAAATTAACGTCGCGAATTAATTGCTCGTATATCGGAGTAAAATATCGTCTCACGTTGCGAAATTCATTCTGGATGTTGTCGAACGAACAAGGAAAGAAATTGAGAATTTTAAGAGCGATGAATCTTCAATGAGAAGGGGAAGGAGAAGCAAACGAAGTGGGGAGCGGAGGGGGGGCGGGAGAAAATACGAGCTCGTAAATTGATGGATTAATTGCGACTATCGTTTCTCAACGTCGTCGAGTATGAAAAAAAAAAAATAGAGAGCGAATAGGGGAGAAGAAAATTAGAAGAGAGAGAGAGAGAGAGAGAGAGAGAGAATGACAAGAACGATAGTACATGATCTGTGAATGAACAACACGATGTCGATTATATTGGAAGGTAGTAAAGGGAGAGGGAATATTCAGGGGTCGATATCTACATGCATGGAGGAATGGAAAATAGCTCGTAAATGAGATTCGACCGAATATGTGTATTATTGCGTGACCGCCACTGAAGTTGGTTAAATACGCCCTGATTTATCGTCGGGCTGGGTATAAAACACGTTCGACGGGCAACGTTGTTTCTCCCGCGGCAGCTCGTTACGATTTCGCGATATTACCGTTTTAAACGGGCCGCGTACGCGAATGCGTGACACGCTCGGATTAACTAATGACGCGTATACACGCTCGTGCACATCCACGCAAAGTAATATTATACATGTTTCTACCTCGTATACGATGTTATAAGAAAATAACGGACGCTTGTATGCAGGCGTTAATTGTGGCCCTGAAAGGCGCCATTTTTAAATAACTCTTTCGGATATCCGTTGGAAAAAGAACAGAAAAAAAAAAATATATATATATATATATGTATATATATTATTTCACTCGGAACGATGATGTTAGCAATGAGAATAATAATTCTCATTGGTGAATGAGAATGTAATTGGACTAATATACTAAATACAATGGCACTATAACCAATATGAAATATCGTAATAATAATAATAATAATAATAATAATAATAATAATAATAATAATAATAATAATAATAATAATAGTAATTGAAACTATCGCTATGGTTATTATCAATTTCAATCGGAGCGACGTTATCTACATCGGAATGCGTGGCACGTGACGCGACACGTGTATACATATGTAGATTTTACAACACACGTCCGTTCGTCGATAGGTACTACCTTACTCTCGCGTGAGTATCAGGTGTATATATATATATATATATATATATATATATATATATATATATATATGTATAAGTATATATGTAGATACGTACCCTTACATAGAACATACAGAGAGGTTTAATATAAAGACAACGTCTCCCCACGTGGATCGGACAAGTATATAGGTGTACGTGATTCTTTTTTCATAATTTATATATATATACCGCAATATGTCACACACAAGGGCCACCCAACATGGATAACGAATGGCCCTGAGCGAAAGGTGAATCAGCTTTCGGGATACGATCGTTAACGCAAGATCGTTGCGCATTCGTGACTCATGGCTTCTTTTTCGAGGATGTGCGTTCCGCAGGATGCCCGAAGGGGGCCCAGTTCCTCTTTTCTTTTTTTCTTTCTTTTCACTCTCTCTCTCTCTCTCTCTCTCTCTCTCTCTCTCTCTCTCTCTCTCTCCTATTTCTCTTATTTTCCTTTTATTTCTTCTCCATCCTCTTGAAATTTCATGACGATACGCCAAAGAGAAAAAAATAGAGGACACCCTTGCCGAAAATCTCGATCTCCGATGTTCTTTTCCCTTCGTCCAATGCTTTCTCTCTTCCTCTTCCTCGTCCTCGTTCCATTTCTCTCTCTCTCTCTCTCTCTCTCTCTCTCTCTCTCTCTCTCTCTCTCTCTTTCTCGTTCACCTTTTCCCCCTAGAAAAAAGATTCTTTGGCTTCGAGAAGAGCTCGGAGTTAACGAAGCGAGAAGGGACGAAAACGACGACCACGGAGCTTGTTTTGCGAGTCACGCTTTGCGTCTACCTTTATCATGGGTAAAATAAGAGTGAGTGAGAGAGTGAGAGAGAGAGAGAGGGAGAGAGGGAGATATATAAGTCATGTACCTTTCAGTTTCGTTGATAATTAACGAAGGTAACTCATGCTATTTCAACTGGATCAAAGTATCCACGATTTGAAGAAAGCCAAAGAATTATATCGGATTAAAATACGAGAGAAAAAGAGAGAGAAAGGGAGAGAGAGAGAGAGAGATGATCTTCTAAGAGGTTCTTTTCTACCAAAAAGAAGGCAAATATATATATATATATAAGGAAAAAGAACTTGAACTTATTTCTTCGCATTACATCCTCTACACTCCCGCAGAAATATATTACGATTCCTTTGAAATGTCTTCCCTCTCGGACGGATCGAACTCGAAAGATATTAAAACCTCTCTCTCTCTCTCTCTCTCTCTCTCTCTCTCTCTCTCTCTCTCTCTCTCCCTTTCTCTCTTTTTCGATCTTTTTCTTCCTGATCCTTGCAAAAAGTCGAAGCGACGAGCCGCTCCCATCCGCGACGTTAAAAGGGCACATTTCTCTCCGAAGAAGAGACTTTACGAAGGGTTACGTCCTTCTCGGTCTTTATTTCTTTTGGTTCGTTATTTTCTCGAACGAGGAAAAAGGGACATCTCCTATGAACGTGTTTCCGACGAGACCACAGAGGGATTTTCTCGATCGGCCCTGTATCGCGGCACGCGAAAACGAAAGGGAACACGTCGTTTGCTTTCACCTTACGATTTCGTTACTCACTCTCCTCCCTTTTCATCTTCTTCCTTTTATCCAGGTAGAAAATCTTGTGGTCGTATCTTCCACACCCTCTCTCTCCCACTCCTTTAACCTTTCATAGGAGAACATACACGTTCTTCGACTTTTTCGCGACTTCGGAGAGAAAAAAAAAAGTAAAGGAAAAAGAGGAGTAGGAGGATGAAGAAGAAGAGATGGTGGAAAACGGGCTTTCACTCTTCTCGAGAAAGAGAGAGAGAGAGAGAAAAGAGGAAAAAGATACGTGGACCATAAGAAAAAGAAAAAGAGAATGAAAGAGAGAGACCAAGATATAGGAACACGAAGTCGCTCTAGCTCGATGCCGTTCTACGATGAGATAAGCACGAATAGCTCGTGACAATGCATATACGTATATATATATATATATATATATATGTATGTATGTATGATGAATGTGTGAGTATATAAACTGTATATATTGCATACAATATATAATATATATATATATATATATATATATATATATATAAATATATATATATAATATATAATATATATAATATATATGTGTGTGTGTGTGTATATCTTTGCTCGACCTGCAGAAATCTCACGTGCTCGCACAATGCCTCTTTTGTCGCTTTTAGCTCGTGCGCGAGTTACTACGAGCGGGCTATGTGCCGTAACAGACACCCCTTTCTTCGAACTCCAAGGAATTCACCTTTTTTTCTTCTTTTCCATATATATATATATATATATATCTTCTCTCCTACGTTACACGATATCCACCCGCTTCTTTGTTAACTCTCCACAATGGAATTATGCGCCGTTTCGTTTCTCTCCGAGGAGTTCATCGTTTTCGTCGTCGGTCGTCGGTCGTCGGTCGTCGGTCGTCGGTCGTTCGAGCAGACCGTAGAAAATTTATCAATTAATTATCTCGGCGTTGCTCGTATCTCGAAGCTCTTTCAGAACGAGTACAACAGGAATTAGCCCGTGAGAGAGAAAGGAAACACAGAAAAAAGAGGAATAGGATAAAGAGATGCATCTCCGACTTTACTCTCCATTCGTTTTCGCGGATGCAACCGTCATCTGTTGCTTTTTCATTTCTTCTAAAACTACATTAATATCCCACCCCACCCATTACGTTGAACCGTTTATTCATTTATTTGCAAATTTATTTCTCGTCGTACCTAACTCCGCTGAAAATAAATCTTTGCACAATTGGGCGAGGGGGAAAGGAAAGACTAACAGTCTCTCTCTCTCTCTCTCTCTCTCTCTCTCTCTCTCTCTCTCTCTCTCATTGATTATCCAACGATAAGACGATACATATCGATAACGATGCCCGAGAAAATAGTTTTTTTATCGCCTTACACGAAAGAAAAGAGAGAGAGAGAGAGAGAGAGAGAAGGTAAAAAATCGATGATCGAAATTGTCGTCGATTCGTTATAATTCCGCCATTGTAACGCGCGTAGAGAATAAAACAGAGAGTCGACGGTAGACAATCCTCGGTAAACGTCGCGCGACTTTCCATGTTGCGTACGGCCCTTCCAGGTTACCTCCTTCTCCTCTTCCTGAGGCTGTGAACGTAGCCTCTCGTCTCTAAGTCGTTGACGGAGACAACTCCTTTCTTCTTCCTCTTCTTCTTCTTCTTCCATCTCCTCCCGCCCCGGAAGAATACATTCTGTCGGTGGAGAGTCAAATTTATCCTCCCGTTTCCCCGTATCCTCTCGTTAATCCACCCCGCCCCCCCTCCAACCCCCGACCATCGTTCTTCTCTTCATTTTCTTCGTCAAAATTACAACGAAACGACAACGTGGGTACCTACCTAAACCGTCGTCGTCGTCGTCGTCGTCGGCAACGAGGAGGACGACGACTCATTACGACGGACGCTTCTACGGATTAAATTAATCGTACGACTGCGACACGACTACGACGATTCAACGAACGTAGAGAGAGAAAGGTAACTCTCTACGAACGAACATCAGAAGAGAGTCGAGTTACTTCGAGCCTGAGTACTACATTATAAACCTTCGTTCGTCGCATCGAAATCTCGCGGCTCTGACTCGCACGCCACAATGTCTCCTTTGTCGCCTTTTACCGTCGTCCCAAGATACCTTCCTCTCCTTTTCTCTCTTCCACTTTCCCTTTCTCTCTCTCTCTCTCTCTCTTTCTCGGTTACCCAACAGACACCCTTTTCTTCGACTTCAGACTTCCTCTTTCCGGTCGAAGCTGAGACGCGACGATATGCGTCGGCACCTTTTGTTAACGCTCTCTCGCCTCCGCTTCTATTAACCCTTTTGCTCCGCGTACTCGATCCTTCCCTTCCGCCTGCTTTTCTCTAAACTCTCTCTCTTCTTTCCTTCCTTCCTTCCTTCCTTCCTTCCGTTCCAGCGGGACGTGCCAATTATCAACAAAAACATCTCCCCGTTCCCCCCTCCCTACTACCACCACCCTCCTCTTTCTTTCTTTCTTTCTTCCTTTCTTTCCATCCTCTTCTTTCTCTACTCATTATCGTATTATATATCATCATCGGCTTCTTACATACTTCGTTTACATTCCAAACGAAAATTGTTCATAAAGCGATGAACTTTTCGACGGACGATAGGTAATACCCTACGTCGACGATGGTGGTAATGGTGGTGATGGCGATGGTGGTGCTGGTGGTGGTAGTTTAATTACGACCATTCGTTGTTCGGTCCTCGCATACCCGGGGATTCTATAACGTTCGCAAGATTCTAACCGATTTAAATCTGCGAGAACGGGGGGGGGGGGGTCGAGAGCACGCGCGTTGTTGTTCAACCTATACGATCGTTCGCGCGTATATTTGTCCGTCGTGTTAGCCGAAATGAAGCGAGAATCGTTTCATTATTTTCCATGGCGCGAGGGCGATGATACTCCCTCCCGTCGATTCGTTAGGGTCGTTATGGCGTAGTAATTAGGGAGGGAGAGTCGGACGATTAACCCTTCGCCGTTTACCGGCGGTGGTCGCACCGAAAGAGAGCGACCGCGTCTGAATGCAACAGGGAAACCAATGCGAGATATATAATCTCGCGAGAGGAGTAGTTTAACCGACCGGATCGATCTATCTATCGATCGATCGATCGATCGATCGCGGGGATGCAGCTTTACTCGAAAGGCAAATATATTCCGATGAGCCGTGTCCCGCGTTCTCTCTCTCTCTCTCTCTCTCTCTCTCTCTCTCTCTCTCTCTTTCTATCTATCTCGCCAAGAGAATCGTTCTTGTATTTTCCTCTTTTCTTTTTTGTTCTTTCAAGCCGCGAAATTCAAGGGGCAAATGCATCGATCGGCCGACATAACAAATACCCACCACCTTCCACGGAAAAGAAACAGAAACGTTTCCACGCGACGACGATGACGACGACGATCACGATTATTCCTTAGGTTCCAATTAGTGATTCGTCGCATTAAAGCGAAAAGAGAATGAAACAAGTGCAATCTCGATCTAAAAGATTTCTCCCACCCTTCCCATCACCGTCGGTTCGAATTCTATCTCTCTACTAATTTTCTTCAAGCGATACGAGTTACGAACGAGTTCCATCGAGTTTCTAATCTATCATCGCATGAGTATATATATATATATATATATATATATATATATATATATAAGGAATTCGTTGCGTGTTTAATCGTAGATACGCTTACGTGGAAACTTCGGTGGTAACGTTGGAGGAGAAGGAATAGTAGTAGAGTAGTTCCTTTATCGAGTAATCCGAAGTGACGTCGATAGTGTGCTCAATGCGATGTTTCGAGAGCGGATGTATCGAATAATCGCGTTGCTACCGAGGAGCTATATAATAACAATCCTCGGTATATCTAAATAAACAGATATCCGTCTTTGTACTCGCTAACGATTACGAGCTAATGCGCATTATCGAGATTACCGCAACTACGAACGATTAGACGTACCATCTAGATATTTGATATTGTATTCTCTAGTCGATAGGATCTCCCCGTCTACCTATGCATCGTTTAAACTACGGATATATAGATATTCGATATATATATATATATATATATATATATATATATATATACTCATGTGTACTCGAGTATAACAAATATTTAATTATTTATAATGGAGTAAATATAACGGAAAACTCGATACCCCGTTTAAAAAGTTTTCCACGTATAAAAAAAAAAAAAAAAAGAATAAATAAATAAAAAAGAAGAAAAAAACGAGTTCCTGACGAGTTGAACGATGATAAACTATCAGAAAAGTAAAGCTCCGCTTGTGTGGTGCTCTTTTCCGTACCGTCAATCTATAAACGGGTTAAACGACGAACGCCTCGTTTTATTTTATTTCTGAGATAACGACGTTAAAACGCTTCACCGTTGGCAGCAGGCGGGGGCAGGAGGCGGAATGGGGTTGGTAGCAGCATCACCGAGGCACATCGCACCAAGTGGAAGCTTGATCTTCGTCGGACGATCTTTCAGCTCGTCTCCGGACGAAGACGTTTCGAGATCACTATGAGCGATCGAGCTGGTATCCGTGAACCATAATTTATATTAATGAGGGAGCGAGGAATCGGAAGAGAGAGAGAGAGGGGGGGGGGGGGGGAAAGAGAGAAAGAGAGATGGAAAGAGTGGACATCGAAGCAAGGAAAAGCGAGGGAAAAATTACGACGTCCGAGATAATTTACGTTGGCGTGTACGAGAAGCTTTTCTCTCTTTTCTTTCTTTCTTTCTTTCTTCCTTCCTTCCTTTCTTTCTTTCTATCTTTCATTCGTTCTTTCTTCCTTTAGTTCGACTCACTGTAGAAGAATATAACTGGGGATCGGGAGAAAGAGAGAAAAGAGATATCCAGACAAGAGCAACCATTCTTTGTTGCCCGATCCTACTGTTGCGGTCCAGAAAGATGGCTTCGTTCGTACTTATTCCGTATTGAGACTTATGATCGTACGTGTTCGCGCTCCAGAATTGGCGACTTTCACGAGAAAGAGAGAGAGAGAGAGAGAGAGAGAGAGAGAGAGAGGGAAGAGAGAAAAAGATAGAAAGAAGACTTCCAGCGAATTTCATTCGTGACTTCTATACCTGTGTGCCGTGATGTATATGGCTCAGCCACTCGTATCTCCGTCTATCTCCGTTGCTACCACAGTCGTTCCTTGGTAACGACCTGCGATGTACATATATAGTATAGTATCTCTATGTATGTATACCATATACGTGATACATATATATATATATATATATATATATATATATATACTCTCTTCTCTAGAGAGATCTTCGCGCGTTTTCGAGATTTCTCGTTAGAGGAAGCGGAAACGACTTTTCGTCCTCTATCAGTTACACGTTTTATGTCGGCTAACTTTGTATCTAAGCCCAAGTATATATAACTACCCTTAGGACAATAATAATAATAATAATAATAATAATAATAATAATAATAATGATAATGATAATAATAATAATAATAATGTTGGCCCGAATAAATTGAATGTGTCGAAGGAAGAATGACGATCGACGTATAATTTTGTGGTATGTAACAATGATGAAAATAATACATCGACGATGATAATAATAATGACAATGATGATAATAATAATGATAATAACAATAATAGTAATAATAATATAATAATAATAATAATACAACGGGAATACTCGTTTACGCATTGATTTCAATTTATATTTAGTCGTACAACGTTCGTCGTATTAGAATTACATAATTACAATAATTTTATAATTTTATCATTGACAGGGAGATACTGTCGTCGATCTAATTCATACGTTCTCGTTTTAAACTGGTAGTACGACACCTACGATAGAATAGAGATCGTTCCCTTTTCAAGGGAATTTCCGAGGGATCAAGAAGAGATCGCGTCTAGATACGAGAGAAAGAAGAAGATGAGGAAGAGGAAAAGGAAGAAGGGGCCTCTGGAAGAAAGGTAGCTAATGACACGAAGAAACGAGACGACGACGACGACGACGACGACGACGACGACGACGACGACGACGAAAGGGAGAGAATTCGACGCTTTCTCTGTGTCACGTAGCAAAGATATGGTCGGTCAGGGCTAAACTTTTCTTTTCTCTTTCTTTTCTTTTTTTGTTATATTACCCATAATAAATTGTTAAGAAAGATTAACGAAAGATAAGAGGAAGAAAAAAGAAGGATCGAACACTCTCGTCTTCATAATTTTTTTCTCCTTTTTACTCATACATACATATACATATATATATATATATATATATATATATATATATATATGTATGTATATATGTATAGTAATAATAATAGTATAAGGTATATGGGTACTGTGTCGTGTGCGTGTGTCGCGCGGTAGTTAAGTTCATAAAGACTAGATTGATGTATTTGGAAGGCAAATTTAAACGAGATAGGAAAGTTACATGAACGACGACGAAGGTAAGCGTATGCAAACAAGTCGTGGTACACACCCGCGGTACTATGATATCGATCGATGATTCAAAAGTTAAAAAAAAAAAAGGGGGGAGGGATCAGGCGATACCTTCTTATATTATCGACGTTACTCACAACGACTTTAACACTCTATTCCCCCCGGTGCACATGCAAGAAGAGATTCCTCGTCGGCTTGGATTTTAAGAAATATCTCGTTTTTTCTTCCTTTCTCTTTCTTTTCATCATTTTTTTTTATTATCAAAAATCTTTCTGGTAATTGAATGATCGAGGGTAATTAAAACGATCGTAACTTAATATAAATCGTAATTGATACAATAAATACGAATAAATTAAATAAATGAATAAATAAATAAATAAATAAATAACGTTTCGTCGAGTTGAATTGAGTTCGGTTTTCGGAATTAATCGATAACACCAATTCGTTAAAATGAAATTCTACTGTCAATTCTAGAAGTGCATAAAATTTTAGGCAGCTATATAGCAATAGTAATATTTCGTCGACCTCGAGATAATCCTAAAGTTTGTTTTGTCAGAAACCCAGCGCTTATGCTCGCTGTCGCGTGAAAGTACAGGGGTTGATATCAGGTCAGCTGGAAATAGGTGAAGATGAGGCAGACGGATAGAAAGACAGACAGAGAGAGAGAAAGAGAGAGAGAGAGAGAGAGAGAGAGAGAGAGAGAGAGAAATAAGAAAAATGTATATACATATATATATATATCTGTATATAAAAAGGATAAGCTAATACGATAGGGAAAATAAACTAGCGTATCACAGATCGAAATGCGTTATTTACATCTTTCGACGATGTTCCTCGATAACATTCGTTAACGGAGCTTAACTGTTCCCCTTTCGTCGAAGGGGTTTTAAGTTCTTCCTTTTCCCTCCCTCCCTCCCTCCTCTCCCGAGCTCGTTATTTCCTTTTAATTACCACTGTTTCGTCGAGTAGTAGGTATATTATCGATAAAGGACGAAAGGCAAATGCGGGTTGACTTTAAATGAAGCAACTTTATAGCTACTCCCCCCCCACCTCCCGATGGCAACCCCAGCCCCAACCCTACAACAACCTTCTCTTCCGCTCTCCACCCCGCTCCCACCACCGAACCCTCTCAGGGAATATTTCGAATCGTTTTCCACCGTCGGCAGGCGTAAATCCGATTGGGATCGGATTGACCCGACGAGATTTATCGGTACTCGATAAACTTCTCTATTAATTCATTTTATCGTTTGCCACCGGTGAAAGTGACCGCTAATTTTCTCTCAGTAATTATTATATCATCGAACGGGACGAAGAGTAAATCTACCGCACACCCCAGTGCCACCCGGCAATAGTAACAGGAACGCGCCGATATCACAAACGCCAAGTAGCACCAATAACGACGACGGCATTCATGAATTTCGCATTTCAAAGTTTCTCAGTTGATCGTGTCCTCGCGACTACGACGACGAACGAGGAGGGTGCCCACGAGTTCGACCCAATTTAAATGGAAGCCAAGTTTGGCCCTATTCCGAAGATAATATCGCAAAAGGGTCGCGCGAATCGTATCGGACTTCGAAATACGGTAACAACGCGCTTTATGGCTTAGCACGGGATTCGTTAGCGGGGGCTTAACTCTTTCTCCCTACGCGCCAGGATCCAGGAGGGGGGGGGGGATTTTAATTCCCCTTTAACCGAGCTATATACCGACCGAGACGCTTAAAGGGAGAACATTAACTAGAACGGACCGCTTTAATTATTGTTTTTCTCCCTTTTTTTTCCCCATTCTTTCTTTCTTTCTTTCTTACTTACTTTCCTTCCTTCCTTCTTTCTCTTTTTTTTCTGTTATTTCTTTTTTTTTTTCGTTCACGGGAGAGTTCATTAAGCCAGCAACGGTTCCGTCGCAAGTGCTCGCAAATCCGTTAGACCGTTGAGGGGACGGGGGGGTGGGGGGTGGTCTCGCCTATGCTTTTCCTTCTTTTTTTGTTTCGTTTAGTTTAGTTCAGTTTGTTTGTGCTTCTTTTTTTACTCTCTTTCTCTCTACTTCTCTCTCTTTCTCTCTCTCTCTTCTCTCTCTCTCTCTCTCTCTCTCTCGCTCTCTCTCTTTCGCGAACTAGAAAAAACCTTTGCAAAAGTGTCGAAGTTTATTTAAAATAAAAATAGACGACGGATAACGAGTAGGCAGCGCGACGAGTAACAATGATCGAGGAGCGTAACGAATCAGTTTCTAGTTTTAACGTTGCAACCAATAGCGCAACCCTCGGCCTCCCACCCTCCGCCCTTTTTTTTTTTTTTTTAAACCTTCGAGGTTACGTCGGTAATCGTATCGAACGACTTCGTATGTACTCACACTCGCGAGCTTCGTTCTCGATCGAATTAATTTTTTCAGATCGATCTCCTCTTTTCGTATTTTCGTGTTGGCCTTGATGACGTCGTCTTAAAAAAAAAAAAAAAAAAAACGACGTGACGACGAAAGATCTCGTCAAGTAGCGTTAATACATGATCTTTACGAGCATTGAAACAATAACGTAAGTCTCGGAGACTCGTCGCGATCCGAACGCTCGAATAATTCTTCGATCTCTAAACGTTTCAAGGTCTACCGATTTTATGCACGATAAACTCGTAAGATCGATGGCGAATCGTTTACGACGATACAACTACGATTCCACGAAAACTAAATGCACAAAGTTCGAAGAAGAGATCGATCTTTCTCTCTCGACTTTTGAAAAATCAGGGTAACGAATCTTTTGCATGGGACGTCTAATTAATCGATAAAATCTACGTAAAAAGAGAGAGAGAGAGAGAGAGAGAGAGAGAGAGAGAGTAATAGTAATTTTTTTAGAGGGGGGGGGGGCTTCAGGGAGAAGGAGAAGATTATGGCGATAGACGATAATTTTCTCTACTTGCGTTTCTTTCTTCTTTTTTGCATTCTACATATATTTTTTTCTTCTTTATCTTTATCTCTATCTTTATCTTTATCGATCTCCCTTTTTCTTCTCCCTTTCTAATGTTTCCCCGTCTCTCTCTCTCTCTCTCTCTCTCTCTCTCTCTCTCTCTCTCTCTCTCTCTCTCTCCGAGTGTTTGCGCAGACCGGTAATTTCGACCGAAAACGAGAAAAAGAAGGAGAAAAAAAAAAAGAAGGAAAAGGGAAAAAGGTAGAAGGCAAAAGAGAAAGGGAATCGTAATTAGGTGGCTGTCGGTTAACGCGAAGAAAAGAGGAAGAAGCTGTAGTTGTATAAAAGTTGAGGAGACGCCACCACCTTTTGAGAGGAAACCTCGGTAGCCCCTCTCTCGCACGGTGTTCCAATTAGCCGATAAGATCTTTTCTACGTTGGAAAGGTAAAGCTTCCTTCTTCTTCTCTCTCTCTCTCTCTCTTTCTCTCTATCTGTATCTTGGGATAGTTACGAAAAAAAAAAAAAAAGAAAAAGAAAAAGAAAAAAGGTAGAATCGTTCGCTATGGATAAAAATTCACCGCTCGGTTTGCTTCCGTTCGGTTCGAACGATTCGTGCCACCTGCTATAGCCACTCTCGTACAACGCTCTCTTTTCTTCGAAGAAGAGAGAGAGAGAGAGAGAGAGAGAGAGAGAGGGGGGGAAAAAAAAGAATCGGAGGTAGAGGGAACGAAAAATGTAGTCGAAGGTACTCGAGCGAATATAAGTGTCGCTGATATATTTTACGATTCCGTGAGGAAGAAAAGGAGGTAGGAATGTGAAGGAACGAAGAAAGGAAGGAACGAAGAAAGGAAGGAAGGAAGGAAGGGTGAGTGGATGGGTGATAAAAAGGAAGGAAGAAAGAAAAAAAGAAAGAAAGAATGAAGTAGTAAAGGAGGATAAAAAAACGCGTGTTTCCTTTCGATCTCTTGAGAATGGATATCTATTAGATATAGTTGGGAAGTAGATAAAGGGCAGTTCGAACCTAAGTTCGTAGTCGGACGAATGAATGAACGAACGAATGAACGAACGAACAAATGAATGAACGAATGAACGAATGAACGAATGAACGAATGAACGAACGAAATGATACCCGCATATAATCCAACGCTTTCTCGCTCGGCCGATGGATTTACCGACCCTGAAAATACGCGAGAGTGGTGGTGGTGGTGGTGGTGGTGGTGGTGGTGATGGTAATGGTGATGGTGGTGGTGTAGTTCTGAGATTAGAGGGGGTGGAAAAGCTATATATATATATATATAAACAGGAAAAAGGAGGATGAAGAGGAGGAGGAGGAGGTAGTAGTAGAGAAATTTTCGGCTTGACGTTGGGGGATGGATCCTGAAACCCGCAGCTTCTCGCCACGTAAAAGGTCCATTGAGAGGGAGAGAGAGAGAGAGAGAGAGAGTAGACTCTCTCCTTTTTATCTCACGACTGGTCGAAGCCACGACGGCTTTCACGAGAACGCGCTGTATGCCGTTACTCCCTCTCTCTCCCTCTCTCCCTCTCTCTCTCTCTCTCTATCTATCTATCTCTTCTCTTCTCTTCTCTTCTGTCCAGCCGCTAATATTTTAACGCTAAACTATGGCCCGCATTTTCGTAGCCACGACGAGGGAATTAAGCTTGATTTACTCTAATAACGAGAACGCATGTAAATAGTCGAACGGCTTTTCTTTTTCACTACTTTTTCTTCCTTACTTTCTTTTCTCTCCTCTTCCTTCCTCCTACTTCCTCTCCTTCCTCCTCCTCTTCTTCTTCTTCGTTTCCTTAGACCATTACGTGAGATACACGGTACATTACTCCCAGGAGAGTATTTCTCGCGTGGACTTGAGAATTTTAAAAATTTCGAAGTAAAAGATACATACACGCATAGGTAAAGTATTACTTTATTCTTGTCCCTTTCGCGTTGCTCGTTCCTAACGAGCCGTTTCCATCATCGAAAAAAAAAAAGAAAGAAAAAAAAATAAAAGAAAAGGGAAAACAATCGTGTAAGCCTTTATACGTATTTACGTACGAAAGTGTAAAGCGGTCTCTCAAATTTGCCGAGGTAAATATAACGTCTACCAAGAGAGAAATAAGAGGATAAAAAGCTTAATACGATAATGACAAGGTTATGGGAGAGGGGAGGGTGGGGATGGGGCTGGAGAAGGGGTTGTTTCGTCGTTCTACCGTGGCCGTGCAAGTCTTGTAATGTATTTCGAATGATGGAAGCTTCGTTGAAACACGCCTCGGATCTCAATTCAAAATGCATTAACGATTCTTCTCGCGTTGGATTTGCATCTAACGCTTAGAAACTTTTCAACGATGACTGTGAGAACAAAACTCTCGTTCATGGTCGTCGTTTCTCTCTTTCTTCTTTCTTTCTCCTTCTTTTTTTTTTTTTTCTTTCCTTTTCTTTTCTTTTCTTTTCTACTGTCAGTTCGTTCGTCCATTCTCTTCCTTCGTCATCTTTTCTCGAAGATATTAACGCGAAATTACGCGCAACTACTAACAACCATACACGCAAACGAGCGCGTCCTGCGTAAAAGCAAAAAAAAAAAAAGAGAAAAGGAAAAAAATAATAGAAAAAAGAAGGAAAAAAGTGGAACTCAATGCAGACAACCGAGAGAGAGAGAGAGGGGGGGGGGAGGAAGGTTAAAGACGTAAAATTCAAGAGTTGAACAGGCAGCCCTCGCGAGAGCTTGCGACAAACGTCTTCTTAAAGATAAGTAGTATTTGTTTAAGTGGAAGAGGGTTAGTAAGGAGAGAATGGACGTGTCATTTTTCAACGTCGTCGTTGTACGCGCGTAACGTAGTAGATATTTCTAAGCTCGAAAAGTTCCGCGTAACAACAAACGCCGCCGGAAAGCTTTCGTGAGCCATTCTCACGGGCGCTCACGTAATCCTCGACGGAATAACTCGCATTTGGTATTACCAACCGGAGTCACCAATTTTCGTCGCCGTGTTTCGCAATTTTACTACCGCGAGAAAGAGAGAGAGAGAGAGAGAGAGAGAGAGAGAGAGAGAGAGAGAGAGAAAAGAAGAAGGAAAAAAGAGAACCGAAAAATAAAAACAAAAAAAAGGCCGACCGATACTCGCCGAAGGGTCGAATATTTTTTTTACATCATCGAAGTACAATGCTTGGACCCTAGGATCGACCGTCATAAATGTGCGTCGCGCGAGTATGCGCGCGCGTATATAAGGTAGCCACGTATATCTCTCTCTCTCTCTCTCTGTGTGTGTGTGTGTGTGTGTGTGTGTGTGTGTGTGTGTGTGTGTACGGTGGAAAGGACAGGTAGACGGAGATAACGGAAAGGTTGGAATATTTCGCGCTCTCTTATGAAATCGTGATGGACCACGAGATGGAATTTCAAATTCCCACTCTCGTTTTTGACGACTCGATTAAGCCGTCCAACCAAGACGTAATTCTTTTTACTTCCGACCTCGTTTCCACTCCTTCGTTACGTTCAACTGTATGATTCATTAAGGTAGCTCAACGACGAGGAAATATTCTCGAGATTTTACTCCTCCTCTGTTTTAAGATACATTAAAAGCGAGGGCAAGTTGTTATACTATATACATACATATATATATATATATATATATATATATATATATATATTTTTAAGTACTTAAAAGAGATGAAAAATTTGTTCGGCTTTAAACGATGCCCATATATTAACAACTTAGTCGACAATATTTCTTTAATTCTGCCGAATAAATAATCCCGACTTATTAATAATCGTGGAGATCGATTTCACGCGAGAAAGAGAAAGAGAAAGAAAAAGAATAAAAAGTAACGAGGAAAATGGGAATGCCACAGTGTTTCAACAACGTCTACGTTGTATTCCAGAGTACATCGGTAAAACGAGGGAGCCGAATCGCTATTTCGGATCGTCACGATAGTAAGCACGATAGTAGGTATAATATCCTATTAGCTATTCCACCACTGTCGCACTTAAATACGATAGTAACGAATTCCTCGAGAAAACGAGCACTTTGCTTACCGAGCCGTTTATTAAGCTAATTACGGATTCATGACAGTGCTTAAGATTATAGAATAGTTAAGGAATAAATTTATAGAGAAAACGGCTGTGCTCTCTTGCGTTACGTAAAATTAACGATCCCGGTATTCTCGCGAGCGCGGCGAGATTAAATCGATTATAAAAGGAAGACGGTGTTAATAAAATGTATATCCGCCATAAATCCCACCATACCCTTTTCTCCGCGATTAAAGTAGCGGATAATTCCAAATCAAACACAAAAACGTCGCCGTGACGTGTTGACCGTTGGCGGCAAGTACGGAAATATCCCGTTCGATTTCGACCGGAATAATTAAAACGAAAAAATGTCACCGTTGAATTCTATTCATGGGAATCTTTTCGGTAGAAAATTAGCTTTACAAAATTGATACGAACGGGCATAACGGGAATAAATTCTGACGAATGCATTCCGCAGGGAACACGTATTACGAACGAAAGATTGCAAAATATGTACATAGGTATGCGATTCGTTTAATTTACCGACTCCAATGCAAATGCGTACTGTGAGCACAAGCGTGTGTGTTAACGCGTTATATATACATATACATATATAGAATAGAGACATATAAAAGGTGCATACAATAATTTGTCTCGAATTACACGGGACGCGGTAAGTAAGTAAGTAAGTAAGTAAATAAGTAAGGGGTTGAGACCGAGTTCTTTACAGCTATCCACTATATGTCATGCTCTTTCTTTCTCTTTCTCTCGATAAAGGGCCTACGAATAATCGAGAGTCGACTCGTCGACACACCGAAGGCAACATCTGCCATAAGCTTGGTAGGTAACTTAACAAAAGCAGCCGTTTCGTAGGCACGTGCCCGTTCTCGGAGTTGTGCCACCACTCGTTGCCGCGAAAACCTTCGACCACAGCTGTTTTACGAGCGTCTGCTACTACATCGCGTGCACACACGTATATATATATATATATATATATATATATATATATACACTCTCGTGCGTGATTATACAGCGTCTCTATATACCAACACTAATACGTCGCGTAGGCGAGCAGCACAGCTGTGAGAGAGGCGGCGGTGGCCTTAATCGAACGAGTCGATCGATCGATCGATTGGAACGCGCTCGTAAGTAGAAACACCGCTCCTTACAACGTCGTCGTTGTCCTTTGAGAGAGAGAGAGAGAGAGCAAGAAAGATGGATGGATATGGGTAAAGGAGATAGATAGATAGATAGATAGATAGATAGATAGATAGATAGATAGATAGATAGATAGATAGATGAAAGAGAAAGAGAGAGAGAGAGAGAGAAACGGACGTAGTGAGACAGACTCGCGCATTATCGCTTCTCGTCTGTCAGACGTCCTCGGACAAACGACTTCCTCTTTCGGTCTTATGGCTTAAAACGTGGTGCAACTTAGTCGTACGCGACTGCTCGGTCAATGGTCCGTCCAACGACAATGATGACCAAAGAAGATGAGGATTCGGACGAATTGAATAATAATAATGATGATGATGATTATTCGAGTTAACGATTCCACGAGCGCATCTCGGTCGACAGTTTTTATTTTTTTGCCGTTTAATTAGTTCGCACGAAATCATTTGAAAAGATTCTAAACAGAGGAACGATTACGTCCAAATGGTGTGATAAAGATCGTTAAAGCGATATATGTATGTACGTAGGTAATTTATGATCGGATATCACGTTAATGGTCTTGCCCTTCCAAACCCTTCCTTCTTTCTTCCACTTTTTTTCTTCTTTCCTTCTCTCTCTCTCTCTCTCTCTCTCTCTCTCTCTCTCTCTCTCTCTCTCTCTCTCTCTCTTTCGCGCGCGTTCTCTTTTCTTTTTCTCTTTCTCTTTTTATCGCTTTCAACGGAAAAGTTCCGCGGGTGATTTTGCGGTGAGAGGAAATCGCGGCAGGAAAATGGCGCGAAAGTTTTGTTACAACGCCGTGGCATGCTGGTAGGTAGGTAGTTAGGTAGGTAGGTAGGTAGGTAGGTAGGTAGGTAGGTAGGTATCCACCCTTTCGCTCGAGATCGTTGGCAAGTACTTTTTTCATTATGCCGCGAGAATAGGGTCAAACCAAAGAGATACCTCAGTATAATGGAACGACATAGTGTATATACACGATATATATATATATATATATATATATATATATATATATCCCTCTTAACTACGAGAATTTCTGGACACAGTTTACCCGTAACTTTGACAATAAAAGGGAATTACCATTCTACGAAGTTCACGTTTTTATATGCATATATATGTATACACACACACGTGCACGCACACACACACACACATAGACACACACAAAGGACTGACATACTGTAGAGAGAGAGAGAGAAAGAGAGAAAGAGAGAGAGAGAGGGGATGGAAGAAGAGAACAAAGGGAAAGAAAAGACTTACTCGAGTTAGAGCGTTAAAATGGAAGCATTAAAAGGAAGAAAAACTTATGTCAGCGTCGTGAAGCTAATCAAAAGCAATGGCGGGTACCTTTTGGAATCTGTTCCCTATTGGAGAAATCTCACTTATCGAAAATAGAAACCGTTGGAAGCCCGATGTTCTTCTCTAAGGAGAACGAAATCGGCAAGAGAGGAAAGTTAAAAGTTGCCAACTCGGCTATCGTTCGCTCGAGTAATACTCTACAAGGTACAAACCTAAATCCATATAGGCGAAAGGCAGGAGGAGGAGGAGGAGGAGGAGGAGGAGGAGGAGGAGGAAGAGGGTCGATCGAACCGCAGAAAAAGCGAAGCGAACCGTGGACGGGAAAGCAAAGCGCGAGTTAAAAAGAGACGGAGAAAGGGAGACGAGAGAGAGAGAGAGAGAGAGAGAGGTGCAATCGATCGATGGGTTTACGCGGAGAGAAGTCCGTTCGCAAATGAAATTCAACAACGTAGAACTTTTTCATAGACTAGTCAGAACAGGACGATAACGAGATTATCCGCTTTGATCCGCGAGCAAAAGGGTCCCACCAACGCGCGCGCTTTGAGTCCTGCCTGCCTTTAAAAGCTCGTGGTGCTAAAAAGTTAAGTTAATCCGAATCCTCTTCCTCTCTCTCTCTCTCTCTCTCTCTCTCTCTCTCTCTCTCTTCCGCCTGTACACACTCTCTCTTTCTCTCGTTTTCGCTCTTCTCGGAAAAAAAAGAAAAAGAAAAAAAAAAAGAAAAAAAAAGATAGAAAACGAAGGAAGGGGGGGGGGGGGCAAAAATAAAAAAAAGAGGATGAAAGAAAAAGAAGAAGAAGAAATCCTTGCCTCGTTCGCACGCATATCGCATTAACAAATGCCCGCAAGCGTGTCCGATTTCTTCATAGAACGGAAGAGTTTGACCGGACGGAGGTAGTAGTATGGAAGAGTAGGAAGAGGGAGAAAAAAGAATAAAAAAAGAGGAAGAAGAAGAAGAAAAAAAAGCTAAACTACAAAGAGAAGAAGAAGAAGAAGAAGAGGAGGAGGAAGAGGAAGAAGGTGAGAAGAGGCCGCGTTCTCTAGGTAAGAGAAGAAGAGATAGGAGGAAAGGTCGTGGTTTAAGAAGGTGGAAGTGAAAATTATTCCCAGGGAAATTTCACTCGAGCCGCGCCAGTTTCGAAGCCAAAGACAACGGCGACGAGGACGACGACAAGGACTACGTAGGAGTAAAGGAGAAAGAAAGAGGGACAAAAAGTAAAAGAGAGGAGGACAAAGAAGAAGAAGAAGAAGAAGAAGAAGAAGAAGAAGAAGAAGAGAAGAGGACGAAGGAGAGAAAGAACGAGAAAGAAAATAAAATAAAATAAAAAAAAAAAAAAAAGAGAAAGAAAAAAAGAGAAAGGTGAGAAGAGAAGCTAAGAGTAAGGAGAGAAGCGGTTTCAGATCCTTTTCCCTTTCCCTTTATTCCCTTTTTTTCACTTTTCTTCTTCCTCCTCCTCCTCTTCTTTTACTTTTCTTTCTTTCTTGCCATCTCTCTCTCTCTCTCTCTCTCTCTTCTTCTTCGTACACTCCCGCCTCCTTTCTTCTTTCGGCGCGCTCGTTCGTTCCTCTTTTTGTTTTCACGCTAGGCGTCCCAAGGGAGATGCGTTAAAGCCCTGCTGTAATCCGGCCAATGCAATCAAGTAGATGAGACGGGAGCGTAGTCTCTCGTAGTACTCTCCTCTCCTCTCCTATTCCCCCTTCTCCTCTTCGACAATCTCCCTCGGTGCTGCTTCTCGTCTCCTCTTCTTCTTCTCTTCCTCCTTCTCCTTCTCCCACGACACACCATCGCCATTTGCCTTCCCCGTAACAGCAAACCACGGTAACGAAGCTTAAGGCACCCTAACAAATCATTCGTTTTACTCGCTAGTCCGGGCATTAATACGTGCCACAGTGCGGTGGCCGCCCCTATACCTCGGAACCTGCCCTAAAGGTTTCCCGCGTACCCGCTCCTTCGACTTTGCTCGTCTCGATGCACCCGTTCAAACGGGGAGCAGCGAGAAAAAGAGAGAGAGAGAAAGGACCTTGGATGGTTTGCTGCCTGTTACTACATTCTCTAACGTTCGAGGAGGGTGGATAAAACGAAACGCGGCCGACGATCGCGATTCTCGAGCTTGGATGATGAATTTTTAGGATCCTCTCTCTCTCTCTCTCTCACTCGCTCTCTCTATGAAAGGACACGCTAACGCGCACTTCCCCCTCCCTCCGCTCCCCCCTACCCTTCTCGTTCCCCCACTTCCCTCCACATTTCGCGTTGAAAGAGCCAACTTGCTGAAAGCCACCGCATTAACCCTTTGCACCCTTTGCACTCGTCTACCTTTCGACGCGCAGACGGTGTGTAACTAACTAATTCCAAAGCACCCATCAATCGAGCTATTTATTTATGTATGCGTCTCTTTCTTTCTTTCTTTGCCCGTGTACACGTACACAACGTACGTACGTACGTACGTATCTCTCTATGTACGTACGTATATACGTACATAGCTCGCGATTGTAACTTTTACATTAGCTGGCAAAGCACGAATGTGAAAAAAATCGATAAGTACAACAAGCTATATTTTTTCGGTATGCTATCGGAATAAAGTGTAATAAGCCGAATTCATGGAGTAAGTTGGTCGTTCTTCTTCGATCGTTGTAAAGTTCTATTCGATAGAATAAATCTTCTCTTTATCTCTCTCTCCCTCTCTCTCTCTCTCTCTATAATATTTTTCTCCCTATATTGTTCCCCGAAAATCTAATGGTATATACCAATAGCAGATATAGATACGCGGATATATATTCTGTCATTGTTTGTCCTTTTAAACGAAACGATATAATGCGATCGAGTCGATCGTCGAATCGTTCAAAACTCGCTGAACGTTCGTACAAAAATGCATGCATGGCCTCTCTCGTTTACGCACACCGTCAAATCCGCTTCCGAGAAAGAAGAGGCTAGAAACCCCTTCTGCGATGAAATCATTTTTTTTTCTCTTTTCCTTTCTCTCTCTCTCTCTCTCTCTCTCTCTCTCTCTCTCTCTCTCTCGTAGTTCCTCGTTTTTTATATGGTATTTTTTTCTTTTTTTTTTTTTAATACGCGCTCTTTTGTTCCATTTTTTGCCGACGTGTCAAGCTCTTCGTCGATTTTCAGGACGATCCGTTTCCATCGTCCAACCGATGAAATGCTTTTTCGCGTTTGCGGCTTTTCTAAAGTGTGCCCGCACCCGGAATTGAAAGCTACGATTTACCTTTGAAGCTTACCACTAAGCTCTCTGCGACCATTTTTATTTCATTCCCAAAATTGTCTCGCGAAACGACGAAAACTTTACAGGGTTATCAATTTTCACGGCATCGTACCGTACTTTGTGTCCGTCGTGTGTTTGCCGGTTAAACGCAACGTACATATGGTACATCATATACGCGTATGTACGTGTTGTGTGTGTGTGTGTGTGTGTGTGTACACGCACGCACATAGTTCAAATGTATCCTATTAAATGACTATGAAATTTTCTTCGAATCGCAAGTAAGGTACAAAAATAAGAGATGTCCCTTGTTTCGAGTAATGTTTTTAACGTGTAGTTAAAACGCGAGAAACTACGAGATACGAAAAGCATGAAAGGGAATGGGAGAATATAGATAGACACGGGACGATCACGTTTGTTTAAGCTCGAAACAGGGAGAGAGAGAGAGAGAGAGAGAGAGTGACATGTATGCAACGCGTCGATTGCGGTTTTGAAAATCGGCATGGTATGACTATGCCGCAAATAATTATCGTCCGATACGACTGTAAAGCCACGTTTAATCATCCGTACGACTGCATATTAATAATAAAGAGACATTCGATGTGTATCAGTGTACGTTGGATTTTGTTCTCTCTCTCTCTCTCTCTCTCTCTCTCTCTCTCTCTCTCTCATTCCCTCTCCTTTCGTCTCTTCTTCGCCGTAGCTAGGCGTCGACTGCAGTTTACCCGCAACGAATGCATATTTTTGCAGAGGGATACGATCGATAAACTCGACAATTTTACGAGCGTCGCTCTTTCGATCTCGTAATTCTCTGTATCCGTGACGCGAATAACTTAGGGAGGTAACGTTTTCTCGATCAAACGAGCTATCCACTATCAAATTTTTATATGCTCGGCGCTCGCGTATAGGATTCTCTTCGTTACATCAACGTACGTGGGAACCTCTCGAAGACGTCGATTATTTCCTCTTTCTTTTTTCCCTCCCTCTCTTTCCCCCCTCTCTCTCTCTCTCTCTCGATCTATTTCGTCGAAAATTGTAGTTTGGTGGGATAATATAGTAAGGAAAGGAAAAGTAAAGAGAGAGGAAAGGAAAGAAGAAGAAGAAGGAGAGGAAAGAAAAATATGTGGAACGAAAGGGAAAAATAAAAAAGAAAAAGAAAAAAGAAAAACAACGAAACCTGCCACACCTCCACGCCGTCTTCGCGAATCGTAATGTAACAACGACGCGCGGATAACTCTCTCTCTCTCTCTCTCTCTCTCTCTCCGCTCGCTTTGGAATACTTTATTACGAAGTTCCGTTTATCTTTGCTTTGAATACCGAATACCTTGCTTTGCGCCTACTCTCGTTACAGGACCTACCCTCCTATCGCACCCGTTACTTTCGGTCAGACCGAATCGTAAAAAAATAAAAAAAAAAAAAAAAAAAAGAAAAATCTAACGTATGAGAGCTCATACCGTATCTCGTTAATTACATCGGATACACGTCAATCTTTGCGACCCACCATCGGCCAAAAACTCGAGCTCAAATTGTACGTATTGTTTAATGACCCGTACTCGTTTCACGCTTAATTATCCAAATTTCGTCAGAGTGAAAATAACACAAAGAGACGACGGTTTTGATCAATTTTACATCGATCACTCGCTGCCACAACCCTTCGGCCTCTCTCTCTCTCTCTCTCTCTCTCTCTCTCTCTTTCTGTTTCTCTCTCTTTCTCTTACACCATTTCACAGGTCAAATTTAACTCGTTCGAAGGCGAACTCCGTATCCGATTTGCGAGTTACCCGCGAATTGCGAGATATTCGACTAGGAATAACGTTCTCAACAGCCGAAAGTATAATGAAGATACGGTCGACACGCGCGAAACACGGTAATGGAGTTTCCTACATAATTCCAAATGAAACAACCATAGGTTTGCCGCTTCATATACCCATGCTCGCTTACTATTCTCCCCAACTCACTGCGCGCTAACGTATTCGCGAACTTTCTCGTTGAAACACATTATTTGTCGCTATTCTCGTATGTACGTGTATATATATATATATATATATATACACACACACACACACGTGTGTGTGCGCGCGCGCTTTCGAAAATATTTAGATACCGGTATTATTTACGATATCGGATAATATATGAAAAGCGTTAGATGAACGATCGATCGAGTTGAGAATATCGTTATAAAAAATTTTGGAAGATAAAAAGAAAAAAGGAAAAACAAAAATATCAAGAAAAAGATGAAACCACGCATTTAGATTACTAAATTAAAGGAAGAATAGATATCGACTCCGCCAACAAAGTCTCTACCCACTTTCTCGAGAGAGATATCTACACAATGTGTAAATACGTAACTATGTATGTACGATATGTTTGCTATGATATCGGAATGACGTTAGGCTCTCTTAGCATCATTGTTCCAACGTTATACGACGGGCTCGGTCAACTTTTTGGTCCTCTTGTTCTTTCGAAAGTAGACAATGCGCCGATGGAAATCTCCCAAGTTTCTTTTGTCATATCGAAGCGCTTTGTACTATCCAACAAAAGGGGTACCTCGATATAACATATCTCTGCGTTATACCGATAGAATACAAATTTATATGCTCCGCAAAGCTCGTTCCCGAGATTACTTTCGTTTGTACTTTTATCGTTGGTATATTACGAAGGAAAAAAGAAACGAGAAAAAAAAATTGAAATATAAAAACGTTGCGATATAATTCCCTTAATATATCGACGAAGTTATGAGGAGGGGAAAAAAAAGGAAAAGAAATAAATAAATTGAGAGAGTAAATCAATCGCACTCCTCTTATCTTACGAATTTTTTTTTTTTTTTTTGTAACTTATGCAAAGTTCACTTACGTGCGTGCCAAACGTAATGTATTTCCTGTGAGAATGCTTTTTTTTTTTTTTTGTATGTGGATAAAGCGATAATAATTAATCGGGCAACGTTTCGGAGCTAACTTTCGTAGGTTCTTATCCTCCCTATTTGGTCCCTTCGAGTCACTGGACTCTCGCAAGCGTGCAATATTTATTTCGATCAATAGTTAATGCGTAAAGCTTATAACGACGAAAGTTATTGCAATCCCTGCTAGTAAACAAGTGGTAATCCTTTTTGATATTAACGTTTACAAATCAACAAGCCAAAACGATAGGAACATTAAAACGTAACGCCATTGGAGAATCGTAATTTAATCGATTAAATCGATTAACGTTCATGCACCTGCATAATAACTCCAATGTACTTTCTAAACTCGTATAACGTTCGCTTAATTTAGACTAATTAGGTTTCACGCCATGTTTTCCGATAATCGCACATTTTTGCTTCTACAACGTGCCCCGTGTTATCGTATCGTGCAATTCGCCGATTAATTATTACCGAAGCGAATACTCATCAACGATTGCGATCGATCAGTATTGTATATTAACGATTAAAATTTCAAAACGATAGGAGGTGCTATACGGGATACGAGGTGCAGCGGGAACAATGCACGTCCTACCCACGAGAATATTTTTTCGAGGATTTCTTAATACAATAGAATTGACATATAACAAAGAAAAAGAACACCCTGCATTTTTCATTCGACAAAAATATAAAAAGTTGTCGAAATAATTGAATACATTTGATTAACGGATTAATGACAACTCTCGTTTATATGTTTCCTCGAATATTCGTTGTGTCGTAGCGGCTTATTAAAAAGAAAAGGAAAAAAAAACCAACAGAGAGAGTGAGAGAGAGAAAGAGAGAGAGAGAGAGAGAGAGAGAAAATTAAAAGAGAATATGGCACGTTATATTTCGTGAAAAATAATTCTACACGAAAATTACATAATACGTGGATTCTGTCGTAATTAAAAAATTCGAAAAGTAAAAAAATAAAACAAACGAATAAAAAGACCGTACGAAGAATTACGATGAATTCGTCGAGCTAAAAAGTCGGCATCATATCTCGTTCGTCGATTAAAACACTGTCGATGACAGTTTTTCAATGAACGACGAGCATTTTCGGGGGAGCAAAAACGTTTAAAAAAAAAAAAAAATAATAATAATAAAAATAAAAATAAAAAAGAACGAAGAGAGAGAGAGAGAGAGAGAGAGAGAGAGACTAAAAAAAAAAAAAGCAGCAGAGAAGAAAGAAGAAAAACGGGACTCGTAAAAAAATTGATCGGACATTTACTTCTGTCGCATCTAAACAGTTTAATGCGCTCTAGCAGCTCTACCGACGACACGATTAACACATCGTCGCTCGTGAAAACGTAAATCTATGGTTTTGCCAGGAGCAAGTAGTAACAGCACGGTAACAGCACAGTAACAGCGGCACCATCCGAGTACTCGCGAGTGGCAAAGGGCGGTGGGGGAGGGTAAGTGGGGAAGGGAGCATGCGACACTAGCCAATCGTAAATCTAACGTTTTAACGCTATATTCTCTCAACGATCGGTACTCACGGCTTATGGGCAAACGTAACGTAGATTCTCGGCTTTTGCGAGTATCGATGAGCGATCAGAGCGAGTCGATAAGCAGAAGTAAGGATCTACGACGAGTCGCGAACTCGTTCTCGTTAATCCATCGAAAATAATCTTTGGTTGGACCTCTCGCTCGATCGGAAATCGGATTGGTCCAGTTCTCCCCCCCCCCTCCGCCCCCTCTCCCTCTCCCTCTCTCTCTCTCACTCTCTCTGTAACCAGCCACCATCATTCCACTCTCCACCACTCTGCCATTCCCGATCGTCCGTTTCGTCGTTCCGTGTGTCATTCGAATGAATTTCCGCTTCGACGAATTCGATCGCAACGAATGGACGAACGTACGAACGTACGAACGAACGAACGAATGGTATTATACGGTACCCGTATTCATTTTATTTTTAATAAAACATGAGAAACGTGCCGTCTCTCGTCCGATCGGCGATCCTTTGCGTTCGTGTTTTTGCATCCAAGAGCGAGTTATTAGGTCAAAAATTAACTTAATACTCATTTTCAACGTTTGTTTTAATGGGAGGAGTGCTTTTTGTATGATGCCACGCGTGGGTGCATAACACGTATGGAAAATCCATGCATGGAGAAAGAGAGAGAGAGAGAGAGAGAGAGAGAGAGAGAGAAAGAGAGAGAGAGAGATGGATAGATTGTTTGTGCGTGTGTGTAATGTATCTGAGTGTGTAAGAGAGAGAGAGAGAGAGAGAAATAGAGATAGAGAACGAATTGCACACTAGCGCGCACTACAATATATGTCCTTCGATAGTGCGCGAGCACGTACGCGATAAATTCGTGCGAGCGGTTTATTGGACGTTTTAACAAGATAAATTAATGTACGTACATATTGTAGAGGAATATGAACAATTTCGAACTGAACGTATGAGGAAGAGGCGACAACAAATCATATTGCCTTGTTTCCTCCCCTCAAACACCTCCCCTCGCCCGGCCGCCCGCCCACTCCGTGCCTCCCTCCCTCCCTGCCCGGCATCGCCCCGTAATTACAGCTTATTGCTATGTTTAATTTTTGGATAAATCTATAATAAAATTTTATGCGACGATAATAATTCAATTGTTCCGTTCATCGCGATACGTAAATAGATAGTTAGCTTGTATATATATATATATATCTGTGTGTGTGTGTGTGTGTGTACAAACACACA
>OU964971.1:8374050-8379050 GCA_918808275.2 Dolichovespula sylvestris | reverse complement strand
TCTCCACCATCGGTGGATAGAGTAATAAAAATGGTCAGAGTAAAAAAGCTCTCTCTCTCTCTCTCTCTCTCTCTCTTTACTTCTCGAACGTGGCGTCATTTAAAAAGTCGATAGACCCTTTAATAAAATGGTCGAAGAGAATTTCGAGCTTCTCTCGAAACGGCCTATTTGAAAAGTTCGAGACATTTAAAATGGCCGAAGTGAAAAGTTCGCGCTAGGGTCTAGCTAGTTTGACGTTGGTTAAACTACGAAAGAGGGAGAGATAAAGAGAGAGAGAGAGAGAGAGAGAGAGAGAGAGAGAGAGAGAGAGGACGTCCCGTCGATTTGTCGACGAAGAAAATGTCCTCCTTTTCCCCTAATCCCTCTGTTAGTCGTCCTTTCTACGTGACTACTCTCGAGATTATTTTATTATACAAATTTCGGACGATTAATTAATCGTACTATATTACCGTAGAATACATTTACATAATTGTATTATAAGTACACGCGTATACATACGCGCGCGCGCACACACACAACGCATACATGTCGCTATATATATATATATATATATATATATATATATATATATATATATATATATATATATATATACTTATCATCCTGAGTCGCGATTTTCAATTTCGAGAGACATCTTCGACGTCCTATCATCTCTCTTGACTGCAAGGCCTAATCAAAAATCTGATCCTCTGCCAGGAATAAAAAAAGAAAGGAGAAAAAAGAAAAAAGGAGAGACAGAAAAGGATAGATAGATAGATAGATAGATAGATAGATAGATAGATAGGTAGGTAGGTAGGTAGAGAGAGAAAGAGAAAACGAGACGAAAGGACGAAGGCACACCTTTCGAATCTCGATCCTCGCTTTCCACGCACCCTCGAACATTGCACCCGGATTCTCATCCTCCCTCTACGGTAGAGTAGACGTCTCCATTCATCGAGTCCTCATCTCTCTATCCAGGCTCACCAACACAGAGCCGTGGTCGTTCCGCGATGTACCGACGCGACGGTAGGTATCCAACCACCACCTTCGAGCTTTACAGCTTTCGAGAGGCTTTATCTTTTTCTGGACCGGTGTATTCACCGTTGCTCGTTTAATGCAAACTCGGACTTCTGTATGGGATAATACCAGAGATATCCTTTCCCCGCCGTGTACTGTCCCAACCCTCCCCCCCTCTCTCTTTCTCTCTATCTATCATTTCCACTCCCACCGACCCTCTTTACAAGCCCTTTCGCCTAATCCCATCGCGTACACGGTACAAACGTTGGGGTAGGAGGAGTGAGTAGGGGGCTTTGCATTAAATTTTAAGGACTTTTCAAACGGTCTGCCCTCCTTGCAAGCACGCGTGTTACTTGCTGGTATAGCGATGTGTAAGAGTGTGACTATCCTGCGTGAAGTACTATGAACATGAAAGAGCGAGCGAGCGAGCGAGAGAGAGAGAGAGAGAGAGAGAGAGAGAGAGAGAGAATAAGAGGGAAGACGATAGAAAGGGAGAGTATATAGTACGTCCGCTCCCGTTCGTTCGATTTTAACGCGTCTCTCTTATAGGGAAGAAGGGTACACGCAAGCCGACACAGGAAACGCACTCCGAGAGTGCTTTCACTTTATATTCGCTTTCGAGAGTGCGAGCGTAGATACGCATCCTCAACGAGCCTTTTCTCCCTTTTCTTTTTTTTTTGTCCCTTTTTCACTTTAACTTTATCCCCCGCCTCACCTCCCCCCCCCCGTCGCCCGACCGTCCCCTCCTCGCGCTCCTGTCCTCCCTGACCCCTCTTCTTCGTCGCCGCCGCTGCTTCTCCATCCCTCTTTCTTCCTTCTACTTCTTCTTTGTCGCCTCCCTCAGTCGCGTACTCTCCGTCTCTCTCTCTCTCTCTCTTTCTCTCTCTCTTTCTTTCTTTCTATCTCTATCTCTCTCTTTCTTCTCTATGAAAGCCGTGACGCGTGATATTCGAAAGACGAGAGGCGGAATCCGTCTATCGCGACTTTCGATTAGATCGAACGTCTGGAAAATCGTCGATCGGGAGAATCACTCCCTCGATCCCGGCTTTGACTATTCTCTTCCTCTCTCTCTCTCTCTCTCTCCCCCTCTCTCTCTCTCTCTTTCTATATCTCTCTTTCTCTTTGTAAAGAAATCCTACGAACGATAAAAGAACTACTCTCTCGCTCTCCAACTCATAAAATTGACTACCGGCATTGCCCTTAACTCGCAATAATACTTTTATTAAAATCTTACGATCTTATACTTATTGTTTATCGATTGCCATTGCCCTTAGGAAATTGTAATTAAAAACGATCGTTCGAACGAATCGATTATTCTGGACTATCGATATTTCCCAATGGTCATGGATAAAAACTGTTCGAAACGTTTGAGATGTTTCGTTGATATATATTATTCATTTCTTTGATTATTATAAACAAATGTTTCAGTTGATATACATATATATGATGTATGTATGTGCGTGCAGGCGTGCGTGCGTGTGCGTGTGCGTGTATGTGATGTAAGTTCTTAGCTACGTGACTCACATGGCTAAATCTAGACTTATTGAAGGACATTGGGGAGGGGGGAGAGTGTCGCGTGATCGAATCGTAACATTAAAGATAAAGAATCAAAGAGAGGGGAGCAAAAGGAAATAAAGAAATGTAAGGATCGGCTTTACATTTCCTATTCTTTCTTTCTCTATCTCTATCTCTCTCTCTCTCTCTCTCTCTCTCTCTCACTCTCTCTTTTGCTCTCTCCTCTCTCTTACCCCGTTTCTCTTTTTCTTTTCTTCTCTCCTTCCGAGGAGAGCGTAATATTCGATAATCGGATTGTGCCATTTTACGGAGAACGCTCGACAATCTAGGTTTAATTTCCTTTCCCTCTTCCCTAACCTGCATCCTCCACCCCTTCGCCCCTCCCCCTTTCACTCACCCATCTTGGCAAGTTAAGGCCAAATCTATTTTTAGTTGGTTTACCCTCGTGTTTTAGGCCTTCTTTCTTTTGTCCCGATACGAAAACCGATTAAACGCGCGTGCACCCTTGTCTCCCCCCTCCACCCCCCCTCTCTCTCTTTCTCTCTCGCTCGCTCGCTCGCTCGCTCGATATCTTTTAATTTCGAGCCACCAAATCGAAAAAGTAGCGCGCGTTCTTCATCGTGGAAAAAGCTAACTTGGTCTGGGACATTCTTGATTACGATCGTAGAAACGTTATAAGCTAAAAATGTCTTAAGGGAAGAAAAGAAAGTAACGAGGTTTGGGAAAGCAACCAAAGAAAAAGAGGCGGAGAGAGAGAGAGAGAAAGAGAATAGTTTTTCAACGATCCCTTCATAGTAGGAAAAGTGACTATGACCAAAGTAGGAGGACGCCTCCTTTGTTTTTCCGAGAGCGCGGAGTTCTCTTAGAAAATTTACGAAGTGCTTTCCCGTTTGTTTTATTTTTGTATCCCCACCCCTCCCTCCCTCTCTCTCTCTCTCTCTCTCTTTCTCTCTCTCTCTCTCTCTCTCTCTCTGTCCGTCTGTCTGTCCGTCCGTTTATCTCCCTCTTTTCCACCCTTTGAGAAATGCAAAGGATGTTCTTGTTGTACGCGCAAGCGCTCTCGCCGATGAATCTTTTTTTTTTCTTTCTTTCTTTCTTTCTTTCTTTCTTTTTTTTTTTTTCGAGAGAGAGAGAGAGAGAGAGAGAAAGAGACAAAGGGCGAGTCGGTCCGTTCGTCCGTCTCGCGACGACGCGTTCCTTTCCCTTTTCCTTTGAACGAATCTTAATTGCGGCGAGAGACGTTGCGTTCTAGACGTACTCAAACGTCGCCGCCCACCTAAGTAACGCATTTGTGCGCTCGCCTATGTGTGACGTAAACGTTGAATGCAAAAAAAAAAAAAAAAGGAAACAAAAAACAAACAAAAAACAAAGAAGAAGAAGAAAGTACGCGCGCGTATAATTATTCCATAAAGCGTATTTTTCTCTTCATTGTGCATTTCACTTAAATATATTTATACACGCACGACACGTCAAATCCGTTTTATTTCCTTCGAAATGGAGCGATGGATTTAATTATACGCCCCCCCCCTCCCTCTCTCCCTCTTCCTTTTTTATTTTATTTTTTTTTTCATTTCGTTAAAAAGAACGACCGATCGTCAAGAAAATTCGTCGAATGGAAAAACGTTGGAGGATGAGGATAGGGGAAACGCTCTTTTTTTTTTTCCTTCTTCCTTTTCTTCCTCCTCTCGTTTCTTTTTCCCTAATTTTCCTTTCCTTCGTTCTTACAAATTCGACGCCATTGACGGAAAAGGCATACCCACGCGTGTTTTAATGTCCGAGCTTAAAAGAAGCGAAATGTATTTTTACCTTCTTGGATCTATTAACTGCGTTCTCTCGTGCAGGCTTATTGTAAAAACTTTATGAAAAGACGACCGACCGTCCGACCGTCCGTCCGTCCGAGGGGAAGGGAAGGGAAGGGAAGGGGATGAGAAGGGGGAGGAGGTGGGGGTGGGGGGGGGGTGGTTTTGCCGCTCTCTGCTTTTCTCTCTCGTTCGTTCTCTCTTTGTATACCGACTGGTTGTAGGTATGTATGTATGTATATTCTACGCACCGTTCTCCACGATATGTCTACGTCTTTCTTTCTGTCAACTAAAAAGAAGCAAAGAGTGAAGAAAAAGAGAAAGAGAGAGAGAGGGGGGGAGGGAGGGAGGGAGGGAGAGGGAGAGTGAAAGGGACGCGAAGGGAGAGAAGGCAAAAGGGTCCGACAGGAAACGTACAAAGTGCTTCCGCCGCATCGGATCTTCCACGCTTTCGAAGGCGATGGCTCGGCCATCGAGAATCGTCCCCGTCCAAAGAGAAAGAGAAAGAGAAAGAGAGAGGGGGAAGAGAGAGAGAGAGAGAGAGAGAGAGAGAGACCCCTCTTGTTTCACTCGAAAAGCTTTTATAGAACGATATCCGAGCATCGAGCTCTCTTCAACGAGCCAAGGGGGAGGAGCTCGTAATTCCTAGTGCAACGATAGAAAGAAAGAAAGAAAGAAAGAAGGAAGGAA
>OU964971.1:8364050-8371550 GCA_918808275.2 Dolichovespula sylvestris | reverse complement strand
TTCTCATTCATTACCGCGCGAATATTATTATATTCGTTCGATGTTTGCTAAAGAAGAAGAAGAAAAAAAAGAGATATATAGACACAATTTCCTACGAGATATTCTATATCCTTTCTATCGATCCCAAATAAAAAAAAAATTTGTAAATTTGAATTTTACTCGAGAACAATCGAATCGACTCGCAAGGATATATATATATATATATATATATATATATATATATATATGTACAATTTAATGGATTAGTCGGAAACGAATTTTCGTTCGCACGCGCGTATACTTAATTTCTTTCGAATTTCAAGAACAGAGAATCTCGAGATGAAATCAGAATGATTTTCGCGCCATGTGTGTTTTTGCACGGGTGTATGTATGTATGTATGTATCTCTGTGTGTGTGTGTGTGTGTCGCAAATGTCAGAATTTAGTTGAAATCACAGCCGAATATTCGATTCGCATAGCTCCTCGATATCCTCCGGGTTCTCTCAGCGAGAGAACTCGTACGATAGAGACACGTAAATGCTAGCGCGAACGAACGCGGAGACGAAAAGAAAAGCTTCAAAGTCGACGAGAGGAACTGGCGGAGCAAGCAAAAACGTTCTCATTTGAATTGCAGAAACAGCAACGCGTACGCGCTCGACCGATTGATTCGTCAAAGCTGAGCAATTACGTCAGCGCGTACTTGCGAGCAGCTACAAACGCGACCGAGCTAGCCCGATCTCTCTCTCTCTCTCTCTCTATCTATCTATCTATCTATTTATCTATCTATCTTGGGTCTCTGTCTTTTCTACCATTCTTCCTTTTCTTTTTCCCGTTGGCGTCAAAACAAAAATTATATAATTAGTATCGCGAGAGAAAGAAAACTGCGTCTGGGTTGAGATAGAACGAAGAGAAAAAGAAAAATAGAGAGAGGGAGAGACAGAGAGACAGAGAGAAAAAAAGACAAAATTAAATTACTAAGAGGAGTATAACGGAACAGCACGTAACATTATTTCAAAGAAGTAATTTCCGAGAAGTCGATCTTGCTAACAGACGAGAGAAGAGAGAGAGAGAGAGAGAGAGAGAGAGAGAGAGAGAGAGAGAGAGAGAGAGAGAGAGAAATAAAATAATTTACCTTATACGTGTGGCAGACGCATTAGCCTTGCGAGTATTATATATAAAAAAAAAAAAAATAAAATAAAATAAAAAAAGAATATTCGCGTGTATAGCGTACGTGAATAGGAAGGAAGAAGAATAGAAAAAAAAAAAATAAATTGACAACGGAGTAAGAGAGGTGACGACACTGCGTGTACGAGGAGCAATCGGCAATGCACGAGTAATCTCCATGAAAAAAAAAAAAAGGAAATGACATAGAGCAAAAAAAAAGAAAAGAAAAAGAAAAAGAAAGAAATCCGAAAGATAACATATTAGAAAACGATTCATCAGGCAATTTGATCGCGAATTGAAAACGATCGGAAAAGATTTGTTCCCCGCCTTTTTCCTTAATATCGATCTTTTTTTTTTCCTTCTCTCTTCTTTTCTTTCTTTTTTCTTTTTTTTTTTCTTATCGTTTTATACAAAACGCGCATCGATCCTTCCCGGATAGTAACAAAAGCATTCGCATGACTCGCAGCATCTCCCCTCGTTTCGCGTTCGAATCACGAATTTAATCTGATTAAACCGTGGAATCGTCGGGAGAGATTCAGTTGCTATGACCAACCCGAACGAGCGGCAAGCAGGCAGGCAGGCAGGCAGGCGGGAGGGAGGGAGGGAGGGAAGGAGGGAGGTCGCACGGCTTTGGAAAATGCGATAGCTTGGACGAAATTACAAATGCCATAAATTATGATTTAATATATCATACGGGTGGTGTCATTGCACAGGCCCGGCGTGCTCGCTTCGCTCGCTTTAATCGCGTTCCGCTATCGCTCGATAATTCAACGCATCGAATTTGCGGTCCTACCGCGAATCGTTTTAACGATCGCTCGGAGACTTTCGTGAAAGCACTTCTGTCTCTCTCTCTCTCTCTCTCTCTCTCTCTCTCTCACACACACACACACGCGCGCACGTACACGCATAACTCTCTCACTCTTTCGATCTGGGAATACCTACGACGTAGCCATCTTTTTTTTTTTTCTTTTCTTTTAAAATGAACTATAATAATACCAGAGTAAAGTTAAACATCTGTGACGTCAAGTATTATCCACCGTTCGATCTCATATATGTATACATAGTAGATACAGATATATGTATATGTGCATATACATATATTATATATATATATATATATATATATATATATATATATATATATATATATATATATATATAGGTACTTATTCTATCTATCCTACGTGCTTCTTTTAATTTGAAGAAACCCCATAAAATGTGGTACGACACTCGAGAGTCACGTTTCGTGCTCGCAAAGCAAGAGCAGAGAGAACGCTTTGTCGGCGACGAAAAAGGGATATATAAATAACTCGATCTGCCTCGAGGCGTTTATCGTCTCTACGCGCTGTCGTCCTCTCGTCCTCGTTGTCGTCTGAGTTTGCTGGAGGATGTTTTCCGCGTAAGATAGAAGCCGAGAAACGGAAAAAGAGAGATAGATAGATAGGTAGATAGATAGATAGAGGAAGACAGAGAGAGAGAGGCGGGGAGGGGGGAGGGAAAGAAGAGAAAAAGGAAAAAAGAAAAAAGAAAAAGAAAAAAAGAGAGAAAAAAAATGAAAAAGAGAGAAGTGGAAGAAGGAAGAGCCACAAACGGTACACTACAACTCGGAGCCCCATAAACAGCAAACTCAAGGCAGAGAAGCGAATTGCTTCTTGTTTGCGTCGTCGAGCTTTTCGAGGTCGAAGTCGAAGCCGTACTCGTCCTCGTCGTTGTCGTTGTCGTTGTCGTTGTCGTTGTGTTGTCGTCGTCGTCGTCGTTGTCGTAGCGGACTGGAGAGAATGCGGCGGCGCATGTAAATCTTCGAAACTGAGGGGGGATTTCAAGCTCCTTGGAATTTCGATACCACGAGAGTTAACCGCTTCGACAGTCGCGAGAACGACCGATTACGTCAGCGAAAAGCGCGACTTCTCTCTCACTCTCTCTATTTATCTATCTATCTGTCTCTGTCTCTCTCTCTCTCTCTCTCTCTCTCTCTCTCTCTCTCTCTCTCTCTCTCTCTCTCTCTCTCTCGCTCCCGACGTCGACCTCGAGTATCCGTTCGAGCCATTACATTTCGTTGCTAACTGTGTCGCGTCACGAGATAAGCGATAAAGTTCAAGCTCGCGTTTATCGCTCGATATATGAAAGAGAGAGAGAGAGAGAGAGAGAGAGAGGGGAGGGGAAAGAGAGAGAAAGAGACGTTTCATTCGAAGCTGCTCGAAAAAGCGTGCAGACGTATCGCAGAACGCGTTACGTTTTTCGATATCTCTGTACTATTTACTTGTTTCTTTAGAGAACTTATATATACATTTATCCATATACATAACACACACACACACATATATATATATATATATATATATATATTTCCACTCGTGGAAATATTTTCAAAGAGCACGCTACGCGTCTCGCGAATTCCTTGCTTACTTTATTTCTTTCTCCTCGCTAAAGTAAACCGAGCGAATAAATATAAAAGAGTAGTTCTCGTAGTTCTCTTCGACTGATGCGCTATCGTGTTCGAAAATCCATTTGCTATCTTCTGATCGCAGCCCCTGAAGCTCCAATGTATGTATATATATGTGTGTGTGTATATATATATATATATATGCATGTATATATAATATATGAAAAACAACGCAGTCGCATGAGTACGGCGCGAATTTTCCGAAAAATCGCCATGCGTTATAAATATCTTTCGATTCGTTCGATAGCCTCCGGACCACGAGTTTTTCTTTTTTTTTCTTTTTGGTCAATTTTTTTCGTTGGCATGCATAAGCAGCCTCCGTTAATCCATGAAAAATGTTATCACGAAAACAGAATTATAATACGCGTCGATGGCCACGTTATTATAATTTACGCCTGCGAGCATTCTACAATATACATATATATGTGTGTGTGTGTGTGTATATGTGTGCGTATATATATATATATAGTTCACTCATTCTCTGTATAATGTTTAACGATTTCTCGGAGTAAGGATATAAAATTATATTTCGTTCGGTATTATAATTCGCTTCGATAAAGATCGTGAATTCGTTCTTTCTTGTTTTTCTTTTATTTTTGGTTCTTTTTACGTCTCCTTTCGTATTGAATATAATATATAGTATATAATACGATAATTACGTCGCTTAAATATAATATATAAGAAAATATGTACTCGTATTATTAATATAAAATATAATTTAGTCTATAAACACTTACGACTACTCGTACGATGTTACTCCTGCCACGATCCAGTTCCGACTGATACACAAGGATACAAGGACACAAAGAAATCAACACCGTTGACATATAACGACGTCGTCTCTCCCGACATTTATATAAATATTTTCTAATGAACCGTAAGTCCTGTCAATACGAAATGTTATGTTTTAACTTTCTCTCTCTCTCTCTCTTTCTCTCGAAATTTACTTGTCTTCCTCGCCGATCCCAAAGTTGTTACTACTCGACGACTTCGGTTCACGAAGTCGTTCTATCAATTTTTGTAAGCTATCAGCGTAACTAATCGTCCTGGTCGACAGGAGCCGTCGACTTTGTAACGTCGTTTATTCGCTGTGGTAGAAAAGAAGGCGCGTCGTCGTCGTCGTCGTCGATGGTGACACGAAACGACGAGACTTTTGCGAAGAAACTCTCGTCGTCGAGTCGATTGATCGATCGTCGTGATTCGCGAGAAGTGTCTTTTAAAAGTCGGTGATTGCCTTCACTGGCATAGACCGATGCGCATCCTATCGCGAGTTTTATTTCCAAATGATTATAATGATTAATTAAATCGACTATTAGTCGAGGAACTTTAAACTATTAATATCGAGCGTGGAAACTTAAATTTAAACTTTTAAATGATTGAAATAGAAAAATCGGGGTAGGAAAGTAAGAAAAATAAATGAGTGGGAAAATAAGAGGGTAGTGTAGTTTTGTTCGTTATATATATATATATATATATATATATATATATATATATATATATATATGGTGGTTCTCCGGGATATATATGTATAACGAAAGATCGAGAAGCGGAGCCCCAACCGGCAAGAGTAATGCGCTGAGGAGAGTGTGAGCCCACCGCGTAACGCTTTAAAAAGACTTTCAAAACTCCCGCCGTAAATTACGCGTACCGACGATTACGTCGAGTACCCGACCGTCGGCTTTGCCTTTTGCTTTCCGTTTTACCCCTTTCTCTCTACCGCCATCGCTCGGTTCGTCCATTGACGAAGAAAAACGAGCCGTAAATATTAAGTTTCAAACCTCTCGGACTTTTTAATACGCACGCTCGTATGCCCTCCTGCGCGCATATATATATATATATTATATACACATACATATGTATGTTGTTTGTATGTATGTATGTATGTATGTATTTATGTACGCTATGAATTTCTCTATACATATAAACATGAAAGGAATAGTTCTCTCGTTTTCTCGACTCTCCTTTTCGCAAAACGACGAAGAACGGAAGACGTTACCTTTTCCTTTTTTCCTTTTCCTGTTTCTCTCTCTCTCTCTCTCTCTCTCTCTCTCTCTTCTCCCTTTTTTTTTGTATTTTTTCCTTCTTCAATTTTTAATCTCGACGAGTAACTCGGAGGGAAAAAGAGGTAAAGGTAGCGTTTTCCTCGATGTGTTTTACTTTGAAAGTTATCATTTTTCTAATTCCAAATCTATTTACTTGCTCTTACACTTTTTCTTATGTTAGAAGGGAGAAGGTTGTGGAGGGAGGTAGAAACGCGTTTAACTTGTCTCGGAAAGTCTTGCGGAAAATTAATTTCGAAGACGTGGATGTGATAGAGGACGGAGATAGAGAGAGAGATAGAAAGATAGAGAGAGAGAGAGAGGGAGAGAGAAATAGAGATAGAAGAGAGTAGAGGACGCATTTCTCCAATGATTTTCCGGCACGTTTCCCTCTAAAGCCGTGACGCAGTAATTCGAAATTAATTATATTATTATTCGTTATCGCGAACGTCGAGGCATCTATCTATCTCTCTGCAGCGTACTCGTCAACGTTGTTACAACATCGTAGTTGGTCGTCTCGCTCACTCTCACTCATTCACTCACTCACTCTCTCTCTCTCTTCTCGTTAATAGACTTCGATCGATGAAAGCTAATTGAAAAACGGTCGATGTCCATCGGCCGCCGTATTAATTACGTTATTATACCTATGTGTGTACCGTAGTATACTTCTACCCCGGGAGAAACAACGTCTATGTTTGTCCTTTGTCTCTTTGTGAAACGAGCGATGAGAGATGATGGGGGATTGGCTACGTCGAGAGAAAGTGGAAATCGTTCGAGATTACGAGCGAAAAGAGCAATTTTTGTTTTTTTGTTTGTTTTTTTTTTTTTTTTTTCCTTTCGTTTCAAACATTACAAGAATTTTATTATTTAACCATCCGAGAGAGGGAAAAAAATTAATCCGACAAGATTAGCCCTTTTTTTTTTCTTTTCTTTTCTTCCTTTTTTTTCTTTTTTTTTTTTTTTTAATCGACGTTTTCGTGCGACGCGATATTAAAGCATATTCGGGGAGACGTGAGTGTTGGATAAAAAAAAAAAAAAAGAAAGAAAGAAAGTAAAGAAAGAGGGGAAAAAAATGAAAAAGAATGAAACGAAAAAAAAAGAATGACGGGGGGAGGGGGAGGCGGTGAAAAATAATAGAAAAGTCGGAGATCATCCTTCTTCGTTAAAACAAGCTTTCTCTGGTACGATACACGGACGAATACGCGACAAGCTCGCGTTTTTCTGTTTCGACCGCCGATTAGCCGTCTCTTCTTTTTTTTTTTCTTTTTTTTTTTTTTACGCGAATCGAGCAACAGATATTTACCTCTCTCCCCCAACCCACCCCGGCCCACCCCACGCTCCAATCCTGTTCACCCTCGCTCGCTCTTTTCCTCCGCCTCTTGTTCTGTCTTGCTTTTTCTTTTTTTTTTCCTTTCCTTTCCTCCTCCTCCTCCTCCTCCTCCTCCTGCCCTCCTCCTCCTCCTGCCCTCCTCATCCAGCGGCGTTTCTCTTCCTACCATTCTCGACGGTGAACATCGCCGACCAACGAACGTTTTAAAATTAATACGGTTGTGGGAAGATTAAATCCGAACGTGGTTAAAGCCGAACAAAAACTTTTAATCGGAATTGAACTAATCGCATCTACCATAAAATCCGTTATAATCCGATTAAATAATTCCTACTCTCGGTGGGTAGAAGAGTAGAGTGAATACGTACGGTACGTACGAATAACTACGGTGATACCCCTTCTTCCCTTAAATATGATGAATCTCATCCGATTCTTTTTCCTGCCTCCACCCCCTCCCCATGCCCCTCCTCCTCCTCCTCCTCCTCCTCCTCCTCCTCCACTACCCCATAAACGTTTCCTTATTGCCCATTTGAAATCCTTGAGAAATTG
>OU964971.1:8349050-8359050 GCA_918808275.2 Dolichovespula sylvestris | reverse complement strand
TTACTTACTTGTTTACTTACTTGTTTACTTAAGCCATCCGATAGGACTGGGAAGGGTGAGGAGGGGTCGGCAAACCGGTTGCCAAAGATATTAATTTAGGAATAGTACCCAGTGAGAGATTTTAAATAGCAAGTTATAAGGATAGTTCCACGTTGTCTGATATTTCGAGATACGACATGAAACGAAACGAAACGAAACGAAACGAAACGAAACGAAAATTTCTCGTCTCCCGACCTTCGAAATGCAAATGAATCTGAATGGTGGGTGAGTGGGAGGGAGGGAGGGAGGCGGAGGGAGGCGGAGGGGAAGAATAGACGGGAGATCTCCCCCAACTGAGTATTGCTCCGCGGATTATATTTTCCATATACATAGGGAAATGTACTTGTTAAGGGTTCGACGACTAGTTTCAGTACGAACAACACGATCACGCGTCGTTAGATCGAATTAACGAATCCGTTTCTCCATTCTCGTATGAAAACGAAAGAGGACGAAATTCGCGAAAGCTCGCGAATGATGCAACGCGTACGTACATACGACGCGTATCCGTGGGATTAGTCAACATTTATTATCTCTTTCCTTCTTTCTCTTCCTCTCTTTCTCTCTCTCTCTCTCTCTCTCTTTCTTTCTTTTGTACACGTAGAGTTTGACGATGACGACGACGACATCGTTATTGTTGGGCGACATGGTTCGGCGATAACACCATAACATCAAAAAACTTCCCCGTATTACGTTCCGCAAAAGAAACAACAACGAGAATTCGCCCTTTCATGAATAATAAAAAGAAAAAAAAAAGAAGAAGAAAGGAAGGAAAAAAGAGAAGTGAAAAGAAAGACAAAAATCGCCGGAAGCCTGACACGCATATATATATATATATATATATATATATATATATATATATATATATATACACATGTATCTATGTATATATATCTAGTTGCGTTAGAGTATAGGGTGGATTTTTAATGGACGAACATATAGATCCCCCACGGTGCTCCCTCCCTTTTGCCTGCTCATCATTAAATTTGCAAGCTTTAATTTCGAAATGTAAACATTTTCCGAAAAACAAATGAACGATCGCCTATCAATATTAATGCATACGCATATATATATATATATATATATATATATGTTGTATACGTATCCCCATATGTATTATGATTATTCGCATTTAGAAAATTCGACGACTTTACGGTCTATAATGAAACGGAGAACGAGCGATGATCGTGAGACAAAGTAATTAATTGGTTAATCAATTTTTCATACGTAACGTTTTATCTGCGACGTGAGTGGAAGGAATTGAGAAAAGAAAAAAAAAATAAATAAATAAATAAATAAAAATACGAAACTTTGATATAATCGAGAAACATTTAATTAGAATAGTTAAACAAAAAAAAAAAAAAGAAAATAATAAAAAGAAAAAAAATTTCAATTGCCGTTGGTACCTATTTTATTGTTAAACAAATACGAGCTCGCTCGATCATATTTCATAACGTAACGTCGATACACATAAAAGTCGGTCAACGAGGGGGCCAGGGAGGGGGCGGGAGGAGAGAGTAGGGGAGAAATAGAAAAAATAACAACGACGTTATAACGAGTTTATTAAAATGCATAAAATTTCCGCGTCGAACGTTTAATTACTGTAAAAAGCAAAGCGTTTCAACTACTGTGTGACAGTGCACCCTCTACCGCAGAATGTGCAACGTTTTCATTTTTTCTCTCTCTCTCTCTCTCTCTCTCTCTATCTGCGTGTCTTTCTGTTTTCCTCTCTCTCTCTCTCTTTTTTATTTTTTTTCCATTTTGGTTGACGAGATGTCTCATTATCGTTAAAAACAAAAACGCGATTACCACTCCTCTTTTTCTATTTCTATTTCTATTTCTCTCTCTCTCTCTCTCTCTCTCTATTTTTTTGGACTTAAAATCGCGAGACAAACAAATTCACCTATTCATTTAAATATAACCTTCGCTTATTTCATTATCCATTACAAATAAATTCCTCTCTTCTTCGTATACGATCTCTGACATAAAATCATAATAATAATAATTATTATTATAATTAAAAAACGAAAAAAAGAAGGAGAAAAGGGATCTTTTACTATAAACTCGTTATCAAATTATACTCGTACGATTTCTCGTGGATTCAAAGGAGTCGTTGTAACCTCGTTAACGCGATAAATCCAATTTCGATGACGAATAATATCGTTAACGCGATAAAGTTACGACATATTGTCTTACCTCGTAAATCTTCCATTCCCTTTTCGTTTCACTACCAACCAACAGAAACCACCACCACCACCACCACCACCACCAACGGCACCAGGCAACAGCCAACCATCATCCCATTTACCATGGGTAACACCTCGTTGCGGTAGAGTCGTACTTGTACGTCGTTAATTAAAATTTATGCGTCCAACGATATTACTTACTAGAACGAAACGATAAAATGATATCGCGTAAGCGGTCTTTTACTTCGACTTTCGCCCCCTACTTTACTCCAAGTTATCATTTCTGTTTATTTATTTATTTGTTTGTTTGTTCCCCTCTTTTTCTTTTTAGCAAAGAAAAAGAAAAAAAAAGGGAGGAAAAAGAGGGGGTGGGGGTGGGGGGCAGAAAGAAAAGAAAGATCGCACACGTATCGTCGACAAAACGAAGATTAGAGGAATCATTTATTCACCGATTCGTTTCACGCTCGAGTAACATAAAATTCCCAAGGGGACGTAGAGCGTTTACGAAATTTTCCAGAATAATTAAAAAAGTTTGTTGAAATAGAACGTGTATCTCGGATATTTTCTTTTGTCTCTATATTCTTTCTACTTTCTCTCTCTCTCTCTCTTTCTTATTATATAAATATATATATATATATATATATATATATATATATATATATATCTTTCTGGTCTTTTTACGAATAGTTCGAAGAGATCTCGAAACACGTCGAAAGAAAGTATACCTTTCTACGTCTACCGATGAAAGTTTGAGAGGGAAGCTTCAGCAAACTGCCAATTTCGCTTACCACCTCCGTCCTTTCAAAAGAATCACTTTGATTCGAGTTCCGATCGATCTCGCGAGAAAACTCCGAGAATACTCGATTCGTTTCGTACTAGACCCTTCCATATCGCGCTCTTTATCGAAATAGAAAGGTTGATCCGAATCATTTCTTAACCTATTTGCCGTATAGCGTGGAGATACGTATAGGTGGTACGTGTACTTACGTCCCTCGTTCAAATATAGATACAAAAGGGAACGTATATATATATATATATATATATATATATATATTTTCTATTAACCGTATAAATATAACAATAGATTTCATACCTTCGAGAAATTTGTTATAATCCAAGCGAAACGTTTTAAAAACGATCTAATGGTTCGTAAAACGTTGAGATTTATGGATATGGATATCGGAATATCAAGGAAATGTCAAGTATTCGATTATGGTCTCTGGACTTTCCCCATTATACTCCGACGCAACGCACTAGCATTATACGATTAATGTTTCATCCGTCCATCGCTATCGATAATTAACCGACTACAGAGGATATGTAATTAGTAACGGTTCACTTTATTGCACGGGTTATGGCAGGAGGTTACGTCGAAAGGTACGTTCGATATTACATTCGACGTAGAAACCGAGTGCCACCGGCTCTCTCTCTCTCTCTCTCTCTCTCTCTCATACACGCACACGCATGCATATACATGCGCGGGTACTCATTCGACCGATAGGCCAACACCATCTCGACGTTCGCCATTAGCGATAGCTCGCTTACGCGCACTCACTACCAACCAAACCCGCATTCTATCGCCGCGTTCTTCACCAACACAATAGAATTAATAGAAGTACACCCGCCCGAAGGCTCCTATCTATCTTTATCTGTTTCACACACACACACACACACACGCGCGCGCGCGCGCGCGCGCGCATGCACACTCTCACTCTCTTGTTACAATTTGTATTTGTATAGTATTGTGCAAATGCAAAACTAGATGCCACGATGTCGACGAAGATGACGACACGGTAACTGTTGTTGTCTGGGCAAAGGCAGCTGCGACCACTGCGTTTCGGGTTCTCAATGAGAGAGAGAACACGCTTTTCCACCGTGATCCTGGGAAAACTTCAAGCTGGATACCAAAACCTTTATCCTTTCGCGAAAAGTATTTCCTTGTTCTTTTTTTTCTTTTCTTTTCTTTTCTTTTCCTTCTTCCTTCCCCCTCTTTCTTCTTTTCTTTTCTATTTTCAACGCGATTTATTTCGAGGGACGGGCAAAAATCAATTTTCACCGTTACTCTCCGATCGTTCATCGTAAGAATATCGTTCCCATTCACCGTGATTGAAATAAACTGCTCGTACGATCGTATACGCTATTCCTCGTTTTTTATTTTTTTATTTTTTTTTTTTTTATCGTTTTGTTAACTTTGACTTTACGAATTTACCACCGAATCCTTCACCAATTTTTCTCTATCTCGCGAAGCGAACGTCGGCAAAAATCAACCTGTGGATTCGTCCCGTTAAAACGCATACCGCCTACTACCACTAACAAAAGCAGCACCAATAGTAGAGGGTGACATTCTCGCTAGCTCGCACACACACACACACACACACTCTCTCTCTCTCTCTCTCTCTGTCTCTCTCTCATTCTCTCTGTCTATCTGCTCGCGACCGCGCGAGTTTCTACATCAATAAAATCATGGATTCCAAGAGAATAAAAACGTTTTCAGTCCTCTCTAGTTCAGATCGAGTGGAAAATGGCGGGACTCGTAAAACGCATGCCTTCTAATGCAGGACTAGCAAAAAATTGCACCATCTGGGAAAGAATAGGGGAATGAAAAAGAAGATGAAAAGAGAGAAAGGAGGAACGGGAAAAATAAGAAGAAGATGAAGAAGAGGAGGAGGAGGAGGAGGAGGAGGAGGTGGGAGGAGGAAGAAGAAGAAAAGAAAGAAGAAGAAAAACAGAACCAGCAGCAAAATCCTCTTCGTCCTCCTCCTCCTCCTCCTCCTCCTCCTCCTCCTCCTCCTCCTCGTCCTCGTCGTCGTCGTCGTCGTCGTCGTCGTCGTCGTCGTCGTTGCAACGAAACACGCGGCAATACAGACGCGATAAAAACGCAACCGTGGAAACTCACGGAAATGTCCGTAGTCAGGGGAGTAGTCAAGGCAACGCTCGTCGGTTTATTTCGTGCCACGGCTAAATTACTGCCAACGCCGAGGAGCTCGGAAACTGATGAAAGAAAAAGTAACGACGGAACAAAAAGCGTGTTCGACCAAGGAAAAGGAAGAAAAAGGAAGAGAGAGAGGGGGGCGGGGGGGGGGGATAGAAAGAGAAAGGAAAGTATGCGTCCGTTCAATGACGGTTACATACCTCTCGCTATCTTTCCTCCCCCTTTCTCGTTCTTATGGAAGGACAAGGGTAAAACGGAAGACACACACAGAGAGAGAGAGAGAGAGAGAGAGAGAGAGAGAGAGAGAGAGAGGCCGCGTACGTTTCACCGTTGAAACGGCCGACAATGGGGCACAAATGTCGTTAATTACAAGCTCGGGGAACGCAAACTTTTGAGCTCACGGTCTGCCGCCCTTGGACCCTCATCCGCGTTTGTAATTAATGTCGCTTTTACGTAGAAATTCAAGGGTGAGTGAGAGTACGAGAAGAAGAAGGAGTAGATAGATAAAGGGAGAGTAAGAGAGAGAGAGAGAGAGTGCGAGAGATTCCAACGAACAGAAGTCGCAATACGCGGCCGCATCCGACTACTACTTCTATTCTCGTAACGTTCATGCGTAAAACCTTGAAACGAGTCCTCCGCCCGATAGATGCGAAAGCAAACGCGTAAAACGGAATACGACGTGTCGTACGGAAAAGGACGCGTAAGAGATTCGAGCTTGGCCTCCTTTCTCGCGCGCATGGTAAGCGTGTATTCAGAGAAAATGCATAGGTAAAATAGAGAGAGAGGGGGGGGGGAGGGGGGGAGCGGGAGGAAGAGAAGTATGCGTTTGTTCCTCGAGTAGCATCCTAGCAGCCTCTGACGCCTGTTAACAATGGAGATCGTACTGACTTTACGTCCCTCTCTCTCTCTCTCTCTCTCTCTCTCACTATCTATATATCTATCTATCTCTCTCTAGTTGTCCTTCTCTTCTCGAGAAAAAGAGATGTAGAGAACGAGTGAGGCCTCTTCTGACGATCCAGAGAGACGAGAATCCTAGAAACGTCGCAGCATCTCCGTGGAAAAGAAAAAAAAAAAAAAGGAAGAAAAAAAGAAAAAAGAAAAAGGGTTGACGCCTTCGTCGACTCTTCTCTCTCGCTGCAGCAAAACGGACTTTTGTCCGTACGTAGATGTCTGCCGACATGAGACACGAGGAGAACTCGGTTAGGCCGACCTCGATAGCGAACGTCGACTCGAGATCTCTAACTCGCTGCATATGTATATACGCCAATGTATGTAGGTAAGTATGTACGACGACGACGCGTCTACCTATTTGTAGAACCTCTGCCTTCTAATTCCGCGCTCATCACACTTTTTTCCCCTCTCTTTTCTTCCCTTTTTTGGTCTCCTTTTGGTTTGTTTGCTTTATTTTTTGTTTCTTTCTTTACCGCCCTTTCTTTTCCCGTTCATGTGATTGCCGTTCTCGAATAGGACACGTATTGGACGAACTGACTGAAATCCTCCAACATATCTCTTTCTCTCTCTCTCTCTCGCTTACTTTTACTCTCACTCTCACTCTCACTCACTCTGATTTCATCATTCGGTGGTCGGTTTTATACAATTTCGAGGTCGAAAGTCGAGGGGAAAAGGAATAATCGTGAGAAAACGACCGCAGATATTTTATTCCTACGGTCCATTTTCGAAATGATATGTAAATTTTCCGTTCTTATCGGCAATGCCAAAGCGTTACCAGCAGCGTATTGTCCGTACCGATGTCCTCGCTCGCTCGTGTATATGGAAAACTAAATGCGTTTAACCGTAAAACGATGCATTCGTACTTGGAGGACGATGTAATGGTTAAAATTATGGGAGTTCGATCGTTGTTTCGACCGTACACGAGCTATTAATAAAGTCTCGTCTTTCATCCTGCTTTCACCGTAAGCAAAGAAGCGCAATGGTTTCGAAGATTCGTCGAAATCCTTCAACATATTTCGAAATTATTCGGTATGTCTACGTATTTACATAGCCCGTTTTCGAAAGTACAGAGAGTGAGAGAGAGAGAGAGAGAGAGAGAGAGAGAGAGAGAGAGAGAGAGAAAAGAGAGAGGAGAAAACTAGGGCACATTTTAAGCGACTATAATTTTGCCTTTCACTATTGGTACATCAGCATTTATCGTCTGTTTTACTTAACGTTATTTACAACAACAATATATAAAAAAAAATATATATATATATATATGTATAAAAAAATATATATAAAATGAGCGTGGGATAGCAGAAAAGAGAGAGAGAGAGAGAGAGAGAGAGAGAAAAGGGGAGAACGTGACACGGTGGTAGGAAAAGCGCGTACAGTTTGTGACAATGGTTATCAATCACGAATATAAAGTGGCTCGTAAAGCACTGGCTTATCCTTCCTCTTCGAAATATCATGAAGCCCCGACGAACGCGATATTTGCATCGTTGCATATCGAGGCAACGTGTTTGCCATGTAAAATGTGCAGCACGCCAAGCTGGAATCTGTGAGGGGAATGAGTGAGTAAATGTGAGAGAGAGAGAGAGAGAGAGAGGACGATAGTACCCCGCGCAAACGTATACACCATTTATATGCGTTCCTATCACGCGACGTAAAATTATATATCGACGAAGTACGACGAATGAATTTTACGAGGTGTTATAGAATGGGGGCTAGGTGGGGGGAGGGGGGAGGGGGGAGGGGGTTGACAGGGGCGGGGCAGATGGTGGCAGGACAGTTTCAGGATAGAAGCCGGAGGTGGGATTTAATTGTCGTCGTCGTCGTCGTCGTCATCGTCGTCATCGTCGTCATCGTCATTGTCGGCGTCGACGTAGTCGTTGGTATATAAACCGGGCACGCCTTGTTAAGAGTAATGCCACTAATATTTTCTTCCGCGTAGAGCAAACGATGAAGTCGTTACGTTGGACCAACGCCAAGCTCTAATTTCGCGCAGTTTCGCTAGCTGGAGGAGAGAGAGAGAGAGAGAGAGAGAGAGAGAGAGAGAGAGAGTGCTGGTGCAGAGAAAGATCTGAAGATAGTGTACGAAAAAGAGAGAGAGAGAGAGAGAGAGAAATGAAGGAAGGGATTTTAAGCGGATGGAGAGAATAATAATAATAATAATAATAATAATAATAATAATAATAATAATAATAATAATAATAATAATAATAATAATAATCGGCAAAACAAGAACGTGTTACAGGTTATTCGTCATCGTTGACCGAAAACACGAGGGAATAAGCGGAACGTACATACCTACATACGTCTATATAGAAGCACGAGGATAGGAGTGTAGTTACTGCATCCAACCAGATTCTGCTTTCGTTCTATTACATACGAAATATTGGGTCACGCACCGAAGTTTATATACCAACTGGCAGATTAACGATCATCGTGTCGACAACCTCGTAGCAACGGGGGGGTTCAACTTTTAATTAAATAAAGTCGACTACGACTATGGTGTGTATCTAAGACGAGTTTCAAAAACATTTCGTAAATTAAACCCTCGAAACTTTCTACTTTTGTATCATCTTCTCTCGAGAGAATCGTTCTTTCCTAATTCTTTTTTTTTTCTTTTTTTTTTTTTTTCAATTTTCGGTTTCTTTCTTTCTCCTTCTTCTTCCTCCTCTTTTTTTCTCCTTATACCCGTAAACGACGATAATTCGACGAACGATATAAAAATAAAAAAAAAGGAACGAAAAGAGAAAAGGGAAGAGGAAGAGGAAGAAGAAAAAAAAGAACAATACATACATACATACATACATACGTGCAAGATACCTAAAAGGTCTTATTTAAAAGAATATTTCTTTCCGAGGTCAATATCTTGCGAACGCGCGCGTACACACACACGCACACATGGCCACAAACACACACACACACACACACAGTGGCAAGGGAATTCCTAGGGAATTTGGTAGCACCCGAGAGCAGGGAAAACGAGCTCCATTCGTCGATCGATTCGATAGGTGATTCCTTCGAAATAGCTCGGATTCGTACAAGATAGTGTCGATGGGTTCGCCTTCTCGACTTTTACTTAGTCAGCTCTTTCTCTCTCTCTCTCTCTCTCTCTCTCTCTCTCTCTCTCTCTATCTATCTATCTATCTATCTCTATCTCTCTTTTCTTGCTCTCCTTCGAAACTTAGAAGTGTTCTCTCGAAAGTCGCGAAACGACGTAAGAGCACAGAAGTCGATCTCGATGTTACCCCCAATGAAAAATCTCATTAAGTCGGAAACGTTGCTTACATTTCGCGTAATTACTCGCTTGTAACAAGCTAGTTTCGTTGGAACGAATGAAAATGTTTCTTTACCTCCTCTCTCTCTCTCTCTCTCTCTCTCTCTCTCTCTCTCTCTCTCTCTCTCTCTCTCTTTCATTTTTTTACTCTTTCTTGTTTTTCTTTTTTTTTTTTGCCTCTCCCAACTTTCTTCACGATCGTACTCGACTCTGCAAATGAATTTTAACAGTAACTCTTCAAATAATATTAATATGCAAAAAGTTGGAACATGGACATTACGAAAGGGTAAAAAGTTAACGTTATGGAAGAAACGTAGAAAATCGTAAACCTAGGTCAACCCTTTCTATATAGGAACGATCAGACGGGACGAGAGAGAGAGAGAGAGAGAGAGAGAGAGAAACCGACGATGGACATCGATGTCCCTTCACTCTTTTTTTCTTTCTGTCCGTTTTCTATTCGAAAAGGTGACAACTACGAATCGTCGTTTCTCGTCGGAAAAACATAATAACTCTTTTCTCCCTCCCCTCCCCTCCTCATCCGAGTTACATCGTGCATATATATATATATATATATATGCACATGTGATGTAACTCGCATGAATGCGACGCAAAGTCGAAGAAAATTCA
>OU964971.1:8336550-8341550 GCA_918808275.2 Dolichovespula sylvestris | reverse complement strand
GAACCAGACAATTTCACGTATCGAGCATTCAGATTCGAATTTATCTCTCGTCGATTCGATATCCATTCCTCTCTTTCTCTCTCTCTCTCTCTCTCTCTCTCTTTCTCTTCGCTTTGCTCTCTGCTCCCCATGTCTGGATCGTAAAGTAAAGTGTCGTAAAATTTCGAGCCGAGTTCGACGTAACGTCCGCGCCATTAAAAGAAATAGATTAACATTACCATTCGAAAGTTGAAGAGTTGGCGAAGGTTGTGCCCGATATAATTCTTCACTCGGAATAAAGCGTCCGAGTAAAAGTGAGGAGAGATAGTTTTCCCCAACAGATTTCGTCGTCGTTGTCACCGTCGTCGTCGCTTTTTCTTTCTTTTTCATTATTTTATTATACTTCGACTCGAAACGACGGCTCGGCTCGGCACGGCTCAGCTCGGCTCGGCTCGGCTCGGCTCGGCTCGGCACGGGTTCGGTTCGGTTCGGTCCGGTTCGGTTCGGTTCGTCGATTCTAGTACGGTAATTAAGACGAAGGAAGAGAGGAGTCACGACCGAAGTACTTAACAAAGTACCACGCCCGCAGAGAAATGGATTCGGGAAAAGCGAAGAGCTAAGGAAAAACGTGTCTGTCGTTGTCGGGAAGAGAGTTTTCGAATGAGAGAGAGAATGAGAGCGAATTAAAGAAACGTTAAACCCCGACATACGTCCGCATTATTTCCGCGGACTCTCTTATACAGCTGTTTTCTAGGTTAGGAGGTTTTCTATCTCTATCTGTCCGTCTCTCTCTCTCTCTCTCTCTCTCTCTTTCTGTCTTTCTCGTCATTCAGAACGCTTCGAAAGCTGTTTCCAAGCTGCAAGAGTTATATAACTTCTCGTTCGAAGAATAAGAAGAAGAGGAAGAAGGAGAAGATGATGGAGAAGAAGGAGAAGAAGATTAAACGACACAACTTTGCTACTCAACTCTTTCATTCTTTCCTTCTTTCCTTCTTTCTTTCCTCTCTCACTCGAGAAGGAGAGAAAAAGAGAAAGACGTTTAACAATAATAACGACGATCTAAAGTCCGACCTAGTCGTCGTTACACTTTCTTTAACCCTTGACTTCTGACGTGTGGTTCACGCGCGAATCGACATAACGCTGACGCGACACTCTTTCGAGACACCACCTAACGTCTCCTCGAGTTCTCTCTCTCTTTCCTTCTTTCTCTCCATTCTTCTCTCCTTCTCTTCCCTCGTAAGCCTCTCTCTTTCTCTCTCTCTCTCTCTCTCTCTCTCTCTTCTTGACGAACACGCGCCAACGGCTCTTCATATCTCTATCGACGTGATAAGTGGACGTTGAAATTGCGATCGAGGGTAAAAGCTTGAAGGATAAGAGTATCCATGGTTGTATGTCTCTCTCTCTCTCTCTATCTCTCCCTCTCTCTATCTTTCTCTTCCTGAAAATTATTCAACAAAATTTCACGCGCCCGTACGAAAATCGATATTTATACGAACATATTCGATAAATAATAATACAATCGTTGATACTTCAAAAGAAATTATAATTCGAAACTCTTTGGGATCTACTACGTTATATCGCAGGTAACGCGTGAAATTTATCGGGCTATTTAAATACTTAAAATGAAAGCTTATAGCTGCTGCTAGATTAGCTTTATCGTTGATCGAACGGAATCTGGGGAGAGAGAGAGAGAGAGAGAGAGAGAAAAGAAGAAAAAGTACGGCGAAAAGGCCGGTCTCGTTTTTCGTTTAACGCGTTTTCGTTCGGATAAACGGAGACGACGAAGAGAAAGAGAAAGAGACAGGATGGGGGGGGGGGAGAAGGAATTTCTTAAAGGTTCATTTGGTACGGTGCCAAAACTCGTTAGAATTTCTCCAAAGCAGCTCGAGTAATGCGAGTATAAGGCGAGTCTCAAAGGCGCGCCTCGATCATCGTGTCCGTTGCAGTTGCATCGGGACCGAAGATAAAGAGAGAATGAGGAAATAAGAAGAAAGAGAGAGAGAGAGGAGAGATGGAGAGTGATCGTGGTTGCACGACCGAGAAAACGTGTCCGCGTTGAAGGCAAGTAAGTAAGTACGGTGCCTTCTTGGTTAGCCGGTTGCGCGTCTGTCTACTCTGATGTCGCGGTCACGAGGAGAATGGCCGAGGAGAGTATAAGTGAGATAGACAAAGTCGAGAGGAGAACGACAGAGAGAAAGTAATGATGGTGGGTAGGTGTGAGAGAGACCGATAGAGAGAGGGGGGGGGGGGGGGGAAGAGAAAAAGAGGGAAGAGAGGAGAGGTCAGGGGAAAAGCGGTAGTACCGGTCTAGCGTGTCCTCGTCGACGAGTATTCTCTCTCTCTCCTTCTCTTTCTTTCGCATAGGCAGCACAGGGTTCCCTGCTGTCTTACGACATGCTCGAAGAGTAACTCTCTCTTTCTCTCTCTCTCTCTCTCTCTCTCTCTCTCTCTCTCTCTCTCTCTCTCTCTCTCTCGGCGTTCTAGCGGAGAAGCAGCAGCAACAGCAGCAGCAGCAACAGCAACAACAACAAGGAGGAACACACAACGGCAAGCACCCAGAAGCTGCCAAGCTCCAGGCTCGTTGCAATATTTTCAAGCGCGCTCCTCCTTAAGCACGGCTAAACGTCAAACCGAGAAAGAACTTTTCGGAGTTTATGCGAACCGACCGACAAACTTCGCTTTTCTGCCTCTCTCTCTCTCTCTCTCTCTCTCTCTCTCTCTCTCTCTCTCTCTCTCTCTCTCTCTCTCTCTCTCTCTAGCTTTCGCCTTATTTATGCTAAAAGGGTGAGAACCTCCGGAAAATGTTAAATCCCTTATCGTTCAGCCACTTTACCTAGTTAACGCGGCTAAATGGTAAAACGATTAATGCAACCTCCAGTGCGCGGTATATTCCAAGATTAAATTACATCGGTGAAATGTAGAAGCGTGCTAGAGTGATCGACGTTGATGGGACGTTGATACGGGGAAGAGCTCCATATACCTGAGAGACTCGTCTTCATTTTCTCCTTCCATTTTCTTTTCTTTTCTTTCGTATTTTCCTTATTTTATTAATTTTCTTTTCTTTTCTTCTTCTTCTTTTTTTTTTTGTTTTTTTTTCTCTTTTTGGTTTTGTTTTTTATTGCTTCCCTTGTTCTCTTCTCTTTTTCTCTGCTTTTCCTCCTGCATATTTTCACGGGGAGTAAGGGTAAGGGGGGGGGGAGGCCCTGCATTTTGAAGGAGCAGCTGTTGAATTCGACATTACGCGGATATCTTAAAATTATCGAATTTTTATCCGTACACGACGATGCGTACGAATGATCATTTCTTGCACTTTGAAATTTACTATTCTCACTCTTTCTCTCTCTCTCTCTCTCTCTCTTAGTTTCTTTATGGTCGTCGTGAAAATAAAGAGACAGCGAGATGCAAGAAAGCCGACCGTTCAGACTCGGTTAATTAAATTATCGCCGACGGCGGAACGAGAACGAAAAGGAATTGCCTCTAATTTGACTCGATTCACGACTAACGTCCATCCAGTCCGTCCGTCCGTCCGTCTATCCGTCTATCTTCCCTCTCTTTCTATCATTCGACAAAGCATAAGATAAGAAACACTCCGGGTAACTTAATGATTCCTTGTTTTTTTCTTCCTCTTCTTCCTCTTCTTCTTCTTCTTCTTCGTTCTCTTCTTCCTCCTTCCCTCTTTTCCTTTTTCAGAGAAGAGAGAAGAAAAAAAAAAAAAAAAAACATGAAAGAAAAAAGATCTTACATATTACTAAGTGAGAACTTATCTCACAAGACTAATTACATACAAATCAAAAACGCCTACGCAACACTTTTCCTTCGCGCTTTTACATAACGTAACATAACGACGTTTCGCGATTCCAGTCACGGCGTTTCCGCAAAGTAGACAACGTAAATAAGAACGTCCGATCGGCCTTGAATTCATTAATAAAAAATGTTATATAAATAATGTATAACGACGTTCGTCGTCGAGTATCCATGAAAAATAGGAAAAAGAAATAAAAAAATAAAAAAAAATCGTCAATTATTCAATAAGATTTTTCAACAAGTTGATATTTTCCTTTTCTTTCTCTTTTTGTTCTTTCCTTTCCGAGATGTTTATTATTCATATCGTATGACTCGTTGGTGCAAAACCAAAAGAAAAAGAAAAAGGAAAAGGAAAAGAGAGAAAAAAAACGAATGAACGAATCAGACGAACGAGCGCAAACGGAGACGATATCGATTATCATCGATTAAATCGAAACTCATAGTCGTCGTCACCCTCGACCTCCCCTCCACTCCCACGTAGACGTATTACAAAATAAAATCGTAATAACTCCTCTAATCTGATTTATCGTGAATAAGTTTCAGATAAGAAATATTCTCGGCGAGGATTTAACTCTCCTCGCGTTCGGTTTACCATCGTCGTTTAACAACCAGACTCTAATTCTCAGAAACGATTTCTTATCTCGTATTCGTCACCGCTATTCCAAAACGAAACACAATGACGACGGTCTTTCGAAACGATCGAAAGATAAAGTCGAGACGTATTCATATTGAAACGTTAAATATAAATAACGATCGAGTTTACGATCGAACTCGAAGATCGAATAGAGTTAAAGCAAGGCACATGGAGTTCGCACGTGCGAGATAGAGATAGAGATATAAAGAGAAAGAGAGAGAGAGAGAGAGAGAGAGAGAGAGAGAGAGAGAGGAGAGAATAGCTCGATCGCGAAATTTCCGTCAAGACGAGGCAATTTCCTTGCAAGAGAAGAGAAAGCACGCGTGCGGCAGCAACAGCAACAGCAACAGCAGCAGCAGCAGCAGAAGCAGATGCAGAAGCAGAAGAAGAAGCAGCAGCCGAGGAAAACGCTAACGTCGTTCTCCGCGCTTTAATAAAGTTCGCCGAAGGCGCCGCCTCGAGACTCGGTGCGTAACGAGACGCCATAATTATTATACACCGTTAAGAAACAAACTTAGAGAAACTAAGAAGGAAACGTGGCAGTACGGTAATTTGAAAATGTAATCGCGTAAGACCCGACTGT
>OU964971.1:8304050-8331550 GCA_918808275.2 Dolichovespula sylvestris | reverse complement strand
TCGTAGTCGTCGCCGTCCTGGTCGTCGTCGCTGTCGCCGTCGTCGTCATCGTCGCGGTTGCGGTTGCCGTTGGTGTTGGTGTTGGTGTTGGTGTTGATGTTGCTGTCGTCATCGTCATCGTCGTCGTCGTCGTACTCGTCGACGTCGTTCTTGCGAGAATGGCACACCTCCTCTCCATGGTATCACGCGTCGCGACGCCGACGGCCGATGTGATCATCGCGTCGCGACGCCTCGCTTCTGCCTATCTACAACTCCTACCACCGGCTGATGCTGCTTTAGCTGTAACCGTAACCGTAGCTGTAGCTCTCGTTGTAGCTAACGATGCTGCCGCTCTAGCTGTTGTTCCTGCTGCTGCTGCTGCTGCTGCTGCCGTTGCTCCTCTGCCTCTTCCTTCTCCTTCTCCTTCTCCTCCTCCTCCTCCTCCTCCTCCTCCTTCTCTTCTTCTATAACTTTGTCTTTCGAACTCGAGACGCACGCTCGCTCGTATTCGCGCGCGAGCATTCCTCGTCGCGCGACGAATAAAATCTCGAGCAGCTTCTTCGACCGAAATGATATTCGTCTTCGTCTTCTCGGAGTCACGAAGAAGGCGCATATACATATATATGTATATATGTATATATATATATATATACGTTACGCGCGCGTTGCGTGTCCTCCTCTCCTTGCTATTTTACCTACTACGACGATTCTCCCATTCTCCGTCGTCCACTTCTTCGTCCTCCCTTCTATCCCAACCCCCTCTCCCCCTCTTAGTTTTCTTTATTTTATTCCTTCCACCGTCTTATTTCTCTACCTTATTCTCCCGATAAATTTTCTTTCCTCTTATTTTCCCACCACTTTGACACTTCGAAAAAGCACGGACATTTGCGTTTCGGACGACGATCGACGAGAAAATCCGTAATGATGCGTTTACGTTAACTGGAAGATCGCGCACTCGATAAGGAGAGGGGAAAAAGACGAAAAAAAAAAAAAAAAAAAAAAACGAGAAACGATTTTTGCGAGCGATTAAACGCGAGAGACGAGAAAAAGTCGCGCGCGCGTGCGTGCGTGTAGAGAGATATAAAAGAGCGAGGGGACGAAATGGAGAGAAAGAGAAAAACGGACGAACGACGAGAAAGTACGTCCTCCTCGCCGTAGTACGGAGGGCAAACTGTCGCTCGGTACGCGCTCGACCTCTCGCAGCGACGTCTCACAGCGGCGCGACGAAAAACTGAAACTCGGTGGCGCCACGCCACCGACGTTCCAAGCGCCCCCGTGCTGCTCCGAGACGTACTACTCTCTCTACCTCTCTCTCTCTCTCTCTCTCTCTCTCTCTTTCTATCTATCTATCTCTTTCTCGCTCGCACTCGTGCTACGACGCAAGAAGACCGAGAGAGAGAGAGAGAGAGAGACCTAGGAACAGCTAGGAATTGAACTCGAACAAAACAAATTCCACTTTCCACACGACGTATGACACTTTCGATCGATCTTTCGTCTTCGAAAACGACGAAGTAACGATCATAAATCGCGTAATCGTAAATATTAATTCTGTTCTTTGTGTTTGTTTCGTTGTTGTTGTTGTTGTTGTTGTTGTTGTTGTTTTCTTTTCGACGTTCGAACGCACCGAATGCAGGCGGTTAAGGATCGATGAAAGATTTCGAAACCCAAGAAGAAAGCTCGAATCCTACCATCGATCCGTGCTCGTCACCGAGGCGCTCGCGCATCGTCGTCGCTACTAATACTCTACGGAGAAACACGTACGTGTCGCCGCCGCCAACATACGAGGCTCACGCACTCACGGATACGAGGCTACCTACTCTTATCCTGAAACTCCGCTTGTCCGTCGTCCCGTCCAAACAGAGAGAGAGAGAGAGAGAGAGAGAGAGAGAGCCATGGGTGGTAGGTTTGCACCACCCCCTTACTCCCCAATCCTCAACCCCTGAGACAACATCTCCGGCACCTTCGGCTCGCTTGTTTTCCAGGGTTCGGTGCAACTGCAATTCGTCGTCGTCGATTTCGGTGGTACAATGTTTTAAACGGGCCACGTCGTATAGCAGTCAGCCATTCGTTTTTAAAAATTATCTTCACGTGTCACATAAGTACTTTGGTACGTTCTTAGCGATAAGTTTCATCCGCGTTAACGCCCACCCTCCACACCCCTCCCCCTCTCTCTCTCTCTCTCTCTCTCTCGCCATTACAAGAGATTTCCCATTTTCTTCCTTTATTATGTCCGATTTCTTGGCTGAAACAGCGAAACGTGGATTTCTAACAAATGAAAACCGCTCTCTCTCTCTCTCTCTCTCTCTCTCTCTCTCTCTCTTTCTTTCTCTCTTTGGTTTTCTGTAACAACGGGAACGCGTTTAAAATTTTCGCCAAGGAAATTGAACTTTTACGAGTACTATCCCGTTTCTCTTCTTTTCGAACTCTATTTACTTTACGATCTTTCCTTCTTGTTCTTTCTATTATTTTTTACCCCTCCCCCCCCCCCTTTTTTTCCGTTTCCTTCCTTCCTACCTTCCTTCCTTCCTTCCTTCTTTCTTTCCTTCCTTCCTTCCATCTTTACCCAACTAACGTTCTCAATGCTTTTATCGTTTATCCCTTTCTTTTCCTTATTTCCTTCCCTTTTTACTCTCTTCCTCTTAACTACCGCGGCCCCACTCGAAACGACCGATTCTATCTGGAGATTTATTTCTTTGACGACGAAGTGACGAAAAATCGAAATACTTTCTTTTCCTTTATATCGCGGAGTCAAGTGTTTTCTTTTTTTCCCTTGCCCCCCTTCGAAATAGTACGTCGATAATACCTCCTTTTACCCCCGTCAATTCTTTCCCTTTTCCTGTTCTTTTTTTTTTCTTTTTTTTTTTTTCCCCCGATTAAATCATTTACATCCCCTTTCACCAGCTTGTTCGCCAGAGTTCATTACCGCCGCTATCATTGTCCACCCTTGGCTCGGGATATTTCTCGTTCCTTTTTTTTTTTTTCTTTTTTCTTTTTGGTTTGGGTTTTTCTTTTTTGTTCCTTTCTTTTTTTTTTTTTTTCGTATTTTTCTCACCCTCCAAGCACTTCGTCTCCCTTCTTATCGTTCCTTCCCTTTCCACCGTTCTTCTCTCTCTCTCCCTCTCTCTATCTATCTCTCATTCTTGAAATCTTTGCGAATCCCACGACTTCGTGACCACGGCTGACCCCTCACGCCACCCACCCCCGCTTCTCCCACGTCCTCGGCGAACACCACCCTAACCCTCCCACCCCACCTACCTCCCCGAGTACAACGTAGTCGAGGGTAGGTATCTTTCGTACTCGAGGTCAACGCTACGGAGACGGGCGATGCGCTTACGGAGAGGAATTAAGGGGGTGAAAGTGCCGGTAGTTACGCTCGAGATTTCGGCTTCCAACGGCGATAATATATTTTTCGAAGGTCGTTGAATCGTTCGTAAGGAAGGAAGGAAGGTTAGGGAGATACGCTCGATCGAGTTAAGCGACGAAAGAGGAGAGTTCCTTCTCTCTCGCGCCAAAAAATATCGTAATCGTAGATCGAACGTTGATTTAACGTCCCGTACGTTTTCTTAAAACGCATTTGTGCACGCCGAATTTCGCATCTCTTTTTCTCTCTTCCCTCTCTCTCTCTCTCTCTCTCTCTGTTTCTCTCACCCATGCTCCGGTTCTTTCGAAGCACTTTTGCAAATTGCTTCGTAACTTTGCCTCGTCGTCGATGCACGTAGGTCAAATCGATACGCGTTTCCTCCGTTCTCTCTCATCGATGGTCCGTTCGAGGCTACCGCCGAGTTATTTAGAAATCGTCGTCCTTTAAAAGGAGGACAAAAAGGAAAGAAAAACGAAAAGATAGAAAAGAAAAAAAATGAAAGGAAAAGGAAAAGGGAAAAGAAAAATAGGCAATGGAGGAAGGGAAAAATAACGAGTGAAGATTCGGCAAAACGTACGTTCATTATAGCTCTCTCTCTCTCTCTCTCTCTCTCTTTCTCGTCGTAATCCATTTCTCGCTCCGTATCACTCCGATCTTCCCCGATATTCGGCCGAATGAGAACGGAGTTCTCCTTCGTCGGATGTTTCCGAATGTTGGCGAATGAAATACAATGTCGAGTAAAAACGGACATATTAATAGACTCGATACCGCAAAGCACCCCTACGTGACAGCAGAAAAGAAAAAAAAAGATAGAGAGAGAGAGAGAGAGAGAGAGAGAGAGAGAGAGAGAGAGAGAGAGAGAGAGAGGAAATAAGCATTCGTTTTAGCAAGGAAAAGTGAGGTCAAGAGAAATAGCAAGAGAGAGAGAGAGAGAGAGAGAGAGGCTCGGTTTTCTCCGGGCCATTTTAACGGGTCGTGAGATATCGATGAAAGGTTCTCGTGGCACGATGTTTCCGAAACATTCCCCGTTACGGAGTAAGGGATGGAAGATGGGATTGACGGTGTGTGGTATGGCGTGGTGTGGTGTCAGGGGGTAACGTTGAAGAGGGTGGAGATGGGTTATAGCAAAGTCCAGCGAGGAAATTTCGGCTGTGAGTCTCGTGCCTCGGAGCGTATCTCCGAAGCTCACCCTTCGACATCAGCACCACCATCGGCATCACTACCACCAGCGTATACCACCATCAATACCAACGCCAGCGCCAACGCCAGCCAGCGCCAGTATCATCTCGACGACGGAAAAGGAAAGGTTGGTAGAGGAAGAGGACGAGGAGGAGGACGAGGAGAAGGAGAAGGAGGAGGATAGGAGAATAGGAGGATAGAGGGATAGGATAGGATAGCTGGCAGGAACGGGCAAGCGGCTAAGTCGGGCAAAAGCTCGCGTTTCCCTCCGGAATTCGAGCTCCGTCATGCCAGCGCATCGCGTGGCGTCGTTCGACGTCCTGATGCACCTCCATCCCTCTTTCCATGTATGTATGTCCAACCCTCTCTCTCTCTCTCTCTCTCTCTCTCTCTCTCTCTATCTAGTCACCCTGGCACACACCACCCTTGGGATCGAGCCTCGTAAAATTGGATTTGCGCACGGCGTACGCTCGATTTATCCTATCGACCCGATCGATATATGGGATATACCTATATACCTATGGTATATACATATATCTATCTATCTATCTATCTATCTCTACACGTAGATATGTATGTGTGCATCCTAGAAACACGAAGGACCAAGATCTTATTCGATTCCACGACGACATCCTTAGTACCGTACCGCAGGATTATCAACTATCCTTTTTCGCGTAATCGCTCTCTTCCTATCCCTCTTCCCATCCCTCTCTTTACTTTCGACGATGACCAACACAGATACACACACACACACACACACACGTAGAGAAGCGTGGGCGCACGTACACGGACATACATTCCGAGTTACCGCTCTGATTTCCTACGGATTTCACTCTGTTTCGTTTCCTTCGATTTCTCGATAAAACGCGCGATAAGGAGGTACCAATCGATCGTACGATCTCGATTCCCCGATAAAAGAATGTTTCTAAATCGAACGTTGTTCTCTCTCTCTCTCTTTCTCTCTCTCTCTTTCTCTCACTCTCTCTCTTTTTCTCTATCTCTATCTATCTTGCTTTTTGTCGCTTCGCAAGATTTATCGGTCCAGTGGAAGAAGTCGACCAATCGGTTTGCATTGTTACGAGAAACCACTTCATCCTGTAATTCGCTAAAGGAAAATCGCTCGTAATTATTTATCGGAGTAAGAGAGATAAACTAAATCTATGGTTTACGTTTAACAAATCCTTTTACAAAATGACTCGATCGGATCACGATACATATATACATACATACATACATACATACATACATACATACATACATACATCATGTAACAATATTACTTTATTATTTAGAATAACTCGAAGGGGAGAACGATCGACTTAAGCTCGACGGAATTTTCTAATACCGAGAAAATGAATTTTTCGGGAAGCTCCTTATCACTTTTGAAGAATTAGCGTGATATTTTGGAAACGATGACGTTGGTGATTGTGGTGGTGGTGATGGCGATGGTGTCGATGGCGATGGCAAGTAGTGGTAGTGGTAGTTGTTCGCAAAGGCGCCAGGCTAAAGTTCCTTCGCAATAATTTACTCTAATCCCCGTGAACGATCCCGTCGAAGATCCGGTAGAAGAAGTTGCAGGTTTGCGAACGAGTGAAAGAGAGAAACGAAATATATATATATATATTTGACAAGAGAAAAGAGGGTAGAAAACGTTTTTGGTCGTGGAAAGAACGAGGAGAGTAGAGAGAGGGTTTAAATCCGATGGCAAAGGAAAAGTTTGCGTCTGTTGGGACGTCATAACGTTGCTGTGTACGTGCACACGAGAAACCGCATGTTCCATCGAGGGGTAGACGCGATCGAGACGGGAAACAATCGCTTTCTCCATCTTCCTTTTACAAGTAGGCAACGCCACCCCTTTCGACTTCTTCTTCCTACTCTTTTTCTCTCTCCCACCCCCACACTACTCCCCTTTTTCCTTCGAGTTCAACGATCAAAAAGCCACCGACGAAAATGACATACCTCGTCGAATGCCATTTTCCTTTTTACGTTCCTTTCGATCCGATTCCACCCCTCTTTTACTTTTCTTTTATTATCCCTTATATCCTCGGCAAGTATCAATTAGATCGTTTTATCGATAAACAAATACGGCATATACCTTTCGGATATTATTATTTATTTATTTTATTTACGTACGTATATGCGCATGCATATATAATATTCATTTGACTTTCGAATTTTTTCATGGTAATACCCGTTCCCACGGAATTTTTTTTAATCTTTTTTCCTTTTTTTTTTTTCTTTCTTCTTTTTTTTTTTTTCTTTTTTACCCCTCGGTTACAATTTTTCTAGTCGACTACTATGACGTTGGTTGCATTCATGAATATACTCCGATGGAAAAACGCTGAGGTGCTTCGCATTAGAATTTTTTTTATTTCTTTTTTTTGTTTTTTTTTTTTTTTTTTTTTTTTTTCTTTCCTCTTTTTATCGGACCTCGCTACGCCGTTTGAAAGTTGACCACGTTTCGCTCGAGCGCAAGGGAACATGCGTTTTAGAGGGTGGCTTTTAAGAAATTCTCTTAGAAAATCGCACTGAAATCATTTTTCTCCGGGTAACGTATCTTTTGCCATGCTCCATCCCTTACTAATTGCGTGGATACGTTTTGTACGTAACTACGTTTGTACACGTGCACACGTATTTTCAAGTTTTTCAATTATACGAAGAAAAACGTCCCTTTCGAGAAAATTACAAGGGAGAGTAACGCGTCAAATGTTCTTCATTCGTCATCACTGTACTTTTCTTCTTTCGATTTATTTTCTCGATTGCTTTTCTTTCTCTTGAGTCAAGGGAATAAAAAATAAAGGGGAAAAAGAGAGAGACAGACGGAGAAAGAGAGACAGAGAGAGAGAGAGAGAGAGAGAGGGAGAGAGAGAGAGGGGTGGGGGAGAAACGATAACGGCAGACTTCGCTTTTCAATTAATTTCACAAAAGCTTCGAACAATAAGCGGTGTAGATAACGATAGGGTGTCTAATCTACGCCCTCGTTCAATCTCTTTTCTCTCTCTCTCTCTCTCTCTCTCTCTCTATCTTTCCTCGGCGCGTTACAAAGTCTGTAACTAGTAAGGCTTGCTGAAATGATAGAAAAGTATCTTCTCGTCGAAGCCAGCGTAAAAGTTCACGAGGAGTGAAGTTTTTTGCGATACCGCGAGAATCGTATCAGATTTCTCGACAGTTTTGCTTCCCAGGTTGAGAAAGAGAGAAAGAGAGAACCTTGCTTCGAAGCTTGCTCCTCGAATTCTCGTTCTCTCTATCTCTCTCTCTCTCTCTCTCTCTCTCTCTCTCTCTTGGTCTGTCTCGCTCTCTCCTTTTAAAGACCGCTTACACTTCGTACTTAGGTCTTCTACTCGAACGAAACTTAGCCAATGCGGATACGGCAGTTGTGAAGAGAAACTAAAAAAAAAAAAAAAGAAAAAGAGAGAAAGATACGGAACGAGGGAGACAGAGACAGAGAGAGAGAGAGAGAGAGAGAGAGAGAGAGAGAGAAGAAAAATTGCACATCGAACGGAACTCGAAGTGCCTTACGTTTTTTTCCCTATTACCAGCTACTATCGTTTACTTATCAGAACTCGATTAACTATTTGTATAAAAATATTTTTGATTACGTACGAACGTAAAGTAAACATAAACGCGTATTATTATCTATACATACGTACGCATGGTTCTGTCACATTAAAGGTTCACCATCCAATCCATTCGCATGCTTTTAAAGTTAAGTAAACGACATCGTTGTTCTTAATTCTTACGACGCTTATTAAAGTTAGTACAGGTGTATTCGTTGTTCAAAAGGTGTTTAATCGTAGTTATCTCCTCGTACATGGATCGAACTGACCCGCATTTATATCTCTCCTCGATATCTGTGCATCCAACAAGTCGACGTTTTCTAATCCGTTCTCTAATGATACTAAACGTTCGATGGACGTTGAGTACGAGCGAAACGTACACGCTTTCGTAAACAACGACTAAGCTAATTCCTTATGATGGCTAATCGCATCTTTGTAGGGTCGAAAGCTTCATTCGAGTTTATCGTTTGAACGTACCAACCTATTATAAACGACAATACACCGATCTAAACTCCTACGGGACGACTACGATTACGACTACGACTACGACGACGAAAACTAGAAGGAGGAAGAAGAGATGAGATAGAAGGTGGTGGTAGGGAAAGGGGAAGGGAAGAGAAAGCAAACAACATTACACTTCGCTCGGACGACCCGATATATATCCGTGCAAATTAGAGAACGATGACTCCGTTTTCGGAGAAACGTTGCGAAATTAACTTGGTTCGTCAGCCTCGACGAATCATCGCGTACTCCATATTTCTTTTCTCTCTCTCTCTCTCTCTCTCTCTCTCTCTCTCTGTCTCTCTCTTCCTCCTTTCGTATATCTACTTATAACGTTATCGTTCCTTTACAGTCATCAGGAAAGACTTTCGTAACGTAAAGCGAGAAGCGATTCAGACGTGTAAACGTGATATCTCTTGTGTCCTCGGATAAATGAGAAAAGTGCGCTAAAATGTCGTTGCACGAGTCGTTATTATCAACAGTATTCTATTACCCCTACTCTCTCTCTCTCTCTCTCTCTCTCTCTCTCTCTCTCCTTCTCTTGCTTCTTCTTTCTCTCCTCATTTGCAAGGCCTTTTTGAAGAGCGTAGAAACGAGCGTAACTATTGCGCGGATGTAACCCCGTTGGTGTTGCCCTTTGTTAGTCAAAATTCATGTAGCAGTTAATTAATTTCAGGCGGCCCCAGCTTATTATATAACCGCAGGAGGTATTTCCAGGGCCGCTTTCCGACATCGTGCAATTTGGCAGATCGTTACAAGCCCGAGCGAAACGTGCGCCGAGTATACTTTGTATGTACGTGGCATCCCTTTTACGTATGCCATCGTGAAACAATCGTATTCCCCCTACGGCCATAACGGCTTCCGTATATTCGCCATATAACTAACACTGTGCGAAGGTATGCCTGGTGGATAGGATAGGTAGTGGGGTGTGGGAGGGGAGGGCAGGGGAGGGGAGGTTAGGGCAATTGGGAGGGGAAGAGAGAATTATCCTTTCGTTTTCAAACGCGCACATATTCGTACTACATAATATCTCTCATATATATATATATATATATATATATATATATATATATATATATACTCTTCTCTCCCACCTCTCCGAGGAATCTTTCGTCAAACTTTAACGTATACGTGCCGGGACCTTCAGGTCATTTCAACGTTACACCCACGCAAAAAGAAAAAGAAACAATTCATTGAACGAACTTTCGCACGATGAGTTCTCCATCTGTCGCGAAGGTGAAACTTCAACCTTGGTTTCTAAACCCTTCGATCGGTTCGGGCAAACTTTCAGGTAACCGGTGAAAAAGGATTTACCTGTGTAATAGTATCAGCTACCAGGGGGTAGTCGTCGTCCATCGGTTGGTTTTTACCGAATTATTTCAAGGAAGGAGAACATTTGTCGTGCTTTTTTCTCCCACCGTCATTAGTATTCTCGAATATACGTGTGTTCGTCTGTTGTGTGTCTGTGTGTGAAAGAGAGAGAGAGAGAGGGAGAGAGAGAGAGAGAGAGGGAACGAAGAAAAAATACAAAAGAAAGAGAAAAAGTAAGATACCTCGAGAGGACGGCCATTCCCAACCGAGCAAAATGAATATCCCACGCACAGAGACACGTTTCCTCCCCCGACTACTCGTCCTACTTGCTGCCACGTTCCTTACTACCGGGTAACTCGCTCTGAAGAGCAGTAAGAAAGAAAAGCGAACTCTCTTAACGAATGCTTGTCTTCGTCGTTTGCCGTCGTAGTACGCTTGAAAGTAGCAAGAAAGAGAAAGAGAGAGAGAGAGAGAGAGAGAGAGAGAGAGAGAGAGAGAGAGAGAGAGAAAGAGAAAAAGAAAATGAGATAGTCATGCTTCCGGTGCAACGAGACGCTACACGCTATTTTTCAACTCTTTCTTTTTTCATTTCTCTTTCTTTTTCTCTTTTTCTTTTCTTATAATTTCTCTCTCTCTCTCTCTCTCTTTACTTATCTGTCTATCTATTTATCTATCTATCCGTGCATCCATCTTTATCTTCCTTCCTCTTCTTCTTTTACATCCATCGTGGCCTGTAATCAGCGAAATTAATGAAGCATTTACATTATATTCCCGCAACGAGAAGTCGGCATGTCCTCTAACTAGAGAGAGAGAGAGAGAGAGAGAGAGAGAGAGAGAGAGAGAGAGAGGACCCTTATGCGATAGAGATTCGGCCGTCTTCTCCTCTTAGGTATCTCTCGTTTCTAATTAGAGTGGGTACGTATTTTGACTGGCGCGAGAGATGTAATTAAATTTCCACGGATAATTAAATAGGATTACAAAGATGGGATTTTGGGTTGGGATCATATGGACACTTTACAAAGGTTCACGCGGGCGCATAATTAAGCGGCCAGGTACGACAGGATAACTCAACGTTCTCGATGTAGAAAATCGTTTCTCGCCCGACAAACGCCCAAGTTGAATCAAATGGTGGATTAAGAATAAAAATAAGAATTAAGTAGATCGTTTCCGATTACGAATTAATTCGCTTTACGAATCTTGGGGATCCGCCAACAACGGGGAATAACGAAGCGAAATAATTCGCCCTTACGTTCAACCATACTTGTTTTATCTCGGCCTAAGCGGTCACTCGCGTTTTTTTCTCTCTCTCTCTCTCTTTCTTTCCCTTTTTAACTTTTTATTTTATTTTATTTCCTTTTTTTTCTTCTTTTTTTTTTTTTTATTCTTCTCTCGTGAGGCAAGACGAAATTGAATTTTCCAAGATTGATCGCAATTCGCTGTGTGTATACATGCACGCACACACACACACACACACATATATATATAGAGAGAGAGAGAGACTGCATTCGTTGAACGAGCTTATTTGTCATAAGTCTAGTCACGATAAAAATTCGCTTTTATCGAACAACCTGTGCTCGTACAAGTGGGCAGACCGCCCACCTAATATCCATGAAACGGTTAAAAGATCGATTTAGAAAGTAACTGACCCAAATGCGAGCGTACGCCTACCGGTAACCATTTTGTGTCGATATACACGTCGATTTTACATATACATACGTACGTATGTACACGAGAAAGAGAGAGAGAGAGAGAGAGAGAGAGAGATTCACGAAGGAAGAAGTTCCATCGTCGATCGATCGATTCCATGCGGTCACATTTCGTCCTGCAGGAGAACTTTGAAAACGTTTTGGCTCGTTCGTCCAGTCGACGACAAATCTCCTATGTTCGATTTTTCTCTTACTCTCAAATAAAACTCGAAAAGACGATTTAGGTTGGAAGTAAAAAGAGAGAGAGAGAGAGAGAGAGAGACGATAGGGGAGGACATTCGTTGTAGAAGGCCAAACGTGACACCTGGTACCACCATGCGATCGGCATTAAAGTCCAATGAAACTGAAAGGAATCTACGAGTAAAGAAAAGAAGGACAAAGAGGGAGAGAGAGAGAGAGAGAGAGAAAGAGAGAAAGCGAGAAAAAGATATATATATATATATAGATAGATAGATAGATAGATAGATAGATAGTAAAGAAGGGGAGAGATAGAAGTCAAACCACGTCGAGTAGGGACGTGTCCTTAAAGTTTCGCCTCCGACAAACTCGACGACACAATGACGAGAGTTACGTTTGCTCGAGGCTGGTGTACAAGCTCAGAGTAGTAACAATGACCTCGAGATAGAGAAGGCCCGGTGAAAGCCTGTTTTTCGTAGGTATTCTAACAGGGACGAAGGTTTGAAGGGGGTGGTGGTGGTGGTGGTGGTCGTGGGGTCCCTGCCGTACATCAGGACGATTTCTCGCTGATTTCGGTTATTCTGGTGGACCTGTGCCCTTACATCGGGCTCAAAGGTATGACCGACCGGCTGTAACAATTCGACCATGGGGTTGGGTTTTAAGTGGGCAGAACCTTGGACCCTGCGTAGAAACGAACCTATACGAGGCGTGAGCTCTGAGACCGCAGAAGTGCCAGGTGCGATTTCTTTTTTTCCTTTTTTCTTTTTTCTTTTTTCTTTTTTTCTCTCTCTCTCTCTCTCTCTCTCTTATTCCTTTTATACCTGAAATCCTATGGAACCAGAACCAACCTTCCTTCCTTCCTTCTTTCTTTCTTTCTTTCTTTCTTTCTTTCTTTCTCCTCTTCTTTCTGTCTTTCTTTCTTTTTTTTTCTCGTTCTCGTGCGCCACGATGATCCCATAAATGATACCGCAAGATCCTTGAAATATTATCCCGATTCGGCTCGTGTTGTTGTGATCGATCCATTGTGATACATACATCCGCGCGACTTGCGTGAAATATCCGATAGATGATATATATATATAAAAAAAAAAAAAGAAAAGAAAATAGATAAAAGGATATAAACTCCGTTGGTATATCCGGCACGACGAAGGAATCGGAATGATCAGTAGAGGAGATCCAGATTGAAAATTTATTTTTTCGCGATAATAATAATAAGACAAAAATATGTCGATCGAATCGTTTAACGGGGATTAAAAAAAAAAAAAAAGAAAACAATCGAACCTGGATCGGTTAATAGATCGATTAAATATATCAGATCGAAGCGCTATCGAATTGAATTTATTTTTAATCGCGAACATTTGAACGAACGTACGTAAAGAATCGGTTTGTGCGGTTCGGACTTAGCGTGAAATAAAGTTTGAACGACCGAGTGCGTCTTCGAAGCGCAAAAGAAGAAGAAAAAAAAAAAAAACGACAACGACAAAAAAGAAAAATTGAAATTGTTTCACGAAGCTCGCGCGTCGCGTACGACGCGTTTAGAAATATCACATAATTTTCTTAATGATCCACAAAAAGCATCGAATAATTATGCATTTCAATCGAATTGCTCGTACTCACGTATTATATTCATTGACACACGATATTCGAGTTAGGGATTCACTTCCGGCGATGATTATTTCCTATTATATTTATTTTTCGAGGATAAGGACGTTTAATACCATGAATTCGAATTCGAACTACCTTTGTCCAAGGACGCGTAGAACAAAAGGTGCGTTGAACGCTACCAAAAGAGTCCTTTGAGCACCGACCACTGTGTTTGCTCGTCGCATTAGCGTGACCGCAAGAGAGACGACCACCACCGGTACACGACCTAGACATATTCCTGAAAGCGTTTCGACAAGCTTTTGTTTCTCGACATATCCTTGAAACTACTTGTTTTTCTTTTTTTTTGTTTTTTTTTTGTTTTTTTTTGTTTTTTACCCTTTTCCTTTTTTCTCTTTCTTTTTCTCAGTTACCAGGCCGCCATTCGAGATCCCGTGTATACATAGACGAAGAGGTAAGTGCTGCGCACGCGGTATGCAAAAGGTTTAAAAACATCAACATCGCCGGCAGATGTTCCCTTTTTAAAAGGAAACGAAATGGAAAAATATTATTTCAAGATTTTCGTTCTTTTCATTTTCTTCTTTATTTCTCTCTCTCTCTCTCTCTCTCTCTCTCTCTCTCTCTTTTTCTTATCAAAGGGTAGTAACGTGATCGAGAGAAAGATGGGAAAGTGCGAATAGAAATTTTCTTGGTAGGTGTGTAGAATGTTTACACGGGCTGTTAGGAAAGTCAGTGATCCGTAGGAAAGGGTAGATCGAGTAAAAGATGTCGCGTGACTCTACGCTCGATTTGACTTCGTTATCGAGATACCAAAGTGGTGGTATACCGGAGAAACAATCTCGTTCTCTCTTGCTCTTCCCCCCCCCTCTCTCTCTATTTTTCTCACTCATTCACTCATTCACTCACTCACTCTCACTCATTCATTTTCTCTCTCTCTCTCTCTCTCTCTCTCTTTTTCTCTATCTCTCTTTCTCGTGCTCTCTAGAGTCTTGTCGATATTGTTGCCTATTGGGATAGCAGTAGATACACTTGAAAGTTATCAGAGTACGGATCGTAGTTTGAGTATCTTCTCTAAAATGCCTTTCGGCAGGCATGGAGTTTCATTTCTGTTCGATTACTGGATGCTTCAGAACGATATTCGGAAGGCACGATGACGATCTCGATCTCGATCTCGATCTCGCTTGCTCTCTCTCTCTCTCTCTCTCTCTCTCTCTCTCTCTCCTCTTTTTTTTCTGTTCGATTCAGTTTCGAAGAATCCTTTCACGGACTTTCGCGTTTGCTTCCTTTTTATTGTGTCTTTCTTCCGTTCGAATAAAACACGTGGCTGTAGAGCCTGTGACAAACATCGAATCGAAATGTTTCTACCGTTAACACAAAAGACCCGTCATCCTTTGTCAACATTTCTCTGTGTTTCAATAACGATCAACAAATCGAGCACTCGTTTATGAGACCTAAAATCCTTCTCTCTCTCTCTCTCTCTCTCTCTCTCTCTCTCTTTCTCTCTCTTTTACTATCACGAAATTTTACGTTTTCGATGTCACATCGGAAAATGCTTGAAAATAATTGCCGAGTGGGTCCACGGGATGCTGTCATTGAAATGAAAAATAAAAAATTCCAGATATAACATAAAAGAAAAAAAAAAGGAGAAGAAAAGGGAGAAAGAGAAATAAAAAAATATCGTTTACATTATCAACAGTTCGTGTATAATGAACTTAAAAAAAAAGAAAAAAAAAGAAAAAAAAAAAACGAGCGACGACTCTATTCATTGTTATCGTTTTATTAAAACGAGGATAGAATATTAACTTTCGATATAATTAATCCGTCCTCGTATTTAGTCGAACATTAATGTAATTTGAGAAAAAATAATTTTTTCGCGTCCGTGCTATCTAATTAATACTAACGACGATCGATTTCGAGGATCGTATATTTTATTTAACGATTAATCATCTCGCAACAAAAGGGGATCGAGTTTATCGATCTCTCGATATGTTCCTCGGAGATACGATGCCGAAGAAGAAATTTTACGTCGCATTCTGTATTACCAACTGCGATATATTGATTTTCTATAGCAACTTACGGTACGTAAAGTATAAGCGTGCCTTACCACGGTAAAAGATATTTGGCAGTCGATAATAACAAAAAGTTATACGACGATTGAGTTCAAACAACGAATAGCTGTAATAAAAATTATGAGAGCGACGTTACATACCTCGTCGATTTTACGATACGCGATGATCATTATTGCAAATTACACTTGTATCTCCGCGTTTAATCTTACGTTCACTTTTTTCTTTCCCCTTTGAAAAGTAGATATCGATGAACGTTACGAACTTTTGCAATAATTTCGGTTATGCACCTACCGTTGTTATTCCGATCTAACATTTTTATCAATGGCGATAACCGCGATATCTCTGACGTGGATACTATCGGTAAAACAGATTTTTATATTAAAATTATTTTAAATCTCTCTCGCACGTTCCCCACATTTTATCGTTTAAACGTATATGCTATTGTTTAAATATTCATTTGTTGTACTCCGTGTAGATTATGGAATAAATCGGAAAGAAAACTAAATCGATGAGTAACAAAAATCTGCAAAAAGTTGTCGTTTTTGTCGATATTTAGACGCTACCCAACGATCGATATTTCCAAACTTAATTCTATCGAAATATTGAATTTAATTATTTAAAGTTACGTAAAGTTTCAACGAACAGTAAAATTGTTTCAATATTAGTTTATACGTGTATCCTGCGTCAAACGTCGAAGATCGTTTAAATGATTAGAAAATGATTTAAATTATATATTGATTAATGTTAGACGCACGTATAGAGCGATCCGCGATGTTTACTCGACGAAACGTAAAAGGGAACTGAATCGATGATGGATTAAATCGGCGAGAAGTTTGTTTTTGTTGAGATTGGTCGACCGCAACGATCGCTACATCAACATTTCATTTCAATGAATGTTGTCTTCGTATCGGTCTCTTACTAACACGCAATATTTCCAAGTACTCTCTCGAAACAAACGTTGTCATCGTTATCATCGTCTTCCTCGTGTACCTATCACCTTGAAACCATTATGCGTAAGTACTCGTATTAACATTAATACTCGTATTACGTTACGAATAGGATAGGTGATATATAAACAAACGCGTTAGTACGCGTCCGACCATTGTCACGATAGGATCTAGCTTACGTTATATTCCGTTAATATATTATTTATTCACGAACTCGTCGCATTTGCGATGTGTGAAAAATTTACATCGATAACGTTAATAAACGTGACTTACTGATTATTCGTTCGGAGTAAGTATTTATTATTTATTGTTTTTTATTTAATCTTTTCTTTCTTTCTTTCTTTCTTTTTTTTTTTGTTTTTTAATTTTCTTTCTTTTTTGTTAAATCGTAGTCGCATAATTATTAATTAATCGTTAACATCGTGATCGTTCATAAACTCGTACTATCGCAAACTACAATTTTTATTTTCCATATAACGTCGCATTCTGAACAGATAATACGCTTCCTCTTCTTCTTTTTCTTCTTCTTCTTCTTCTTCTTCTTCTTCTTCTTCTTCTTCTTCTATTCTTTGCTTTCCCTTAATCTTTTTATTAATTTATACAACTTATGCGTAAAGATACAAAAGTTGGAGATTATATCGCACGATGTTCGCGTTCTCTCTTTTCTCCTTCTTTCCGTTTTTCGATTCGTTAATATATACGTACATAAATTGAGTACTCTTGTACATACATACATACATACATACATACATACATACATGCATACATACATACATACATCATACATACATAAATGCATACAATAATTATCAGCGCAAAGTCGGTACACCTTGGTATATTTCGTTTAGCTGTACAAATTGTAATTATCGCGTTGTGTTTGATGACTGTGACGTTTTGATGATGGTATTGGTGTTGGCACGATACGAAGATATACGAAGATCGGACAGATTCGTTCGCAAAAGGAATAGTAATTAAGGTATCGATTATCGATTATCGATGACTCTCATTCGCGTGCTTTCATTTCAATTCTTTTACGGCACAATTCAAAGTCCAATTATTTTACCTTTTCTATTTTTATTCGTTCATTATAGCCGTTCGATATTTTTCTATCTTCTTGAATCAAAAATATACGTACACCCTATAAATACATACATATAAATACATACATACATACATATATATATGTATTTTGCAACAGTGGTACGATTAATAAGAACATTGCAAATGAGTTTTTAATATCTCTCGTAATGAAACAATACATAATAGATAATAAATAATAATCGGAAGCGCAATGCATTTTGTAAGGCGAAAAAAACAAATAAATCGTCCAACATATATTTCGCGACGATCGATATTCGTGTAATTATTTCGAGAGTGAGAGAGAGAGAGAGAGAGAGAGAGAGAGAGAGAGAGAGAGAGAGAGGGAGAGGGAGGGAGAATGAGAGAGCTAATGCACTCAATGTCAGTGTGTTTCCTGGCACTGACTGTATGTTAATTAATACGATGGCGGCACGGCTTTGTGTAATTCGGTGTGGTAGTAGATGCTACGGATACCGCTACGTTACTGCTAATGCACAAAGTAATTTCACGTAACGCCAGCAATACCCCTTTTGCATTTGGCTCATATTTCGTTTTTTCTTTTTATTCATTTATATATTTATTTATTTTGTTTGTTTATTTATTATCTGCATACGTTCTCATTTTTCATTTATTTTTCCTTTGTGAAAATTACAAGAGCGAATGTAATTAAAAATGACGAGGCGAATTTTGTAATAAGAATTTTTTGGCTTTTGACCTTTTTCTTTTTCTTTTTCTTTTTTTTTCTCTTTTTATCGACATACAAAGAAAATTTCGATGCGTTTTATTTTCGTTTGGTTTAACTCGAAACATGAATTATACAAAATCGCGTTTGTATCTACGCGCGTTGGTACAATATCGTACAAATGAGCTCGCGTTATTACTATTACCTCGAACGCCCTGTATTCGATCGATACGGATAAGCAAGTAACTTACATAATCTACACCGAAGTTTTACGAAGCGATTATTATTTTGTTCGTCTATGACGATATGGTATTTTAACGAAAGGAAATTATGCACCTATTACTCCTGCTCGTGTTATCCATCCTCCTTCATGTTTTCCTTTTCGTGTTTTAAAAATTTTTTTTTTAATCGTACCATATATTTCCACATTAAAAATATATATTATATACTCGTACGTCCGTAAAGAAAAGTATACGTAGGATTAAATTGCATCAAGCGAATGAATTTGTTATTTGCAATTCGTTTATTCTTTTATAATATATATTAATATATATATATATATATATATATATATATATATATATATATATATATATATTTACGTATTTATGTATATAACGTTACGTATTCCTTTATTTATTTATATTTTTCAATACACGTATATAGAATTTTTACCGTAGAACTTGCGTATCCGTATCAATAAAATAATATGCATAATAGTAAATTTCGTCGAAGTCAAAGGAGAATTTGCATTTGAGATGTTGCATTATTGAGAGGGAGAGAGAGAGAGAGAGAGAGAGAGAGAGAAAGGAACAATCGATCGTCTTCGATGAATCATTAGAACGTCTTACAATACAACGATGAGGTGTTTATCGGATAAAATTTCTTTTATTATAATTCTCGATGAAATAATTTATAATTCATTGTGGCGCCGGTCGGCGTCCATCGCGCAGGATCGATCCACGATATATTGATCATTAAATCGATCGATCGATAAATCCGTTCCACGTGTAGAAAAATGAATAGCGTTTATATCAAATGATTAAGCTCGTGATTATCGAACGTCGACGAAACGTACGATTGGATCGAAAGTAAAGTTGTTATGAAAATGATCAAAAAAAGGAAAAAAAAAAAAATGATCGACAATGTCGCGTACGTGTATCATCATCGATCGTCGATCCTGCGTGCCTTACGTCTTATCGTTAATTAATATGCACGCAATGTGAATGAAATTAATACGTAATCGTACGGTACAAAGTTAGGATCGATTAGAAATGTCAACTTCGTTATTCGCCTGTGTGTGTGTGTGTGTGTGTGTGTGTGTGTGTGTGTGTTGTTATTATCTCATCGTAATTATTAATAATAATAATAATAGTACAACAAGACACGCGCAGAGAGGTTAAAACTCTCGCGTTTATGCGAAAGGCGTCGCAAAAATCTATATATCTATAAATCGAGTTTGGCAATTTGTTCGTTTCACGTTCGAGGCCATTCTCTCATTTCATCCAGGCGATTCTCGAACAAGCGGAAGAGCCAATTTCGTTCTCTTTATATGTTTCTTCCTTTTCATTTTCTCTTTATATATATATATATATATATATATATATATATATATATATATGTATGTATATATATATATATTTCTTTCTTTTTTTCCTAAAATTTCTATCTATACGTAGCCAACTTTTTTAATTCTCACCTCGTTCCCCACATTTCACATTCTTTCGCTTCCTTACAATACTTACGAGATCTTTCCGAAGGAGAACGCACGAAAGAAGAAAAACAATTGGATCGATCTAATATGATTTGTCACTTAAACATTGTCTTCCTTTTCTCTGGAATTTTTTTTTCATTTATTATTTATACGACTCGAATGCGTTTTTTAATCTCACCGACGATGCACTCGGTGTGTTCTAAAAGATCGAAAGACAGAGAGAGAGACAGAGAGAGAGATAGAGAGAGCGCGCGAGGGAGAGAGAGAGAGAGAGAGAGAGGATGAAAAAGAAAAAGAAAAAGACGAGAGAAAAAAAAGAACGGAAAATTCTTGAATGAAAAGGTTCTCATCACAGTCGAATAGATATCTCCCTTTTTTCTTCTTCCATTTTTTTTCTCTTTTTTTTTTTTCTTTTTTAATACATACATCTTTTCACAAGCGCCAGCGCCGAGTGTTTCTAAGATACCTTCTTCGACATCGACTCTTCCGCCAGTTATCGAGTTATCGATTCGTATATAACCTTGCGAGCTATGTTCTATATGAAACATCACATTCAATAATCCTTCACGGTCCGTGCGATACATGTCTCTCTATACCTATTTTATAATATACATACATATATATATATGTATATATGGATATATATATGCGTAAGTATATGTATATATATATATACACACACACACACGCATAATACGTACGCATATATATATATATATATAATATATAATATATAATAACGAGATCTTTTTTCTTTTTCTTTCTTTTTTTTTCTTCTCTCTTTTAAGCGCATATACAGAGTAAGACTTCTTATCTACTTTTTGAGCATACCACGCGGCTAATTTAACTTATTTTATTTATATATGTATACTATTCTCGAAATTGTTCACGTTACGTTATATATCGTTATTATTATTATAATTATTATAATTATAATTATTATTATTATTATATTAATTTATTATTATTATTATTATTACTATTATTATTATTATTATTATTATTATTATTATTATTATTATTATTATTATTATTATTATTATTATTATTATTATTGATTCAAAGGTTACAAGCACGAGTTTATGTACTAAAAAGTTTCATGTAAACAGCAGTTGTTGGATCGATGCAATGAATAATTCGTGACAGAGTTTGTGGGGCGGGTCTGCGTGTCGCGCGCGCGTGCGTACGTGCGTGTACGCGGACACATCGCAAATCCGATAACGAGATCGTAACGAATACGTTCGCACTTAAACGAGTAATGTGTATACAGCACAACTTTTTTTCTAATCGTCCAACGTCGTTGTCCTCTGTCCCCTGTTTGTAGGTGGTCGCCAAGTTGGTCCTTTTTTGGTTTTTATTTTCTTCCTTCTCCTCTTCTTCTTCTTCTTCTCCTCCTCCTCCTCCTCCTCCTCCTTCTCCATCTCGTTCTCCTCCTCTTCATGTTTACTTCGATTATTAGGTCCTCGCATAAACATTTCGATTGACATTAAAATCGACCCAGAATTAGAGATACATATATTCTCTTTTTGCGTGCTATTTTCAACGTATACGCGCGTGTGTATATGTGGGTAATTCGTATGTGTGTGTATATATATTTATATATATGTATATATGTATATAATGTCTATATATATATATATATATTTATATACACACACATATATATCTGTGTTTTAATAATAATAATATCGCATTTTAAGAAAATAGGAACAGAGACGAATATAGGGACAGACTACGAGTTGTCCGTGTAACCTAATTCAATTCCTTTGTATTTAGTTCATTAATGAATCAGTTAATATTACAATTTATTAACAGTTCGTAGTTATATCCATAACGTTCAATTTCATTTGTTCCGACGCGACGACGGTTCAATCTTCTTATTATTTTATTTTACAATATTGTTTCACACGCGCCATATCCTCTTTTCCCTTCTTAGATGTATATGTTATGCATGTATGTATATATATATATATATATATAATTATGTATATAATATGTATATATAACGCATATTTTTTGCCTTTTTTTTGTTTCTTTTTTGGTTTTCTTTTACTTGTGTGTGTGTGTTTGTGTAGTTTTATATTTATATATGTATATGCTGCGTATGTTCAAAGTTTGCGTACGCGTACATCAACGCGATACATTTTATGTTATAGATACATAGCTTGATCAATCATCATCGAAACGAAAGTCACTTAAATGGTAACAAACGTGTTAATAATTAATGAGTTATGCGCCGATTCGAGGATTTGGAAATCGTGCCGTCGGTCAGTTACTTTATTTTCTTTTCTTTTTTTTTCTTGAATCCGATCTAAAGCCTCGTGGGATTTATCGTTTATCATTGAATGCGAAAGATTAAATTTAAAAGAAATTCTACAAAGTACCTTTGCTACCTGTTACTGCGAATATCTCGCAGATTAAATTCCGAAAAAGGATTCGAACGGTTCCTCGAAGAATTCTTCTTCCTCTTTACTATCTTGAAAATTTCGAAAAGAAAAATACGAATCGATCGATAAAATTGTAAAGAATAAAAAAACGGTGGTTACATTAACGAACTCGATTTGTTTCAAATAATTCAAGATTTAAATGTTAACCGAGATACGATAATCGTAGAAATTCGTGGGGGCCCGCAAGAGCGTACCCAATACGTATTAGGTAGAAACGACGTGAATATATTTCAAAAATGATTCGATCACATTCGTTCGCATTTAACGAAATCCCGATATCGTCCTTGTGAGTATCGCGAGAACGTGAAATTATACGCTTTTAAGAATTCGTACGTAAACGCCAACGGCTTGTAACTATCGAGTACAAGGGGTGGGTGTTGGGATGAGTGGGAGAAAGTCCGAGAAGGACTTTGGTCGGCCGCCCGTAGAAATAGTTGCTGACTGTCGGGTGTCTAGTTGAATACGAGAATGATAGTTCGTCGTCGTAGATAATAATCGTTTCCTACAAAAGTAGAGTGAAGTAAATTTTGGTCGATCGGTACGAGGGATTTGACTCCACGATTCAAATATGTGTATGTACGTACGTTCATGGTGAAACGTTTCGTTGGTATATATATATATATATATATCGATAGTAACAAGCTTTTTATCCGTCAATGAATCAACTCGTATAAAACAAAGGCGTGCAAGTTAGGACGATTAAAATATTGAACTTCGAACGATTAAAAATTTCTATCACCTTTCGAAATACTTCGAATCCGCATTAACGCGCACACATTCACTCTCTCTTTCTCTCTCTCTCTCTTTCTCAAATATTAAATCATATATATAATATTGATTTTAGACAAGAAAGAATGAAAGAAACGAAGAGAGATAAAATTGAGATAGATAATTTAATAATTGGACCATTTATCTTGAAAGCGGTGTAGGTCCATTTCTTTTTGTTCCCTTTTTTTTTTTTTTTGTAAAATGACGCATCGCATGACTTGTGATTAATCTAATATAAATCTTTCCGTATCTAACCAGTTGATATTTGTTATATTTTCAATAATGCAAATGTTTTGATCGATCTAATATTGGCCAATAAAAGAAATAGCGTCGAGATCGATACGCTAACCATTTTATTTTGTCGTCGAAGCAACGAAAAATGGACTTGCATCGGTCATCGAAAATAAACGGTCCGGATCGTCTGAAGTATTAAGTATACGTCGAACGTTAAACGTTAAACGATTATATATCGCTCACTTATTCCAAATAATTCGGACACATACGTACAACAGTTACACACACATGTACACAAACATACACGCGCGCGCGCGTAACACGCGAATGGAACGACGCACAATAGTTATGCTCGTCATTGATCGGCCGGCCTGCCAGCCTGTAGCATATCCAATATGCGTCGTACTCGTCAAATCGAAGCACGCAACGAAACGTTCACCCTGACCACCCGTCAATCTCTCTCTCTCTCTCTCTGTCTGTCTCTCTTTCCCTCTCCATTCCTCTCGTCTTCTCTTCTCTTGTCGTCCTCGTCGTTCTCGTCGTCCTTGTCGTCCTCGTCATCGTCGGGCTTGCTTTTGGTATGCGCATACAGGAGCAAATGGCACTATGGCTCGTCTAGAATGCCGGCTAGTAGTTTAATCGCTTCATTGGACCCACCTACGAGCCAGAAAGAGAGAGAGAGAGAGAGAGAGAGGGGGGGGGGCAGTACATATACATACTGCACGTTTTAGTATGCCATATACTAATTTTTAAATATCTGTTGGTCGATCGATATCGAAATTTCACGAGATCATCTTGTTCGTTCGTCGATACATACACATATACACGCACACATATATATATATATATATCCGGATAAATCTCTATCTGTAATCATCCTCGGTCCATTTGGCAACGTGAAAGATCTCTATATGAGTATTATAATGGTTCTCCCCTTTTCTATCGGATCCTTTCGTAAGAGATATGTATGACGACGAAGAAAATGAAGAGTTGGATGGGCGGGTTGGGAGGAGGCGGGCGGCGACATATTTCCTGTATCTCTATTTGTGCGTTTATATTGGAATCACGTTGCCCGACGAAAATATAAAATGATTTTGTTAAAGATCGATGGAAAGATCGACGATATTTTGAAGTCAAAAGATGATATATATATATATATACATACATATATTTTTTTTATCGTAATTAGTTGGTGATCCAGTAAGTAAACCGAGTATCTGGCTACTGGCACGATTTCCGTTTGATCTTTCGTCTGAATAACGGGGTTTCGCATTCGGCGATAGTAATAATAATAATAATAATCAATAATCTTATCTTATCACAGTAGTTATTTACAAACGATTATATCATTTCCACGTTTCGACTCGCTCGTATATTCGCTATTCTCGCTGATAATAATGCGTAAGTAATAATCTGGCGAGAGTTTGGTGGGTGAAGTGATGGGGTTGGAATATAAGCGGATAAAAAGAGGAGAGAGAGAGAGAGAGAGAGAGAGAAAGGTGAGGGTGGAGGATGGAGGGTAGTGAGAGGGTGACGATGGCAATGGCGGTGGTTGAAAAGTTACGAGGAGTAGAACGAACGAGGTTTCGTCTTGTTGAATCGCATAGTCCCGAAGAGAACCATCTTCTTCTCTCTTTTCGTCCTTCTAAGAGGATAAGCGAATCGAGAAAATCTAGTCACAGTCTATCGGAAAAAGTAGACCCACGTGTATTCGAAAACTCGCAAGTTGTCGCTCGAGTAATAATAACGCTAGTGTGCTACCTATATTTACATTTATGTCGGTCGATCGATCGATCGATCGATCGATCGATCGATCAATCATTCGTTCGTTCGTACGTTCGTACGTTCGTTCGTTTCGTGCCATTCGTTCGATTCGAAACGTCAATTTATATTTGTGCGATATCAAGTCAAACATTTGCGAAACATCGGTCGTTTCAAAAGATGATCGATCGTTTACGATCGGGCGGGCTCGATCCTTTCGTTCATATCCGATAGATTCGATAGTTTTGTTAGATCGTTTGATAGATCGTAAAATTAGAATTTGTATTGTTATCTATGAGAATGAATTTTGAATACGTTTACTTGTTAACATTCGATAATACTACCACAGGATATGTGTTTTATTTTCCACGAGTTTTGATTTCTTTTTTCTTCTTTTTCTTTTCTTTTCTTTTCTTCTTTTTCGAGCAACGCAACGACACCGCGAGGTTTTCTTTTCTTTATTTTTTGTCATTTTTTTTCTATTTTCTCTTTTCATCGATTCGTGCCACATTTTTTCGCCGTATCTGTCTCTCTTTTAGAGAGGATTATAATAGCAACAGCCAATTACTAACGGTAGTTACAGCGGTTGCAACAGTAGCCGTAGTATGTATAATTCATATATACTACGATATTATAATCTATAAGGTAATATTAGTTAGTAGCAGTAATAGTAGTAGTATAGTAGCAGTAGTATGGTAATAGTAGCTGTAGTAGGTATAGTAATAGTAGCAGTAGTGGTACTAATGGTAATAGTAGTAGTAGTAGTAGTATTGATAACAATAGTATTTAGTAACACTATTAATTATAATAATAGCAATTATATTAATAGTAATAGTGTGATATAGCGATAGTACTAACAATGTTTCTTTTCTTCTTCTTCCTCATCTTCTTCTTGGCATTTAAACGATAATAAATAATTTTACATTGATGGAACGATTATCATACACCAATTCTAAAATCTTATCACGTTTTACGTTATACGGACCATTAGCAGCAATAGTTCAATGTTACCTCGTTATTTATTTATTTATTTATTTTTTTGAAATCATTTTTTTTCTTATTTTATTTTATTTTTTTCTTTACACACAACGCTTCCAATCGTGGATGATTCTTCTTAGTCCTTCTCCCAATATCTTTATCATTGCGATGATGATGATGATAATAATAATAATAATAATATAAATTATTATTATTATTGTTATTATTATTATTCGATATATTCTCTAATATCCCTTAAAATGTACAGACACACACAATGGAAAATTTCTTCGCACGTTTCACCCTACGTTTTATTTTTTCTTTAACGAACGTTTTTATATGTTTTTATATTAACAACGCATCCCCATTTTTCGTTATTACCAAAGTTACTTCAAGTTTGTCCATTCTTTCTTCTTCTGTCGCTCTTGTTGTTGTAGTTGTTGTTGTTGTTGTTGTTGATGTTGCTGTTGCTGTTGTTGTTATTGGTTGCTACGATATAAAATCTTCGATCGCGATAATAATAAAGATAATATATACGCGTAATTATATATTATTATTATCATTATTATTATTATTTTATTATTATTATTATTATTATTATTTATTAATATTAATATATATATATATTATTATTATTATTATTATTATTATTATTATATTATATTATATACGACATACTCCTCCGCATATTTCCGCCGCCAAAGAGATGCCGTAGTTTTGTCGATCGATACGCCTGCGTGATCCGGCGACTCGAACTTGAAACGTTTCGCGGGACGCAAGGAGATTAGGATTCTAATGAGACATCTATTACGAGAATTTAACGATTCGTCTTTGATCGTCCTCCTCATTTCTCGATATTCCGATAGGTACGTGCCGATCGCGCGTCGAACGAACGTGTGCCGTAATTTAATTATATCACGATAGTTTTATCTACAATCGCTCCTTGTTATATACTTCTTGGCCGTCGTTAATTATTCGTACACTTATCGACATATATATATACATACACACACACACATATATATACATATACGCACTGACTGAGAGAATATGGGAGTTTAATGCGTACCGCATCAGTTTCAGTTGATTTTTCACGTAAGCCACTTTACATACGTTACGTCATGCTTCGTTGTTGTCGGACAAAAACAAAAAAAAAAAAAAAAAGAACGATCGTCCTCCAAGCAATTTTTCTTCGTCACCTTCGTCGCACCGAAACGTATTTTCTCGTCGACGAAGAAGAAAGCAATCGAAAGAATAAAAAAAAAAAAAAAAAAATTAATAAATAAAAAACAAATGGTAAACTTGTTATCCTCCGTCTCGAAACCGCGAGATAAAAATGATTGTCTAAGATCGCGGATCAAGCGATCACGAGTCCCATCGATCGACAGACAGTGCATGAATTGTTTAACTCTTTGGACTTGTTACAACGTGATAAAAATGTGATGAG
>OU964971.1:8279050-8299050 GCA_918808275.2 Dolichovespula sylvestris | reverse complement strand
GCACCGTGAATAACGTGAAGACGATCAGGCAGAGCCTTTATTTTGACAAACAATCGTATAAATAAATGTTCATTATTATTATTTTATTTACGTTATAATATAATGAAGATGATGATGATGACGATGATGATAACGATGATGATGATAATAATAATATAGAAATCATACCTGTCGACCACCATGGCAGCAAATTTCCAATCGTTAATCACCGCGTCGTTTTCGTCGGCCTTTCTCATACGATTCGTGATAAACTGTAATTCTTTGAGAATCGTGTGAAGTTCTCTTTGCATACCGCTTAGCGGTAATGACGCCGACGTTTCCTCGACCGTCGCCGGCCGTCCGGACAATGGCGTGCCGTACGCCGACCTACTATTAAAATTGACAAAAAGAACATCATATATAGATATATATTATATATCGTCGAAACTATTTCTATTAATTCGATGATAGGACATTTTTACGTTATCGCTTTTTTTTTTTCGAAACCTCCAGCGACCTATCGTAAATACATACTTATTTCTTTTTTTTTTTTTAATTGAATCGACGAATATATGTATTTATCCGGGTTAATGTCGGCACGTCGACCTGCCATAAAAAAGAAAAAAAAATATATATATATATATATATATATATATATATATATATATTCGAAATGAAACTAATTCGAAATCGGGAATATTTTTCGTAATCATTTTTCGAAACCGTCAGTCGTCCTATCGTAAATACATTTTCTTTTTTTCGCTGTTAAATCGATGGACGTACAGAGAGAAAGAGAGAGAGAGAGAGAGAGAGAGAGAGAGATTCGAAATACCTGAATCAAATAAGCGAACATCGTTTATTAGCGAGAACGTTATAATACCCGGTATTATCCCGGCTAATATCAACGATCGCGCGAATACTCATGGTACATTTATTTGGATAATGTAAACATCCAAGAGAATAATACTCGGAATTTCGGTATACCCCGGATCAGATATTTCTCGTTTAAAATGATTCCGCAACTACGGGCAAGTATGTAACATAGTTTCTAGTAATAATACGTAATAACATTTCTAATCATTGTTAGCGAATATCGTTATATTTCTCTAAACCGATCAACGATAATTTGATTTGACAGTAATTATTCTTCGGCGTAGAATAATCCCCAATCGTTTTTTCGCGAACGACAAATAAATTCAGTTTGGAGAAGATTGTTATTTGACAGGGGTATCGGATATTGAGTATTACATTGCAAGGCACGACGTAATACTAAATATGAATACGAAGGTAGGACGAAAAGCGGAAAAGCTGGAAGAGATAGAGATGAGAGTGGTACACTGTATGTGTGAGTGTGTGTGTGTGTGTGTGTGTATATATATGTATCTGCGATTCTGTGTGTGATAGCGAATTTACATAAAGCTTGAACTTTGTTCGGAATCGAGAGAAATTGATTCAACTCTAGGATCTATAGGTGTGTGTGTGTGTGTGTGTGTATGTATATATATATATTTATATATAAAGGATGGCTTTAAAGTCCTACAGGACTGTTGGTGGTATCCATTGTACGTATTAAGCTTATTTGCAAAAGACAGAGGGATCGATACCTTATGTAACTGGAAGCTGGATTGGCAGCACTGTTTCCATGACGAAAATCATCGTCGATATCTAAGACGTTCGCCAGCAAGCTCTTACTGCTTCTCTCCTGCAACTCGAGTTCTTTCATACGATTGCCCACAAGGAGACTCTTCTTCGTGATCTTCTTGCCAGGACGGCTCATGCATAGTATGCATGGCAGCCACTGTAGGAACAGCTTTTTGATCTGCGATAGATCGAATCGTTTAAAACGATTACCTACATATCTTCGATTATATTTGGTTCGCTTCTTTTTTTTTCTTTGCTTTTTCCTGTTTTATTTTTTTCTTTTTTTCTTTCATTTCTATCGCAAGAAGGAACGTTCGACGAGACGAGATGTGGATCGGGATACTACGGGCATCGATGAACACGTAATGAAAAAGGAAATTAACGAACGAAGAAAAAAGAAAATTACAGAGAAACGAGAGAGAGAGAGAGAGAGAGAGTCGAAGAAAGATAAGAACGAAAGAGAAAAGTTCACGTTGCTTTTTTTTTTTCTTGCATCTTGGCCCCGAAGAACGTTACTTCTTGGTTTATGAAAGTTCCAGAGCGTCCAAGAGGGAGGATCAACGCCTCTAAGGCACTTTAAACTTTTAGAAACTAAAGCACAACCTTTTAATGGCGGTAATGGGGCCGCTATGCCGGTTTTGCCTGGCATAAGACGTTTTATAAAGCAAAGTGCTGATGAAATCGTTTGTTTATGCTTTTGTCATAAGCCGAACTCGAAGCCCGTTTCAAGATTTTCACGAGAGAGAACGAGAACGAAATGGTGGATATAAAATTTTACCCGAGTGTTTTCTATCCAAGGATATATGGATCGAGCACGTACAATATATATATACATATATATATATATATATATATATATATATATATATATATATATGTATGTATACCGAGCAACACAATAGAATGGAACACGGTTTAACGTCCAACAAACGGAAGCAATTAATTTGATAATGAATTCTTACCCAATTAGGCATGACGTATCTGTCGGGCGTTCTGTGATGATAATTTAGCACCATAACGGTCAGGACGACGCTGCTCGCCACCATGAACATGATGCAATTGAAGTACGACCCTGAATCGAGGAATTTCCGAAAATCCCCCGGAGAAAAGACAAGAGAACAGGCGATTAGTCACGGAAATGGTTGGATTATCCTTCAATAAACGGTGATTCTCCATGGTTCAATGATCGAAAAATCGTCGAATCATCATACTCCACGGCCCACACTCTTCCTCTTTTTTTTTTTTTTTTTTGTTTTATTATTTATTTATTTTATTTTCTGTTCTCCTTTTTCGTTCCTCCTCCTCCTCCTCCTCCTTTTCCACCTCCTCTGCCTCCTCCTCCTCCTCCTCCTTCTCCTTCTCCTTCTCCTTCTCCTCCTCCTATTTCACCTTATAGTCGGTCGACGATGATTCGACGATCTTTCGTTCGTTCTTATTACGCACGACGCGATATGTTTATTCGGGCTTTCTCTCGTTATTGTTCGTCGAAAAATTTTCCACGGGAGAAAAATTTTTCTACCACTTTTGTCCGATATAAATGTGTGTACGAGTAGCGCAAGGGAAACTTTCATTGTACCACCCGGAGCGAATAGCAAATTCGTAGACTCAACGAAAACAAGATTTCGTTTTAGAAATGGGATATAGCTTTCGTTACTGATCTTCTTTATTTTTCTTTTTATTTTTCATGCGGGTAAGAGGAAGAGAGGAAAAAGATAGAATAAGAAAGAAGATAGATAGAGAAATAGAGAGATAGAGACAGAAAGAGAGAGAGAGAGAAAGAGAGATAAAGAGGGTCAGACGAGTCCACGAATTTGTCTAACGCGTTGCTCGAACAGGAAAGACAGAGATAAATATATACACATATATAAGTATATATATATATATATATATATATATATATATATATATATATAAATATATATATATATATATAGACATATAGATATATAGAAAAAAAGATAGAAAGAAAGAAAGAAAGAAAGAGAGAGATAGAGAAAGAGAGAGAGAGAGAGAGAGAGAAAGAGAGACAGACAGATAGAAAGATAGAAAAAATAAGAGAGATAGAGATAGAGAGAAATAGATAAATGAAGTACCGCTCTTTAACAATTAATAACGTTTCCTGAAATTCTCCTCCAAATTAACGAATCACACACCTCATTTTCACTCATCATCTACGCAAACACTCTCGTTTATATCATGTATCGTGTGTAATATGTTTCTGTGTGTATATATGTGTGTGTCTGTGTACACAACCATACATATATACATACATACATACATACATACATACATACATACATACATACATACATATGTATGTATGTATATATGTATAGATACATGTACACAGACACACATACGCACAGAGCGCACGCTTCGAAAAGTCTGATCTCGCATTACGAAAAGTGGTTCCTCGCGAAAAGTAGGAAACCTTGTAGAAGGTGCGAAACAAAGAGAATAGTATTATAAAAGAGAGAGAGAGAGAGAGAGAGAGAGAGAGAGAGAGAGAGAGAGAGAAAGAGAGAGAGAGAGAGAGAGATAGAATAGAGAGAAAGAAATATATATATATATGTATATATAGATAATTATATAGCCGAAGAGCGAAAGGAGGAGAAGTGACAGTAAATGTCGAGCGTGTTTAGCGTCGATTTATAGCCAAATAAAGTGACGATAGCGGTGGTGAGAGCAGAGAATAGATTTGCGCTAATCGAACGATTGATATTAAAATAGAGAGAGAAAGAGAATGAAAGAGAGAGAGAGAGAGAGAGAGAGAGAGAGAGAGAGAGAGAGAGAGAAAGAGAAAGAAAGAGAAAGAGAAATATATAGGAGGAAAGATAGAGAGAAAGCTTTCGTACTTACTTGTGCGTTACAGCGAGTGCGTGTCAAATAAATGGCGTTAACACACACACAGAGAGAGAGAGAGAGAGAGAGAGAGAGAGAGAGAGAGACGAGTAATTAACAACAACGAAGACAATGGACACAGCGATGAGCGAATTATTGTACTTTACTTTTTTTTTTTCCTTTTTCTATCCCTTTTTTTGTATTTTTTTTTCTCATTCTTTTTCGTTTCTGGATTCTCTAAATCACATGCGAGATCGTGATGTGGGGGGGGAAAAAAAAAAGTAGGTGCGTCGATAAGCCAGCCGAGAACGAAAAAACGGTACGAGATTTGGTAAAATGTTTGCGCCGAGCGGACGGGGGCGATAATGGGGGAGGGGTGGGGTGAGAGGTGGTAGTTGATAACTTTTATGCGCTTGATTTCTTCCCTCCCCCCCCCCGCCCCCACTTGTTTTCTCTTCGTTCCTTTTTTGAACGGTTAAATGTACCATAACGTATAGAACGGAGGATACGTAGTTAACGAGGAAAAAAATAAAGAGAGAGAGAGAGAGAAAGGAAGAAGAGAAAGAAAGAAGAAGAAGTAACGCGCCCCGGATTTAGACAAAATAAAATTCGGTAAAAGGGATTTTCGGGTTGGTCGTTCGTACCGGTTTTACGCTCGGCCCAGAGGGCCCTAAGGCTCGTTCAATAAATTTCATCGGATTTAATCACGACACACAAGCTATCGCTAAGATCTTAATGCGACATGCACTTAACGTCGCGACGCTTCTTCCCTCGCAAGCTAAATTCGTTCAGCGTTGGAAGCACGATTATCATGCCTGTAGGTTTTACACACATACACAGGTCTATGTATATATTGCATGCTCATAGATAAAGTCAGTAAGCTTACGTTAAGTATCGTTCATGCCATGCTAAAGATTATATGTATATGTATATATATATATATATATATATATATATATATATATATATATGTAGGTATGTATATATGTATGTATAGTAGAGACTATACAAACGTCTAGCGTGCAAGAAGATTTTTCTCGTCGCGAATGTTAGTATCGATGATCGCGATATTACGCGTTTCGCGCGTCGCAGCTAAAAATTCCTTTATCCGCGGATTTTAACTTCCCGCACGATCGACGCGCCGCAACTTTTCCTTCCTACGACGATAGACGGAACTTCCATTAAGCTGTCTAACATTATAACGCATTAGGATGTTCGTCGTTAAGCAATTCGATGTGACGACAAATAGATAGAGGTCCAAAGTTTTATACTTCGGTATATATCCTATATATATATATATATAAATATATATTCTTTTTTTCTTTTTGGAGAATATTTTCTGGAGAATAGTGTTCTCGCAATATTTTCCAGGATATTAATCCCCAAAATTGTATATACATACATATTTATATTTATATATATATATATATATATATATATATATATATATATATATATTTATATCAATTTGATATTAAATGATATTTTTTCGGAATAAAAGTGTTTTGTTAAATCGTACAAAGATCGAAAAAGAACGAAAAATATCGTTGACTTCGATGAAATATCATGTGCCATCCACTATGCATGTAGATACGTACATATGTATGTATATTAATGCGGATCCGACATTCGAGGAATAGAGAACGTTGTTCTCGATATTTCTATTTATCTCGAATAATATATGCATACGTTGTATGAATACATAACTAGGCGTATTCATCGATTATCCATTCGTTCTCTTACCGGTTGAAAGATCCCTTTTACCTTCCCCTCTCAACCCTCCCTATTTCTCTACCTCCCACTCTCCCTCCCCTTCCCCTCACCCCCTATCCTTTTCATAGTCCTTCTCGCTAAAGCAGTCCCTTTGTGTTTTCTTCTCGTTCGAGATAAATTTTCAAAGTTGCGTCTCCACACGGCTTTATACGGTTAATCGTCCTTACGAACGAACAAAAGCTACTACGTCCGTTCGTTAATTGCGTTGACGTCAATTCAAAGTGTTCGCCAAGGCATTTAAGAGAAACTAAACGTGTCGCGAGATAAGGGACCTTTATCGTATCCACTCGAGGATTTTTCGTCATTAGTATTTATCCGAGAAGTAACCGTGTAAGGGGGAAAGGATTTAGGACCAATTTTCTAAAATGTCCGTAGAAAATTATTTCTAGATATTACAATTTTAATCGGTCTCGTGACCGAAACGATAGAATTTTTTTCTTTCCACGCGATTTCGTTCGAAAGTATGCGATTACATAAACGCGTACATATTCACGCACTCACGCACGCACGCGCACATACACACACACGCACAGACGAAAAAAACACATTTCGGTAGGCTCGACTTACAGTTCTTTGATCTTTTTTTCCCCTTCGTTACACTCCCTTGAAGTAAATTTTACCGATGATTGTGTTCGCATTTCGTAATTTTTTTCCATATTTTTCGCGTAACAAGAAGAAGAAGAAAAATATATATATGTGTGTGTGTGTGTGTGTGTGTGTACATAGTTATACGATCTCTCTCTCTCTCTCTCTCTCTCTCTCTCTCTCCATAACGATTATGCGTTTTTCTATAATATATCGTCATATTCTCTTGAACTTGAACGTAACGTTTCGAAAACCGCGATGTCTCGTTAAAATAAATATACCTTTTTTGCACGTACGTACGTACGTACATAAGCGTGTAGAAACGATCCAACGAAAAAGTCGATCCAGTATATTTACTATCATTGTACCATTACGTTGAATCTTTTCCACCGCAACTGGATACTACCCATGCGTACGTGGTCGTAAAAAATAATATCGACCGTGGCTCGAGCCGTCGTTTTAATCGATAAAATTCTACGACTTTGAGGGCCATTGAATCGTTCGTTCTTTATCGGATTCGTTTACGAAACGTTAACATTTTTCTTTTAATTATATATATATATATATATATGTTTTTCTTTTCTTCTTCCTTTTTTTTTTTTCGTTCGGAAACGTTCTTTCCTTTTCCCCCATTTTCTTTTTTTTCTCTCTTTTCTTTCTTTATTCTTCTTCTTTTTTTCTCTTCTTCTTCTTCTTCTTCTTCTTATTCTTCCTTTTCATTCTCCGCACTCTCGCGTCAGGGGCGCGCGGAATTACGTGGGGAAAGTGATTATGCCGTAGAAATTAGGAGCGAGGGGGCTCTGGGGGGTTTGTGGGAGGGGGTTAGGGCGGTACGAGGGAAGGGATGGTAATTACGTTGAAGCGCCGACAATAATTACTCATCTTGTGACGAACGGACTATGCATCCTTAACGAGCAATTAGGGTGCGCGTGCCTATCGAGAATTATTACCGAAGAACGTCGTTGGTTTGCGTGTATGTGTATGTGTTTACGTACTACACGTTTAACAGCCTTCCAGATATTTTCACGTATATATATACTCGATATCTTTTGCTCGTCGTTTTATAGTTCGATCGAATTTGCACGGTGTGTATAACAATTGAGACGAGCAATTGAGTAATTATCTAGGAAACCTTATCCTTCACTTCGTTGTCAATTCACGAAACATCGCGATGACGCGATAAGGAATATAAAAAAAAAAAAAAAAAAAAAAAAAAAAACAAGAAAAAAAAGTAAAACAATGGAGAGGAGAAAAGAAAAGAAAAGGAAGGAAGGAAGGAAGGAAGGAAGGAAGAATGGAAAAAACGATGGAAGAAAGATCGGTAGGATGCGCCGTGTAACGAATCGAAGGCTCACGATTTGTAGGCACGAGTTGTACAATACGACGTACTCGTACGTCGATTACATCCTCGCGATCTGCAACTCCGGATATATATATATATCTACACGCGAAATCGCTTTCGTTCGATTTGCGTTCGACAGCTGGTGCTTTCGGTCGTTCCTTTTTCCTTTCCATTTTTCCCCATAGAAATAGGATACAATGCGAGAGAGAGAGAGAGAGAGAGGGGAGATAGAGGATGAGATTTCAGTTCGAAATACGACCATACCTTGACGAATGATACTCGCGTAACGATCACGTACGATTCGACAGAGTACCCACGTACACAGATATGTGTGTGTGTGTGTGTGTGTTGTGTGTATGGTTTTCGAATGGTCGAGGGAACAAGAGAGAAAGAGATGGAGAGATCTATCGTGGATTTTGGCTGATCTCGTATTTTGCGATGACAAAATCGTTGCACGAGGGAAAAAAGAAAAGAGACAAATTTCGATCGAAGTCTCGAGTCCGGAAAACGAGGAATGTAATAACGTAGCTCACACGTTACCCGATGAGTTTCAAATGGTCGTTTAATTACGAATTAAAACCACCGAATGAGATGTCATTAAATCTCTCTCTCTCTCTCTCTCTCTCTCTCTCTCTCTCTCTCTCTCTCTCTCTCTCTGTCTCTCTATCCTTCCCTATTTTTTTTTTTTGAACGAACGACGAAATCAAATTGGCTAAATTAAACGAAAAATCGACGTCGTACTTTGGGGGAGGTGGAAAATTTTTCCAATCCTTTTTTCATTTTTCATGAGATTTGTAAAAAACGCGTAAATTAATCGACGTTGTATTCTGCGTTATTTTCGATACGAAATTTTTATTACGTACGCATATACCGCGCGCGCGCGCACACACACACACACACACACATATACACAAAACACACACGATGCTCGCGTAGGATATTCTCGTCTCGAGTTTGGTCCGACCGGTGACCGTAAACTTTCTATCACTTAAATTAGCTACCGTCTCTCTACTACATGTCCGACAAAACATAAGAGGATCCTTGACAATTTCACGAATTATTTGTCCTCCGGTGCTTTCGGTTCGCGCTTGTCCGACAACGACGGATAATTTTTCTATTAGAGAAGTGAAAATTCTAACGCGACGTTGACTCATTAACACGATCGAGAAAGTGAGATAGATAGATAGATAGATAGATAGATAGATAGATAGATAGAGACAGAGAGAGAGAGAGAAAAGATAAAGCTCTCAATTCATTTTCGATTCTTGTTTCATTTCTTTTCTCTCTCTTTTTTTTTTTATTTTCATAAGAAACGAGATTCATTTTCTCTCTTTCTATCTTTCTCTCTCTCTCTCTCTCTCTCTCTCTCTCTCTCTGCATATTTTAATATCCATATTTCTTTCGTTTCAAGGGACGATTCGTTCGGGCCAAAGACCTTCGTTTATTTCGCAGTGTAGTGTCTCTCAAATTAACAACGAACAACCGTGGTGCGTGTATGTGTGTGTGTGTGCGTGTGTGTGTGTGCGTGTGCGCGCGCATTAAATCTCGTCACGTACGAAAGAATATTTTTTCCCCTCGATCTCCCAACACGACCCATTCCCTCTACTCTCTTTTACACTCGCTTGTCTCTCCAACTACAACCGGGATTCATCATCGCGTTCCCCCATCGTCTTCTTTAATTTCTCCTTTGCTTCATTCCTTCTTTTTTTTTTTTTTCGTGCGAAAACGGCCCGAGTACCTATTTACGCTCAGCAAACCCATGGCGTCTTCCTTCCTTTTTAATTACCCATTAACCTCCGAAGCACACGCGAACCTGCTAGACTCGACTTTTCTTCCTTCTTTATTTCTTTTTCATTTTTCCTTTCGTTTGTCATTACATCTCGTCCTTCGTTTCGAATGTTTCTTTTTGACTTTTTTCCTACTATCTTTCTTTTCCTTTCTTAATTCGTAATTATGCACTTCCAATAATACACGTAACACGTTGTTGCCACGAATAATCGAGGGCGTTCATCGCGTTACACGACGCAAACTCCATAAGAATTTCCATGGGGATCGATCGAATATTTTTCTTTTTTTTTTTCTCTCTCTCTCTCTCTCTCTCTCTCCCTATCTTTTAAGCGTTGTTATTAATTGAAACAATAACGCGTTCCGGCGTACGGCGAACGGTTTTATGTTCGCTTTAATTCGATATTAGTTTCGATTGAATCGAACCAGGGACCGAATAGATAATTTCCGTTAGACTTAACGCCGATACATTTTCAACGCGACTTTGAACAAATCCGTAGAACGAATTACGCCTCGATCGTTGAGCGTTCCCGAATTAACCAATGGGGATTACGGGATGGGTCTTTCTTTTTCGTCACTGCCGTGGAACAAATAAACGATCGCATTTCGGGCTACGGAGTGAATTCGCTTTTGATATTGTGGAAAAGAGGGAATGAGAGAGAGAGAAAGAGAGAGAAAGAGAGAAACAGAAAAATAGAGAAATAGAGAGATGGAGAGAGATAAAGAGAGAGAGAGAGAGAGACACGAGCAAATACTCGTTGTAGGCAGAAGGCGAGCATAAAATCGAGAGAAAGATTTTCGCCACGGTTCGTTCGTTACGTCGAAAACTGCGACCGTGAGCTTTCTTCGTTTTGCGTTTATCCTTTTTCTTCGCTTTTTATTTTTTCTCTCTCTTTCTCTCTGTCTCTGTCTCTTTCTCTCGAAAAAAAGAGAGCAACGAGGCGAGGAAGAAATATAAAGAAAGAGAGAGAGAGATAGAGAGAGAGAGAAAGAGGATTAAGAAATACATAGGTTGCCGACTTTGGTCGAGCATAAAACATAGAACAAAGTGGTGTAAACGTTCTTACGCTTGACGTTCGTCAAAATTGCACGAAAGTCTATAGGTGGAGTAACTGCAATAAAAAAAAAAAAGAGAAGGAGAAAGAGAAAGATATATATATATATATATATATATATATATATATATATATATACATAAATATGTATATATACTTCTTGAATAGTGATCTCCATTGAAGTTTAAGGAAAGAAGACTGGGTAGATAGATATAGTAAAAGAAAAGCAATAAAGAAAAGAGAGAGAAAAAAACACACAGAGAGAGAGAAAGAGAGAGAGAGAGAGAGATGCCAACGAGTCAGACGATGCGGTTTGCAGTCGACTCTCGAATACTTTAAGGAAGATTCTGCTCGCTCGTTTTCAAGAGTTTTACGCGTTTCCTCGTGTAAAGTCTACGTAGAATTTACGTAAAGATGGTTGGATAGGTGTGTACATCTTATTCGTCTTATTCGACTCGGCTCGGCTCGGCTCGGCTCGACCCGGGCTCTGTTACACGCCGAGGAAAGACTTAAATAAGTAAGTAAATCATTCAAAGAATTCTAGACTGGCCTTTGCGGTTCTCTTACGCCGTTGTTGTTGCCGTTGCCGTTGCCGTTGCAGTTGCTGCTGCTGCTGCTGGTGGCCACGGATTGCGAAAGGTAAAGAAAAAAAAAAACAAGAAAAAAGAAAAGGAAAGGAAAGGAAATAAAAAAGAAGAAACGAACGAAACATTCGAGAGCCCCGATAGATTGTATTATTTATACCTCGTCGTGTACGTTCTTTCGTACTACTACGAGGAAGGGTAGAAAAAAAAATTATACGCGGATAGAGAGAAAAAGAATAAAAGAGAGAGAGAGAGAGAGAGAGAGAGAGAGAGGTGTAATGGTAGAAAGGAGGAAAAAGAATATGTACGTATAAAAGGAAAAAAGAAAAAATACAAAAAAAAAAAAAAGAAAAAGAAGAAACGGAAAAAGGAAAAGAAAATACACCGAGACGAAACTTTTCCTGTTGCTCCAATCTCCCGAGTATACTCCCGTAAGAACTTTAAGATGTACGGAATAACGAATATAAAGTTCGGGCTAAGACGTGAAAATGCATTAGATAGGCAGACGATAACAGGGGGAACGAAGATAAACTCGGCTTTCGTTTCTAGGGATACTACTTATTATCCCGCATTTCGAAGTTCTCCCAGCGGAAAAAGTACGAGATAAAGTGTTTCTCTTTCTTATTATCGTATTCCTTGCGATTATTACTCGTGCGAAAATGGACGGTGGGAGGGGGGTGGAGGGGCCGAGAGCGAGGAGGGCACGTCGTACCTTTTCCTTGCTTTTTTTATTCTTTTCCTTTCCTTTCCTTTTTTTTTTTTTTTTAATTTTCATCCGAAGGGACGACGACGACGACGACGACGACGACGACGAGGAAGGAAGGAAGGAAGGAGACGAATAAAAAAAGGAGTGGGAGAAAGAAAACGAAAAAAAAAGAAAAGAAGAAAATGGGACGGCAAAAGAAACTCTCGAATTTACGATTTTCGCTGAGGGGGCTGCAGGATGGGAGGGAGGGGGGGGGGGGCGGTGAAACGCAGGAACGTTATCACGGGTGACATTTAACGCGAGTTTATTGCACACGTAGGAGGAGATCGAGAAGAATGCTCGTACGTTTATACCCGTTTAGGGAATATTTCGCGTGAAAAGTTGTAACGCGTTAACGTGACAACCATTCCTATCCCCCCCCCCCACTCCGAGGCTCCCTCCCCACCCTCATTTTACGCGTTACTTCGGATTTGATTCCTTCTTTCGTTTTTCTTTCTTCTCCATTTATGCTTTCCTTTTCTTTTTTTTTTTTCTTTTTCTTTTTTTGCTTTCTCACAAACGTCGGCACGTATACGAATGGATAGATCATCAGATCGGATATATATATATATATATATATATATATATATATATTTCAATTGGTGACAGGTGGTAACGATGAAAACTTTAATATGAGGGCTACATAAAAAAAAAAAAAAAAAAATGATCATTATCTCGTTCGTTATTCTTCCCTCTTAGATTTCGAATGGAACGATTAAATAATATAATTTTCCTCGTTCGATATTCTTCCGTTTTAGATTTGTAAATCAACGATTAAAAATATATATTTTTCCACGCTCGATATTCTTCCGTCTTAGATATTTAAAAGAATGATCGAATATATGAGTCTCGTACGTATGTGATTCCAATGCGTTAATTTCATTGAAAGAAATCGTCGTTCCAACGTCAAAAGGGAGTAGATTATGGCACGGCATTGACAATTACGAGGGCATAATGCGCGAAACTCCGCGTAATGGAGTCGCGCGGACGCGTGTATAATTGAAACGTTCGTTGGCGCAGTACTCGTCGTACGTCCTGACGGTGGCTATGGGTTGCTATCGACCCCCCCCCCCCCCTCGCCCCCCTCCCCGCGGCCACCTCCTCGCCCCTATTTCCCCCGTCCCCGTCCCGCCCCGCGCGCGTTACGTGGGTTCTGCCGTTTCCATCAAAACCGGCAAATTGATTTGAACGTCTGCCCGCCTGCCTGCCACTCCGCCGCGGCGATTAAAGATCGACGTAGTATCTCGCGCGTGTCACATACGACTCGCTATTTATATATAACGCGATATGTCTCGACGAAAGAGTTTTCATACTTATCGTTAATTATCTCGCGTATTTGTTATCGCGCCTCTGGTGGTACTCGTTCAAATTCGATTGTTCTCGTTCGTTATTTGGGCGGGATGAGACGGGGATTGGGTGGGTGGGTGGTTGGTTGATTGTGCGGGTTAGATCGAATCAACCCCAGAAAAGTTATATACCGCGATATCGGTCGGATCAATGTAGTTTCTAATAAACGTCTACTATATTAGCACGTTCAGCGGTGCCACTTTAAATGGTAAAAAGAAGCCATGAGAGTTAGTTAGACTAGTTTAGAATAATCGGTTTGGGGAGTGTTAGGAGAAGAGAGAAAGAAATAGAAGAAGAGAGAGAGAGAGAGAGGGGGGGGGGGGTAGAGAGAAGAGGTGAGAAGGAGAGATAGAAGAAAGAGACAGATAAAGATGGAATAAGTAGGGATCGTGTGGGACTTGTTTTGGCAGTGATCGGGGAAATGGCGGACGGACAGAATTGGAATATCAGCGGTGGTAGAGAAAGCTATTTGGACGCTTCGTTATGCATCTGTGTATATTTTGTACCAGAAGAATTTGTGGTGCTTCCACATGCACGACCAGAGTAACTACGTATCCTGTTACGACGGTAACTTTCAATCAGCGTAGCAGTCGAAATAGATAGATTGATAGATATATAGATAGAGTGATAGATAGTTAGGACGATAGGATGAGAGAGCTAGAGAGAGAGAGAGAGAGAGAGAGAGAGAGAGAGAGAGAAAGAGAGTGACGGAAATAGAAAGAAAGAGAGAAATAGAGTTAGAGCGAGAGCAAGAGTAAAGAGAGAAAGAGAGAGAGAGAGAGAGAGAGATAGGAAGAGAGAAAAATAATTGTTCTACGTAGCACGTGTGTACGATGCGCCAACCAACTTTTTACTTCGTCGAATCAACGGTAAGTGAAGAATGAGAAGAAGAAGAAGAAGAAGAAGAAGAAGAAAAAGAAAAAAAATGGATATCGGCCTTCCGATAATTAGGCTTCAAAGAAAAAAAAAAAAGGAGGCGGATAGTGATTAACGACACATCGCTTGAGAGAGCGAGAAGATATAGAAATAGATGGAAAGATATAAGGAAGCAATAGAGAGAGAGAGAGAGAGAGAGAGAGAGAGAGAGAGAGAGAGAGAGCAGAAGAGTGTCCGCACGATCGTGCAAATGCGCCGCGATCTCTAGAGTTTAGTTAAATGCGTTAGTGTGTGTATATCGGTGCGATGCTTTCGGAACTATCGTTATATTGGAAATATTCGATAAGATTGCGATTCCGTGAAAATTGAAGAGCGACAGAGACAGATAGAGATAGATAGATGTATTGCTGCAATAGATTAGTAGCTTGTGAAATGAACGATAGAGCGATATATAGTAGCGGTGCCAGATTCCATCGGCGGGCGTGTGACATCTCTCATCCTTTGCGCATCTTATTCGGAGCTTTTTTTATTTTATTCTTTTTTTTCTTCTTTCTTTTTTCTTTTTTCCTAACACCTCGTAGAAACGATCGCATCCGTGGAGTCTGATGTTGCGGCGATAGGAGCTTTTGGATTTCGAAATGGTATCGAGAATCATCACACACGTTGCTCGCAGGCGTAAGTTTTACTCGCGAAGAAATAATTATCGTGATAGTCGATACATCAATTCGTACTAGCAATCTCCAATCGATCAGACAATGCGGATATAGCTAAGAGTGACGACATTACGTATAGGCCATACTCGCGCGAGATTTTTTTGTTGCTTTTTTTTTTTTCCTTACGACCGCAGAGCGCGACGACGGAGAAGGCAAAAGCTAGCAGAGGGACCAATAGCCAATGGCGTGTCGGGATCTCGAGTCCTTTAATTTTATTATCGGACGTGGCATAGGTCGACCAATTTGAAAGGGACCTTAAAGGCGTCCTTAATGTCCCTTTCCCTTTTCTCGATATTCGAAGGATTCACCTTGGTCGTTCCCGATAACGCTCATTGGAGTGGCCCTTGGATAGACTAATACAAGTGATGGTCTCTAGTGGTAGATAGAGACAGAGATAGAGATAGAGATAGAGATAGAGTGAAATTCTTCAAAGCACAGATGGATAGAGAGTAAGAGACTGAAAGAGAGAAAGAGAGAGAGAGAGATGATTGGTCTGTGCTGGAGAGAGAGAGAGAGAGAGAAAGAGTTAGATAGACAGGCAGATAGAAAGAAAGAGAAAAAGAGAGAGAGAGAGAGAGAGAGAGAGAGAGAGAGAGAGAGAGAGAGAGAGAGAGAGACAGATCGTTTCCTTGATTCAGTGCAGCGTACGCTTTTACTTACACAGGAGAGAGACATCCCATGTAAATACTTTCTCACTACGGGTACGTTAATCGAAATCCAGATTCCGCTTTCTCTTTGTTCCGATTCAGTCAGAGAGGGCAGAGAAAGCATTGTGAATCGTGAGCCGAGCATGACGCCGGCATTCGCACACATTCTCACATACTGCCGCTTAGTAGCCACGATGGGGGTGGTAAAGACTAACTTCAAAGCGATGCATTGTGCGATCTCGTTAATGCTCCTCCTCTGTCACTGCATGCGGCTACGTTTGTTGTGTCTCTCTGTACCTATATGGTATGTATGTATCTCTATATGATGTACATATATATATATATATATATATATATATATATATATAGCGTAAGAATCGATCGTCCTCAAAGTATTTAATATTAATTCGTTTGTCGCGTTGCGTTATAGCGGAAGAAAAAGTGAGAGAAAGAGAGAGAGAGAGAGAGGGAGAGGGAGAGAGGGAGAAAATTTTATAAGTCACAAAAGGGAAAATAATCGACTTTTCATTTTCAACGCGAGATTACGAGACATTTAACGCTTTCATCCGAGCAACGGTGATTAACTCAGCTTTGATTACGTTGCTTTGTAATAAGAAATATAACGGGGAGTTCGGGACTTCCCGTTAATTACTTTAGTTTTAAGACCGAGGAGCCAAAGAGGAATCATTTCAGAAAGCTTCATTAAACTCGACGATCGTAGAATAAGCTACAAACAATGCTTGGCCGCCCTCCCGCCCCCTCCTACCCGGTAATAGTGATATTCTGTCTAGGGAACATCAAGGTATAAGATAAAGTTCGATGCGGATTAAAAATCGCTTGGAGAAAATCCACTGCGATATTTCCTTTTCCCTTTCTTCCTCTTTCTCTCGTTTTCTTTTTCTCCTTTTAATATTTTGTTCGTTTTTTCTCTCTTTCATTCTTCCTTCTTTTCGTTTCTTTTTTACCCACCGAACAGACGCTTCCGCTTCGTTATTAATCTCTTCCCGTGGATCTTTTTTTCTTCCTCATTTTTTATCGCGTTTAACGAGAAAAAAAAAAAATAAAATAAAATAAAATAAAGAAAAGAGAAAGATAATAAAGAAGAATCCATCCTATCCGACATCTTGTCCGTCGTACGTTAAAACGACATTATGAAAATTCGTAAGGCGTTTTAATTATTCATTAAACGTTACACGAGGAACTTCCTTGAGTCATCATAATTCACGATATTATTCTTGTTTTAGTCTTCGGTAAATTCATCCTCCTCCCCCCCCCTCTCTCTCTCTCATTCCTTCGTCGGCGGAACGAATTCATTTCTCTTACTTCATCCCGTTTCCTTTCCTTTCCCTTTCTATTTTTTTTTTTTATTTTTTATATTTCTTGATCCAAAGTTCGCCTCGTATTTCCTTTCGTTTTAATGTCCTCGAGGTATATATATTTATATATATATATATATATCTCGTAGAGTCTTTATATCTCACGTTACTATATACAAAGCTTTATCGCGTGCGCTCTTAAATAATCAATCCTTTTTAATGACATTTTCGATGTTGGTATACGCGAAATCACGTGGATATAGGAAATATGTATATTTCGTAGGGGATTACGAGTATGTTTTAGGATACGTTAACGATAGTAATAATCATAATAATAATAACAATAATAATAATAACGCATAATTTAACGAGACGTATCAAACGCGAAATAAAATATCGCGAAGGGGGTAAATAAAGGAAGAAAAACGGTCGTGAAACAAGTTTGTCGAGTGGGCCAACCGGCGTGGAAAGTTCTCCGATACGGTTCACCGGTGATACGATAAAAAAAAAAAAAAAGAAAAAAAAAAATAGAAGCTTTAGGGAATTCGCGATCAAGCGACAAAAGGCAATTGGTCTTTCTCGTTGTTGACCTCGCAATGTGGCGCCGAATAAACTCTCTTCTCTCTCTTTCTCTCCTTCTCCCCAACATACTACGTTTGCTTTTTATCCTTCCCGTCCTATCCCTTTTTAGTTTCTCTACCGTCGCAAATTACAACGTAGGTATACCGTGAATTGATAGAAAGTCGTTTCTCGTTTCCAAATGGATTTTCTGTCCGTGAAATTGTTCCATGAGACACGAGTCCAATCGACGATACTTGCAAAATCTTTTTCGTTTGATCTAAATCGTCCAATAAAAACAAAAAATAAATAAATAAATAAATAAATAAATAGAATGAGCAAAGAGAGAGAGAGAGAGAGAGAGAGAGAGAAGAAAAACATGAGAAACCATTTACCTCGAGTCGCTCACGATTCGCAAAATTTACTCTCATAAAAAAAAATATCTACCCTCCCCCCACCGGCCCGGCAATCCCCAACACCCTCCCACACTTTTACCGTATTTCTCTGAAATCTCACGCGATTCTTAGGAATTTCTCATCGATATTTACTGGGCTTGGTTAGCTGGCAAAAGTTTAAAATTCTACAGGCGAATAAATTTAAGAGCGGCATCGCAAAGGAGGAGGAAGAGTGGGAGTAGGGTGGAGGTGGAAGAGGAGGAGGAGGAGGAGGAGGAGGGTCCTCGCGTGCGAATATTCAGCAAAGCGGTTTATACTTCGTCGTACCTTTGAATTTACATGAGCCTTTAAATTTCCACGAAAAAGTCTTCCCTCGGTTTTCATTTCTCTTTATATTTCTCTCTTTCTCTCCCTGTCGTTGTAATCCTATTTATTTCTTATACGCGCATTTTCACACAGGAAGCATTTATTATGAAAGAGGGAGGAATCGTCGTATATCTTTAATCATGGCTAATAACATAAGATAAATATCAATATTTTTATCGTCGACGATATCTTATTAATCATTCCGTTTTGGGGCTTAGGATAGGATCATTCGTTCGAATTATCAAAATGGGACCGAATGGTATTATAACGTAATTATATGGTAATGTAATATGAATAATCATGTAACTAAATGCACGCGAAGCCAAATCAAAGTTTACTAGTTGCCGATTAATGGATCGATTTCTATGCACTTTAGAGTATTCCCGGGGAGTATCGTAATGATTTCATTCATAACGTATTCATAAGAAGGTTTACGATTGCCCGATGGTATCGTAATTCTCTCGAGCGACGAGACCCGTTAAGTTAAGGAAGTTAAACGTCGTTTTAAACGAACGACGAATATTATTTCATTTCCTCTTTCCTTCCTTTTCTTTTCTTTTTGTATTTTCCTCCCCCGTAACTCGAAGGAAACGAGTAAGAGTAAGCTTGGCTGAAGTTATCAAAGGAGGGACACGTCGTCGCGTCTTATGAAAAATGAGAAAACAAAAAGTAGAAACGTAAAGAGTCGCCGCCGTTAACGTCGGGGTGAGACACAATCCGCGTGAAAGTAACTTCCCTCGTTTCACGCTTTACGAGCCATTATCTGGCAGTAATGCAATTTATAACTCGACTCGCGTTATGACTCGCGCTCTCCTTAAAGGACGAAAACCGAGCTTAGAAATATGAATGTACGAGAATATAATGTTGTCGGTGTATTTCCTTCGTATCCATGTATATATACACACACACACACACATATATATATATATACGTGTATGCATCTACGTGTACGTAGTAATGTATGTATATATATATATATATATATATATATATATATATATATATATATATATATATATACATACACACATTATATAAATCGAAAACTTTCGACGATTCAGAAAATTTCAAGAAATTTTCTGGCAATTCGTGTTATTACATTCGAGTAGCGTTTTCTTCGAGATAGTTTCCAAAATTTTCGTTCGAAAAATGAGACAAATTTTCAAGGACGTACAACGACGAGAACGACGACGACAATGACGGCGACTTTTGAACGATATTAGCTCGCGATTATTCTCCTTACAAAAGTCTCCTTATCCGCTTAGAAAGAAGAATGAATAAACCTATCTTCCCTAGATGATAATAGAAAATCATTGAATATTACTTTATCGATTTGGAGAATAAAATAAATTTGTCGTTCGAGAATCCACATGTCATTAAAAAGAAAAAGAATCGCGAGAGAGAGAGAGAGAGAGAAAGAGAGAGAGAGAGAGAGAGAAAATACGAAGAAAA
>OU964971.1:8246550-8269050 GCA_918808275.2 Dolichovespula sylvestris | reverse complement strand
CCCCTACCCCTACCCCGTTTATATTTCTTTTTGTAATACTCCTTTCTTTCTCTCGTCCCAACTATCCCCTCCTCTCTCTCTCTCTCTCTCTCTCTCTCTCTTATCGATCGAAACGATAAGAAAATGCGGGCAACAAAAGGAATTTTCGACGGTATAAACGAATCGATTTGTTGATTGTCCTCCTCGATTGATCGTCGATCTTGAAAAAAAAAAAATGGCGTTCGTACGTAATGGCGATCAGAAAAGTCACTAGGTAAAAAGGAAAGAGATTAATCGACACGTCGTCCTCCTTTTCTATCGTCGTTCCCTTCGTCATATCTTTTCTTCTCCTTTCTCCTCTTATCTTTTCTTCTTTTTTTTTTCTTTTTTCCTTCTCCTTCTTTCCTTCCCCCTCCACCCTCCTCCCTCGCCACGTTATTTGTTTTAACGCGAAGTACTTAAGGAATGTGTGCGAGAGCCGCGTACGTTTATGTCGGAGTTAGTTAAAAATACATGAGAGTACTACCACCACCACCACCACTACTCGTTCGCGTCCGAACAAATCTTTGGATCAAATATGTGAAGGTCGTAAGTCTCGTACAAAGTTGGAACATTAGGTAATTGGAGGGTTTTAAGAGGAACAGAGAAACAAACGGTAGAGGAAGAAGGTAAGGGAAGGAAAAAAAGGAGAGAGGGAAAGAGAGAGAATGAATGAATGAGCGAACGAAACAAAAACAAAATAAAAAGGGGAAGACGAAAAGGAAGAGAAAGCGAGAGAGAGAGAGAGAGAGGGGGGGGAAAGGAAAGTATAATCGAAATAAATTTGTCTCTCGTTTAGTAAGGAAGGAAATAATTTCTCTAATTTCTCACGTAAATCTATAGTTTCTGGAACGCGATTTGTGCGGTCACTCGGTTTGGCCAACATCGGTCGTACGAAGTACAAAGTCAACGAATTACAAAAGAGGGGAGGATAGTTTCGTTAGGAAGTTCCGGTGGTTGTGCGAGTAAACTCGAAAGCAGTAATTATGTAGTAGCTTTTCCGACCGTTAAACCGGCTTAATGTGTGCGAAAGAAAATCGGTAGTCGTGTTTAAACGTTAACGTGTTTAAGTAAGTACGTACGTATGCACGACTGGGGGTAACCGCGAATGTGTCCCGACGTGTTTACGTCCGATGTGTATAAATGTTGGTGCTTGCATAAGTTTAACGCAAATAGGATAAAAATAAAATCGATCGATCGATCTCGATCGTAAACGCAAGATCGAGCGTTTAAATTTAATCAAGACCGAGAACTAGACTGATAGTGAGTGGTTGCTCGTATAAGCGTTCATTGTTTCGAGTGACAATCGACTAGCAACGAAGCGAACTTTTATCGAGGAATTTGAATTTTTTTTTTTTTCCATTCGTTGAAAGAGAATAAGTAAATAAATAAATAAAATCGATTGTTATAATATATTATAGTACGTGCATGAATCGATAAAGATCGTGTCAAAGGGGACACTAGCCGAGGGATTTTGCGCGATCACAAAGGAGGAATCTTTGCGTGAATAATTGTTGGTGTATATTCATTTATGAGAGAAAGAAAAAAATGAGAGAGAGAGAGAGAGAGAGAGAGAGAGAGGACATACAAAAGCGAGATTTTCAGATGCGGTTGTGAAGAACAATGAAGGGGGTCGATTGTGTGGTCCGGGAACGTGTGTTGTTATGGCAATTTTCACAGCGATATAAACGTGAAATTATGCTACCCTTTTATTTTCTTTCTCTCTCTTTCTCTCTTTTCGTGATATCTTCGAACGAGGTACGTAATCTGTGTCTTGTTGGAAAATTTCAAACGAACGAGTAAAAACGAAAATCGTGTACGAGAGAAAGAAAGAGAGAGAGGGAGAGAGAGGGAGAGAGAGAGGGAGCATAAGGGAGACATAAAGGAACGAAAAATTTAGGAAAAAGAGTTTGTTTTTCGCAAACTATCACGTGAAATAATATAACGAGCGCTCGTATCCCGTATTATTATAGGTCCTTGTGTTTCGTTAAATCCTTCCGCCGGTTGAGAGTCAAACTTTCCGCGGAACGATACTAGGGCGTTAATAAATAAATAACTTTCGGCACGAATGTGCTCGCTCGATAACGGTCCCTTAATTATTTAAATAACCGCTCGGAGAGATTGAGAGGCGTGTTACGGTAACGCGTGACTTTTGCGGTGATACGATATAATACCACGTAAAGGTGTACGTGTGTGTCTACATATATATATATATATATATATATATATATATATATATATATATATATACAGTCACACACATACAAACACATATTGAAATGAATTTTAACTCTACCAGGAGATCGACGTTATTATCCGTGAAACGTGACTTTTTGATATACCTAAACGTTACCGAAATTCGAACGAAGAACGACGATCGATTAATCTTTTATTTGCCTGCGGCTTCACGATATAACGATGAATATTGTATAAACCGCATGGATATTATTAGACCGTCTAGAGTTTTGACTAAATACGGGTTGCTTCTTACTTCTATATGCGTGTATCTTTGATATTATTATTTATTGAGACTTTCATCGGCTTTGAAGAAACTTTTATTTTTTTCTTTTCTTTTCTTTTTTTTTTTTTCGACGGATCTCCTAAACTAAAACTATATTGATTAACGTTTTTATTTTTACAGAAAGACACACATCGTTTAGACGAGTTTCTAGTAGACATACTATCATATATACGCATACATGCACAAATGTATGTATGTACGCATGGGTACGAAGAAAACCCCTTTTCAGTTCGACATTGGTTTCGCCAACCCTCGGTCTCTTTACGCGAAATCAATGGATCCGAAAAAAAAGAACTGTTTTTTCTCTTTTTCCTTGCTTTTTTTTTTTTATTTTTCTTTCTTCTTGTTTTTGTTTTTCCCCCGAATGCCGCTAAAAAAATGTCACTGTCGGGCATGATTCACGCTCAGGAGAGAAACGTTCCTAGTGCATTCGCCCAGCGCCACCGTCATTCCTGTTGCCCGCATTGTTTTCCCCGCGAATAATGAGGATGGTTTTTAACTCGACGTTACGGAGGCGGTGATGCACAACCGTTGCCTTTTTCCAACGCTAGATTTATCGTTGTAACGACAATGCCGCGTTACGGATGGACCTTTCCACCGAACGCCGGTGTATTCGCGTCTTCGAGAGAGAGTGAGAGTGAGTGAGTGAGAGAGAGAGAGAACAAAAGAAGGAAAAAAATATTTGAGAAAATATAAATGACAAAGTTAAACTTTCATTTTTTTCTTTCTTATTTTCTTTTATCTTTCTAAGTCGATCGTAAGAAAATCATAGATCCGATCTGAAACCTTCTAGAATTAATCCGATCGTCCGATTCTTGTCGTCAATAATAAAACTATAAATCGTAAAAATTCTTCGTTGAAATCGTGATCTTCGTTTTTTTTTCTCCTTGGTGGTACGATCGATCGATCGATCGATCGATCGATCGAGATGCGTCGAGATAATTGGATACATTCGTCAAAACGCGAACGAAAAGGAAGCGCGCGATACATTTTTCAAAACCGGACGAGAAAGAAAGAAATATACTCCGGCCGATTTCGGTGCCGCTTGGGAGAGAGCCGTTTATCTTTCGTTTGGAAGGAAAGAATATATGTAGTAACGTAATGGTTAACGTGAATGGTTTTCCTTTTGATATATATGAATCCGAGGAAAATTTTGAGAAATAAAAAGTACGAGAGCCCAACGTGATAATATAATGTACCTTTTATCCGTTATAAAGTTATATACGAGATGAAAGTTTCATTCATTTCTATCACTAATTAACCCCGTATATCTATATCGCGTTTATTAAAATTTTTATGCGTTAATAAGTGTGCGCGTGTATGTGTATGTATTGGTGTTATGTACTCGTGTATAAAAATATGTCAGAAATATACAATATATATATATATATATATATATTATATATATGTGTGTGTGTGTGTGTGTGTGTGTGTGTGATATGTAAAAATAAAGCGAACGTAGGAAAGAGAATAGCGTATATTTATCAGTCGTGTTGTGCAAAAAGATTTAATATTTATAATATAATATAATATAATATAGTATATATGTATATATATATATATATATATATATGTGTGTGTAATATATGCAAATTCGTAAAAGACGAAGAAGCAGTAGCGAAGCGACAGCCGAGTTTACTGAACACGCGCGCACGCACACACATATCTAAGTATATATACCACCAACGTTGTATAATATACATATGTTACGTATTAAGATTAGAATATTTATAATTACGGTGTATGTGTGCGCGTGTTAATAGAGATGGATAGATAGAGATTAGAGAAAGATAGAAAGAGAGAAAAATCAATAATAAAGGTAGGAACTTAAAACCAGTAGCGAATCAACAGAGTTTCGGATTTTTATAAAGGCCTGGACTCGTTCGATCGCGATGTGAGAAATTAATTAGGGTGGAGAGAAAGCGGGGGGGAGGGGGCGGTCGTAAGGGGGCGAGGAAACAAACAAAAAAAGAAACAAATAATTAGAAGAAGAAGAAATAATATTGTCAGATAAAGTACAATTTTCTCGTCGTTGATGTTAAATTTTAATATATCTCGGAAACGAAAAGACGCGAGAATTTTTTTTTTTTTTTTTTTTTTTTTTAGAAAAGAGACGATCAGAGCGAGAGATGAAAAATGATGGGGACATTATTAAAACTCAAAGTTTATTTCGATTTACGAGTTATAACAGGGAACGCAGATCGAAGGTGAGTTATTATTCTCGTTTTTTTTTTTTCTTTTTTTTTTTTTTTTTTTTCCTTATCGTCCTTCGTTCTCGCCGAGAAGAAAAAAGATTTCTCTTCTTTTTCTTTTTCGTTCGTTTTTTTTTTTTTTGTCTTTTCGTTATACCATAATTTCACTCGTTACAAAGCGAGTAGTAAATCTTCTTCCTCGATCCGCTTACTATTTCGAACCGTTTCAATTTTTACGAAAGGCGAAGAAGAATCGGCGAGAAAGAAAACGATCGAGCTCGACAGGGCGTTCTCAACGCGTCGTGTATACGAACATCCTTGAAAGGAACGACACGTGTTCGTTCATCCGTACATTCGTTGATCCTAGATATCTTAAAGGGTTGATCCAGGTTCTTGACAGTCGGGGGATTTAAAGACTACGTTTAGTTTCCAACTTGCAATGGTGGGTAGGGTACTTTGAACGAGACAAGTGTCCTAGGACAATCCATTGAGAATGTCCCGAGGATAGGGTTTTCCTTTTTTTCTTTTTCTTTTTCTTTTTCTTTTCTTATCTTTTTTTTTATCACTTAGAACGTACATCAAAAGGGAAGATTTATTGGTGGACTGCTTTGGTTGTTGTTGTTGCTTTTTTTTTTTTTAAATTGACGTAAGATCGAGATACGATACGTTTTCAGTTACTCGGTAAATAGAAATAAATTGGATTCTGTACGATGACATAGATGATACGATTTAATGAGATAGATGGCTGGTTTAAAGGATAAGTTCGTAGTTGAAAGGGAATTCGATGGGTTGGTTAAAACGCCGACGTCGGAGGTGTTAATAGGGCCAAGTACGTGGAGTCACATTGACGTAAGTAAAGGGCTAAAAGTGTGATGGTGATGATGATGATGGTGATGATGGTAGTGGGTTGTGGTGGCGACGATGCCGGTAAAGGTGTAAACGCGTGAAAATGAATGAAAGAAAAGGAGCCTTTTGAGGGTTCTTAAACGTCGACCGAACCTATTGAAATATGACTGGCAAAGGGAAAAAAATGCGGCCACCGTTCCGCGTTTTTCCTACCGCGCGTTGCATCTTCGAGAGACAGCGCGGAGAACAATAACCCTTTATGCACTCCTCTCCTCTCCTTTTATTTAACTTTTATTTAATTCATTCTTTTGTTTCTTTTTTACGTTCTTTTTTTTTTTTCTTTTTTTTTTTTTTTCTAATTACAACAACACCGTCAAACGTCCGTATCAGGGAAAATACATGATAATGAGAATCCGAGAAAGAATATCAAAGGATCGTTTAACGACGCTAATTAATGAGAAATTGACAAATTAATAAAAATCTTTGAAAGTATTCGTTTAAAGCATTTACGAGCGTACGCAGGATCGGAGAAGACGATTCTTACTTAGGCAACGACGATTGTGCTTGCCAAATAATATCTAAAACAATAGGAAAACTTGTTAAGCCTCCTGTATTAGGTAACATATTCGCGTACATGGATATTCCTTGTTTTACCTTGTTTATAACATGTTGCCTTCCTTAGAAGGGGCTTAAAAAGTTTCTTACCGATACAAATGTGTTTGAAATTGTAATTATACATATACATATACATACATACATACATACATACATATATATATATATATTTTTTTTTATATATATATATACAAACTAAACTTTTGGACGATATTACTCCTAACGTAGTCATTATTCTTTGCCCGTTTAAAAATAAAATTATTAAATTCCTTTGACGTCTCCGATTTGACGACGTTATTTCTTCACGCTGTCTCGTCGTTGCTCGGGCCTCGGATTTTCTATTTCTATATTTTTTCTATATTTTTTCTACATTTTCTCTATCTCTCTCTCTCTCTCTACGGAATTTTATTAGAACATCAATCGTAGGTAAAGTTGAATTATTTGGCTCGGTCGACGTATGTAACCTATTATACAAGAGAAACAAAAGAAATGAAAGAAATAAAAGGTGACAAAAGTCGACGTATTCTCGAGACGACGTTGAAATACGTTTCGACCTCTTTACTACTTTCATCTTTCTCTCTCTCTCTCTCTGTCCTCTTTCTTTTTTCTTTCTTTCTTCGTTACACGAATATATCACTCTCGGACCTTTCCCTCTTTTCTTTATTCCATTGCTCCCCCGAGCTTTTTTTTTTGCTCTCTCTCTCTCTCTCTCTCTCTCTCTCTCTCTCTCTCTCTCTTCGATTCTCTCGCAAGTACACAGTCGAAAATCCCTGACTAGTAAAAAGGATTTTCGCACAAACGGCCAAATTCTTTACCGATGCAAATAATTTTGTTCGGTCTTTACAGTACCCTTCTCCTTCTTCTCCGTCTCTTTTATCTCCTCCATCTCCTTCCTCCTCCTCCTCCTCCTCCTCCTCCTCCTCCTCCTCCTCCTCCTTCTGTTTCTCCTCCCTGAATTGCGTCGACGAAACTTTGGAGAAGTTTGAATAATAAGAGTCTCTCAAAAAAGGGGGAGAGGCGTAGCTCGCTCGTAAACCGTCGTTCGCCGTTCGAAAGGAAAAGAAGGAAGGAAGGAAAAAAAAGGAAGACAAAGAAGAAGAAGAAGAAGAAGAACAAGAAGAAGAAGAGGAGGAGGAGGAGGAAGAGCAAAAGTAGAGAAGAGAAAGGAGGATGGATAGAGAAATTCCGTCGAAGGAAAAGCTATTTTCGAGTAAGGCGTACCTTCTTGTTTCCACGCTTATCAACGTTACTTTGCTTTTTTCGTGATCTACTTTGTTCAACGAGAGAAAGAGAGAAGTAGAGGAGTGTGAGAGAGAGAGAGAGAGAGAGAGAGAGAGAGAGAGAGAGAAGGAATGAGAGTAGACGGTTTTAAAGTGATTCGCTTAAGGAAAATTGCTTTTTCTTCTTTACGAACGTCGATTCGTTTGTATCGTAAATAAAATCGTCTTTTGGAGCTATGATACTTGGGAGGAGATCTAGGATATACGAATTTCTTTCGAGACAAATCGATATTTCCTTCAAAATTTACGAGTATTCTTCTATGGTAATCTTAGAATCGGTCTAGTTTTTTCCTTTTCTCTTTTCTCTTTTCTTTTTTCTTTTTCTTCTTTTTTTTTTCTTGAGAGAGAGAGAAAACGTCTGTACGAAGGACGAAAACAACACGGTGATTGATTATTATCTGGAGAAAGGGTTAAAAAAAAAAAAAAAGAAAAAAAAAAGAATAAAGAGAGTCGGCACAACGCACGCGCGAAGAGGGGGAAAAGAATATAAAATAAAACTTGTTTCGGGGTTAAAACGAACGTGTCGTTCCTTTTTCGAATATTTAAATACGCGATACAAGTTCGATATATTACAGATATATGTATCTTCTATCGTCCTAACAAATGATTCGCATTATCGTAATTATATCATTGTATCGGATATATATATATATAAAAAAAAGAGAAAACAAAAAAGAAAAAAAGAAAAAAATAGAAAAAGAAAAATGTCCTCCGCAAGAATCGTCTCGCAGTTTGAAATATCGTCAGGCTGTTTATTTCACGTAACACTTTTCTCGATCGATCGATCGATCGATCGATCGATCGATCGAAAGATCGAAAACGAAAGATGAACAAGGGTTATTGGCGTTGAATCTTGAAATGGCTATGTAATAATTAACAAATATAATCGACTACAATTAAAATTCATAACAAAAGGGAGAAAACAAGTGTAAGATAAGTTAACAAGATAGATATATAAAATGGACGAAGAAAAATAAGACGACTATGACGATGATGATGATGACGATGATGAAGAAGAATAACAAGAGTAAGAAGAATAAAAAGAAGAGTGAGAGCAAAGAATAGCGAAGCAAAATATGAGGAACAAGCTTTATTCGGTTTAAAACTTCTCTCGCAGTTAGAACGACACGAAGCCAGGCAATTACCGCTGGTACTAAAGAAAAGAAAAAAAAAAGGAGAAAATAAAGAAAAAAAAAAAGAAAGGGGTAAAGGGATGTCGTTAAGGGCAAAAACGTTAAAAATAGAGAGAAAAGCGAGAGGAGAGGGGAGATGGTGGGGGAGATACACGGGGGAAATAATACAGACACAAAAGAGAACGAAAGAAAGTAAAAGAGAAGAAGAAGATGAAGAAGTAGAAGTAGAAGAAGTAGAAAGAAAGAAAGAAAGAAAGAAAGAAGGAAGGAAGGAAGGAAAGAAATAGAAAACGAGAAAATATAGAGACAGAGAAAGAAACGCACCGGTTAACCTCGCCATATTCACCGACCAGACAACTCGATGCGATAGTAAAAGAAAAAATGTGTTACGCGTCTGGTAAATGCATTCATACATACATATACGCACAAGGTACAAACACCCACACAGAGGCACACACGCACGTATACGTAAAACGATGCAACAAACACGCTCATACGTACGTACGTACGTACATACATACATACATACATATATACATGCATACATACATACATACATACTTACGTACATACGTTCGGCCATTCGTAATGATGCATACGTACACACACGCATATATGTTTATCTATCCATTACGTATCTTCTCATTTAAAAGACACACAAATATTCCTATCTGAGATTTCTCTACGTAGTGATAATTAATTATGTTGTATATATGTATATCGTGTATAAATATATATATATATATATATATATATATATATATATACACACGTTGTATCTCCTTTCGGGCAACGTGTACGCGTTTCTTTCGTAATTTCGTTTCGTCGCGCCAATTTGACGTGAACGTGGAAAATAAAATAGAGAGAGAGATAGATAGATAGATAGAGAGAGAGAGAGAGAGAGAGAGAGAGAGAAATTGAGATAGAAAGATAGAGAAAAAGAAACAAGGTTGACATAATAGGAGAAAAGGATGGTTCGCGCAAATCGTCACGACGATCACGAAAACGATTATGATTCGCTATCGTTCCGACTTATGTACATAAAACGTGGAAAGAAGGAGGACGAAAGTAAATTAAATCGTTTTGACAATGTCGAGAGCTAGTCGGTTTTAATTATTTTATATCTCCCAGTGTACGAGCGTCGCGTTATAATATTTCTCTCTCATTTCTTTCCACGTACGGGTTATCTCTTGCGCGTTTCATACAAATTTGAAGTAAATTAAATAGATTACGTTGTTCTTAGCACGATGTTGCGAGAATAGAAGAGACTACATAGGATATTTATTTATTTCATTGTCATCCCGTACACGTATTACAAGATCCGTCTTCTTTTTTAAAGGAAAGAAGAAGAAAAATATATATATATATATATATATGTATATATTTGTACATGCACGCATACATGTACAAATATTATGTATATATATAACTACGTATGAATAGGAAAATATATATATATATATATATATATATATATATATATATATGTTCTAAAACACATTACACTTTCGTATAAGGAAGCGATTCAACATTGAAGGCAGTTTAAGCGCGTTGGTTTATTAAATGATAAATAGACGATGTAACTCGTCGCATAGTTCCAACTAGTATAGTCCTCTTTGTCGATTGATATTAATTATGGAACGCTACAACGTTGGCCTATGGAAACTAGGCTAGAGAGATAGCAAGAGGGAGAGAGAGAGAGAGAGAGATAGGGTCATATGGAGAATTTATTTATCATTTCGGTTAAGAGTTAGTTAGTATCGCGCTTCATGAAAATATTCTTAACGGAACAAATGGTCGGCCGGTGCTTCTGGGACATTATTAAAGCTAAAGGAGAAGATACGTATTTACGTTATAGTCTTTAATAATATCGAGCACAGGTGCGCGATAAGGAACGATAATTAAAGTACACTAATTAATTCTTTTACTTTTTCTTTTCTCTCCCTCCTCTTGAAAGAAAATTATGTATTTTATAAAGGTAACTCTATGAAAGTGATCTATATTTCGGGTATAGAAAAGAAAAAGGAAAAATAATCTGTATATATATATATACATAAATTTGTAAAATTTAGAGAATGAAAATATAAACTTCCGAATGAAAAATGATACGAAGGGAACATCGGTGTGACTTTCAATAAAAATTCACGTTAACAGGGACATTAAAGGATTACGTTCAAATATTATATCGAAGAGAGTTTTGTAGGATTTGCGTATTACGTTGCATTTACGTGATACCATAAGAGCATAGAATTTCATTCACGATTGGACAATTCGTTTTTGATGTCAACGTTCAAGAATCATTTGATCGATATTTCGAGGGTTTTCTAACACAAGCTAAAAACGCTATTGCGAAGATTTATATATATATATATAAATTCACATAGGGATATATATCAAGTTTAATAGATACGTTCCATATCTCGTAAACGTTATGTGACAATATGTACACATACGTGTCCAACGAGTACATAAAAAAAAATGAGAGAGAGAGAGAGAGAGAAAGAGACAAAAAAAGAATTATAAAACAAACGTCACGTCTGTTTTGCTTTAGTAACAACGTGTATGTATGTACATACATACATACATACGTACGTACGTACGTACCGTGTACCACTCATTCGCTAAAGTATAGCTACGAGAGATGCAGATATTAGGTATGCTCGAAACGTACGCTGATAAATAAGATATAACAAGATTCCCCGAGTGTCGACGATGCTGGTAGTACCTACCACCACGGCCAAAAAATAAACGAGGAAATATGAATACGGAATAAAACAGTATATGGTTGGAACCCCTCGAATCCAAAGCACGAACATACGTATTAGCCTTTTTTATTTATTTATTTATTTATTTTTTTCTTTTTTTTATTTTCGACGAGGTGGAAAATAATTTTTTTTTGTCTTCGAAAAAAAGATAGAAAATAGGAAGAAAGAAGAAGAGTTAAAGGAAAATATCTCTAATAACGTTAAACGAATTATAGAAACTTTTCGATTAAAACGTTTTACATATTAACCCTCGAAATATCGATCATCGTTATATAATTACAATTAAATTTTGTCTTGGACGATTCTCCTCCATACATTTCCTCTCGCAACAAACGTCACGATAAACGATAAACGTTGTTTTATTACATCGATCGAAAGAAAAATAAACGTTTCGCGGGGTGATATTTTTTCCCCCCGTAGACGGGGGGTTGGGGGACGACGAAGAAACGTCTCAACGAATAAACGCAAAACAAATAAACATTCGCGTACAAGTACGCGGAGCGATAATAAATCGATCGTTAAAACGTCGATACCGGTAATCGATCGTTCCGAAAGTTCGTTATATATACATGTATACAAGGAACAAGACAAAAGTAGAATAAATTCGATTGGCTTGTCGAGATACTCGGTCGTGCGTTCTTTTATTCTTCGAAAAAAATTCGAGAAAATATACCCGGGGGCTTATCTATTACCGTATTTCGATGGAATCCACGTACGATAATTTACAAAGAGGTTCTTTCGCGATTTCCCAAAGCGAATGACAGATAATAGAACGGTGTTTAAGGGGTATCTCTTTGCTGGTATCACGTATATTCTCAAGGTAACAGCGATAACGAAGTTGAAAGTGTCTTCTCTTGATATCGCGTCCCGTATGACCGGCAATAGCAAATTCTCTCTGTCTCCCTCTCTCTCTCTCTCTCTCTCTCTCTCTCTCTCTCTCTCTCCTATATACATACGTTTTGAGCTTGCCCCGCGCGTGCACAAGGTCCAATCTCGTTAATTAGCATGCACTTTACTAACTTACAGTCGACTTGCCATTCTAGCGCATACGCGTTCCATCCTTCTACCTCTCTCTCTCTCTCTCTCTCTCTCTCTCTCTCTCTCTCTCTCTCTCTCTCTCTCTCTCTCTCTGTCTCTTTCTCTTTCTCTTTATCTTTCCTCTTTAAACAACGCCACTACTGTAGTCTCTTTTCCTACGCTCACGTCCTAAAGAGTTCACTGTAGGCGTATTAGTGTGTAAGAGTGAGGGAGAATGAGCGAGAGAGAGAGAGAGAGAGAGAGAGAGAGTCTTTTATCTTCCTCGACGATTAAATTATCGATTAACTCAATCGCGTTGTAAAGGAGAAAAAAATATACTCTCCTTAGGGAAGCTGTAGAAAGTATGTGTCTGTATATGCGTATATGCGTGTGTATGCGTTTGCGTGTGTGTGTATGTGTGTGAGAGAGAGAGGGGGGGTCACGTTATTTTTTAACGATTCTAAATAACGTCAAGCAAGAGATAGGTATTAGGGAATCGTTATTTGTTATTGAACGTTATGTCTTTAACAGTTGAAACATATCGAGTTTTAAGTCACACCGATCGTTTGATCTCCGTCGTTAATTATTTTCTTCTTTTTCATTTCTTTTCTTTTCTTTACTTTTCCTCTTTTTTTTTTTTACCTCTTTTTCTTTACGAACTGACAGTACCATGTGCATCGAATATTTTCTAATGGTAAACTTCGATGTCGATTGGAATTCGTATAACTGTTTTTAATAAGGTAGAAAAAGGGAGATAGAGATAGAGAGAGAGAGAGAGAGAGAGAGAGAGAGAGAGAGAGAGAGAGAGAGAGAAATTGACAAGATGAGAACATTCAAAGAAATAGCAGGACAAGTTTTAATTTAGTACGATCACCGATAAATCCAAGCTGACGGCCTTCCAAGCTTGAAATGGATGGTCGAGGAAGAAAAGGGTAAATAAGAGGGACTCCAGGGAGGAGGAGAAGAAGGAGGTGGAAGAGTAGGAAGAGAAGGAGGAGTAGGAGAGCAGAAGGAGCAGAAGAAAATCGACAGGTCCTTCGGTATTCGGTCCCCGTGGGACGACTAGCCGTACACGTAAATGAATTCTTCACGGTAGAAAAATCATGGACACCGTCGTTGAAGATTCGGCTTCTTGAAAGAAACTTTTTCAAGCGTAAAGTAATGAGAGGTGGTTGTTTTTTTTTTTTTTTTTTTTTGCTACCGGGCTAATACCAGGGAGCAGATATTTAATTAAAGCGAATATTGAATATTACGGCATGTACATTTTCTATGAAATAGAAATAAGGGTCAAAAACTTTGGGGCGGGGGTATGATGGTGGTGGTAGAAAAGAGACGAGATTTTTAAAAGGACCTTTCTGTTGTTCTATTTATTTATATATTTAGTTATTTTATCCTTTGATTTCTCGAAGGTGCCAAGCGATAATGAAGAAGAAAAAAGAGAGAGAGAGAGAGAAAATCTCTCGTCATCGTTTTTCTCCTTAAAGAAAATTTGGAAAATCGAATATTATGTCGGAAGGATAACTCGTGTCGTATAGGTAGATACGTTCGTTGAAATACGAAATAAGGAGTCCGACGAATTTTCTCATCCGTCAATTTCTACGTCGTCCGTAAATGTAATTCGATTTCGACGCACCTCGCGGCTAGTCGAAGTTGGAGCGAAGGAGGGTAGATGATAGGAGAGAAACGTGTCAGGGTTAATCGATTTCTAGGTAGCTGAGCGTGCATTGCTCCAAATCACCCTCGACTAGGACAACTGTGCCAGAGAGAAGAAGAGAGGAAGAAAGATGGAAAGAAGGAAAGAAAGAAAGAAAGAAAGAGAAAGAGAGATTGGAAGAGAGAGAGAGAGAGAGAGAGAGAGAGAGAGAATCGTAGGCATCTTTTTCCTCTCCCTCTCTCTCCCTCTCTCTCTCTCTCTCTCTCTCTCTCTTTCCATCCTATTCGTCGTCTCGTATTCGAGCTTCGAACTTATTCAATTAAATTCGAACAAGTTGGGATACGCGTTGAATCTAGCGAGCTCTTCTCTTCGAAAAACGAATAACTCTATCCAATCCTTCCCTTTCCAATCTCTTCGATTCCAGATTTAACTATCGCCTATTCGCAACGACGATTTTTAAGTATAAATAACAATGGAACATTGAAAACTCGTCGGCATTTTTTTTCCGACATGCAAAATTTCTCGTTGCTGTTCGAATGTTCCTTAAAAAAAAAAAAAAAAGAAAAAACGGTGAAGCTGTAATATTAAAAAATAAGAGAGAGAGAGAGAGAGAGAGAGAGAGAGAGAGAGAGTGGTAAAAGTTTTTCATAAAATTCTCGTCAGAGTTTTAGAAAGGGTCAAGACGTTAAAGGAATCGCATTTTCTAGCCGACGTAATATCAGTTGTAATAGTAATAGTAGCAGTAACGTTTTCCAACGTGATTAACTCAAATTTCCGGCGAGAGAAGATGAGTCAGCCCTCTCTCTCTCTCTCTCTCTCCTTTGAACTTTCTTCGACGAACTCTTTTCTCGAGTTTTCACGGATAAAAACGGTCTTACGTTCGTAAAAGTTTGGGGCATCGTCGAAAAGAAAGTAAAGTAGGTACACGGTTATCTCGAATAGCTACGTAACAACGTCGAAAGGTCTTGTTATTTTTTTACCACTTTCTTCCTTTTCTTTTTATTTTCTTTTTTTTTTTTTTCTTTTTTCTTTTTTTTTTCTTTCCTTTTATTCTCTCATCTATCTCCCCAATTTCTCGCGGCCAGAAAACGGCGCAAGGAATTTTCTTCTTCGACTTATTTTTGTTCTTTTTTTTTTTTTTTTTTTTTTTTTTTTTTTTTACGAGAATAAGGAATGAATTCCTTTTCGAGGGGAAGAAAAGTTAAACGAAAACAAACGAACAAAAAAGAAAAAAAAAAAGAAAGGAAAGAAAAGATAAGAGAAACTCGCGCGATTATTAAATTCGAATATAAATTCATTTTGTTCTTGCGTTCGTTTAATCGTCGGTGATATAGAATCTTAAAAAATGAGTAGGGGAGATAAAAAAATTGTAACTTTTGTCTCTCCCCGTTCCGTATCTTCGTCTCAGGGTAGAAGAGATTGGAGGAATATAAGCGTGTCCAGTTGGGAGTAAGGGGAGAGGGGCGGCCATTCGCTCGGAACAATTCGATAAAGAAGCAACTGGTAGTTTTCGAAAGTTTCGCTTCGACGATTTGTGCGTCCCTCGACGAGAGGACGGACACGACATTTCGTTCCCTGGACATGAAGAAGACCGAAAAACTAAATTGCCTTTTCAACGTTTCGCACCTTTGCGCGACTTTCTAATCGGTTCCTTTTTTTCTTCTTTCTTTTCTTTTCTTTTCTTTTTTTTTACTTCTACTCACCAAATCGATCGATATCCTCTCGCTCAGCAATATCATTTCGTCAATTCGTCCTTGATTAATTTAAGAAAATGATAAGAGAAGTCGGATCTTGCATTGTACATTCGAAATTTATAACGCATTTTCACGACGACAGATATATATATATATATATATATATATATATATATATATACATATATAATATATATATACATCGTCGTCTGTTTAGATGAAAAAAAAAAAAGAATAAAAAATACTTTATCGTAAAAACGACAAATATATATCAATTAACGATAATAATAATAATAATAATAATAATAATAATAATAATAATAATAATAATAAGTACATCCCTTCGATGTCTCTTCCATTCTCGCGAAACAACGGGAACACGCGCATCGTCCGTGACAAGTATCGAGAAACGCCGTTTATATTCGGATCATTTGTTTTGTTCGTTTATTCGTTTGTTTGTCTTTTTATTTTTTTTTTTTTTTTTAATTCGTTGATTTTTTGTAAAAAGTCGATTTGTACCTAACAGGGGTATAGCGTCGGAGACCTGGGGTAGGGTCTCGGCAACGAGATTCAGGAACACCGTCAGCGATAGCAAGATGGTCACTCCTGAAACAATCGCAGCCAATCGTGCTCAGTGTACTCCGTTATTATCAGAGTCCAGAAAGTACGCCGTCATTATTGCTTTTCGCAAACTCTTACGAGCGCGAAAACCAAAAGGCGACTGTCGCGAGCTTCGACGATTCCTACTACTTTTCTCCCCTGTTTAATGTTTAACAAATAACGATAATTAATCGTAACGTCCTCTTTCACAGGACGATGATACGCGTCCGTTTTTTTTATAATTATTAAATTATATCCCATTGGTTTCGAACGTTCTACGAGACAATAAGAACGTCGAGTAACATCGGAAAACGAGTAAATTTCTAAGCCAGTTTAAGGATTTCCTTCTCCATCTCGATAGAAAGAAAGAAAGAAAGAAAGAGGGAGGGAAAGTTTTGAGAGAAAAGAAAAAGAAAAAAAAAAGAAATAAAATAAAATAGAAACAGATGGATTAATTGACGACGAGTGACAATGCACATGCGAACGACATTTAATTAGATCATATATACATATATATATATAACGATGCCATTCGTATGTGCATGTCACACGTTCGACAAGTCAAATTATTTCTTCGGGAAAGATATTAATAAATCGATCAATGTCTTATCCGCTTATCCGTTAGAGAGTGGTTACGTCGGGTCCAGAAGAGAGGAAGGATAAAGGGAAAGATAAGGATAAAGATAAAGATGAAATCGAAGAGAAAGAAAGAGAGACGGAAAAAAAGGGAAAAAAGGAGAGATGGAAGAACGATGGATCGAATATTTACAATCGGTTTATATGAAAGGACAAAGGAATGATGATTACTTTCGATTGGTTCTTCGAAAAAAGAAAAAAGGAAGAAACAAGAATGAAGGAAGGACGAAAGAGGGTTGATAGGGCAAACTCGGGAGGAAAGAAACGTTTCCTCGTTAGAGTAAAAAAAGAGAAAAAATTGAAAAAAAAAAACACTCGCACACACACACACACACACACACACCGGCTTCTTTGTTTCCCGGCTACGAAGAGATCTTTCGTTTTTCTTTCCTTTCATCTGGTTGCTCTCGAGCGGTCGCGAGCAACGCGATTAATACGTTCAAAAAGAAACAAACGTTGCTTTTGACGTTTCCGGGATTACTTCGTATAACGGGTTACCAAAGGGTGATGGGAGGGTGGGTGGTGGGGGGAGAGGCAGGGACATTTTCTCTTGCACGCGGTAAAAGATGGAAACGTGCTATTTGTCCGTAAGAACGGTGTAGAGGTACAATAACAAAAGAAATAGGAAGGGTATATAATAATAAATAAAACGGAAATTACGTAATAACGGATGACGTTTGAGATCGTTACTCCGTTTTTTGTACGATATACTTTTCATGGGGGAATTTTTATTTTTTTTATTTTTTTAAATATATGTATATATATATGTGTGTGTGTGTGTGTGCGTGCGTACGAGATAAGTGTACGTCGTCGAGATATTTGTTTCCCATTATTTATTAATTCCTTCTCATTCTTTCTTTCTTTCTTACCTTCTTTTTTCTCTCTTTCTTTCTTTCTTCAATTTTTAATCATTCTTCCGTCCGTTCATACGAACGATAAGGAAAAAAAGATATATTAATGACGTATCGATTTTATTTTATTTTTTTTCCTTTTTCTTTTCTCTCTCTCTCTCTCTCTCTCTCTCTCTCTCTCTCTCTCTATTTTTTTCTCTCTCTCTCTCTCTCGAAGGAAACTCGTCGCAAATCGAAATTTCTCGAGGAACGAATTCAAAGATTTAAGTATGCGTAGAGATACTCGTAGAAAGAAAAAGAAGAAGAAGAAGAAGAAAAAAAAAAAGAAACGCGCGAGCGAACATTTTCACGATATCGGACTAGAGAGCTTTTCAAAAAGCACGAAGGACACTCGAGGCCGGTAGCTTTGTCGTTAACGAATCGACAAATCGAGAAAAGTACTTAAGTCCGTGGAAATGAACCGTCAGGCGAAAAAAAACGTATCTCATTCTGGGGAAAAGCATTTTCCAAACTACTCTCTCACTCTCTCTCTCTCTCTCTCTCTCTCGTTCTCTTTTTTCCTATATATATATGTACACATATATAATATACACGCACATATATATATATATATATATATTTTTTTTTTCTTCGTCGTTCTCTCTTTCTCTCTCTCTCTCTCTCTCTCTCACTTTTCCGAAGTCTATTCACGCATCGAACGTTTCGAAACTTTTCCGAACGTTAAGCAAATGTTTATTTCCGAACGTTTGTACGAGTATATAGCGCAAAGGGAAGATATATATATATATATATATATATATATATATATATATATATATAGAGAGAGAGAGAGAGAGAGAGAGAGAGAAAGAGAGATACGCCATTCGAGTATAAAACGTGTATGTGAAAAGGACGTTCGCGATCAAATATTTGCCGATACTAGAACGATATAAATCGAACATACTTTTCACGACATTAACGGTGGAACGTAACACCGAACGGAAAGATTTCATTCATTTTAAACACGAAGAAGAGCGAAAGAGTGAAAAGGAGAGAAAGGAGAAGAAAATGAAGAAGAAAGAGAAGATGGAGAAGAAGAAGAAGATCAAGAGGAGAAAGAAGAGAGAGAGAGAGAGAGAGAGAGAGAGAGATAAGGTAGAAAGAAGAGAGGATAAGAAGGAGTCTTTAACCGTGGGATTAAATTCGACTAGAGATTGAAATTCACGGGGAAATCGATTTTCCACCCTTGAAACGATAATTATGATCCCTTATTCGATACTATCGTCAGTCCGTTCGTTCGACGTAAAGGAAAATCGTTGAGATGGATAAATAGGTAGGGATAGATAAAACTGGCGAGATAAAAGGAATGAAAGATATGGATTTTAAAAAAGAAATAGGAAAAAAAAAAAGATTGAAAAGAGAGAGAGAGAAGAGAGAGAAGAGAACAAAAAATATCGAATACCTACGGCTAGAACACGAGATTACTCGTAGAGAGATACATAGGGTCCACTTTCAAACGTGAACTCTTCAACGACGTATCGAATGAGAGAAAGAGAGAGAGAGAGCTAAAGAGAGCGACGGAGAGAAAGAGAGATAGATAGATAGATAGATAGATAGATAGATAGAAAGAGAGAGAGAGAGAGAGAGAGAGAGAGAGAGAGAGAGAAACTTGGTCGCAGTCGTTGTCGTTGTCGTTCTGGAGTGGACATCGAAACGATGATGGCTTTTAAACGTCGGTACATATGTATATTGTCGTCGACTATTACCTTCCAGTCTATAGAATTTCGATATACGAAACGAACAAATCGGAAGGACGGAAGAAGGGACCGGTGGGAATGGGAAGAGTGGTGGATGGTCGGTGGGAGGGAGGGAGGGAAAAACGAAACGCTTTAAACGCGGCTATCGTTCGATTCGACGGAAGTTATATACACGTATCGGCACGTGCCAGACACTCTCTACGTTTTAATGTTGTCCATGTGTCGTTATGGGAAAATCGTTTTCAATATATATATATATACATTGTCATTCGTTAAAAAGAGAGAGAAATAGAGAGAGAGAGAGGGGGGGGGGGGAAGAGGAAGAGAGAAATAAAGGAATAGAGTCCAACGAAAATTTTCAAACGTCGTGCTAGCTTTGCTCTCGATTCTTTCTTTCGATACTTTGACGGTGAGTGTAAACCTGTGAATGTATGTGTGTGTGTGTGTGTGTGTGTGTGTGTATCGGCGTGTAATCTTTCTCTCAACGATACGAGAAAAGTCATTCGAGTTGGGTAACGATAGGAAAAAGGAGAAAGCAATAAAGTGTCGCGAACGTTCCACCAGTTAAACGTATCCGTTTTCTCGTTTCTTTTTTTTTTTTTTCGCGACACGGTAGAGAGTCCTGGTTGTAGTTTTTTCTCTCTCTCTCTCTCTCTCTCTCTCTCTCTCTCTCTCTCTTTTCGATTAGATAGAATATCGTCGATACGTCGAAAAAATCGAGTCAAGACGATTACCGATAACGATGTACTACGAGAGAAAGGTAGATTTTTAGATTACAATACATTTTTCTCGTTACTTTTTCATCCTTTTTCTTTCTTCTACTTTTTCATTTTTTCTTCTTTGTCTTTTGTTTTTCTCTTTCTTTTTTTCTTTCTTTCTAACGAACGACGAACAACTCGATTCAGGGTTTCTCTCTCTCTCTCTCTCTCTCTCTCTCTCTTTCTCTTTCTGGGGCGCGCGATCGCTCGCCCGTTCTTTCTTCCGTCTTCTTTTTTTCTTTTTTTTTCTTTTTTCAATGTCGATAATACGCGTTTCCTGGGCGGTGATATTTCAACAATAATAAAAACGCCAATCCCATCGTACCGACGTTTCTATATTTCAATTTCGCGTCGTTTTACATAAGGTCGAGCTAGACGCATATCTATGCGAGAAAGATAAAGAGAGATAAATAGATAGATAGATAGATAGACAGAGAGAGAGAGAGAGAGAGAGAAGTACGTGGGAAATGTTATGCATATATAAAAAGTCGTAGAACGTTTCTACTGCTTTTTTTTTCTCTTTTTGCCTTTTCTTTCATCCGTTATTGCCTTCCCCCCGTCCCGCTCTATCCACCTTCGCCATGATGGAGAAAGAGGTGCAGGGAATAGATGGAAGAGAAAGAGGAGGAGAAGGAGGAGGAGGAGGAATAGCGAGGATGCAAATTTCCATATGGGCGAGAACGTGATCGTACCGGAACCCAGTTCGTTTATGGAAATCCATCGAATCCCTTGATAAAGTCAGAAGTAAACCGCGATTCGCTTCGTTTCATCCGTTCCGTCCGAATCGTTTTAGTTAAGCCTTTCAAAATCCGCGACAAAAAAAAAAAAAAAAAAAAGAATTAAAATATTACTCTCACGAATTCTTCCTGTTCTTCTTCTTCTTCTTCTTCTTCTTCTTCTTCATCGTCATCATCATCGTCATCATCATCAGCTTCATTGTCGTCCTGTCCTTTAACTTCTCCCTTTTCCTTCCTTCCTCATCTTCCTTTTTCTCTATCAATTGCACCCTTTCTCGTTCTTTCTCTAAATCGATTCGTAAATAATTTTCTACGTTCATAGAAAGAAATTTGTGAATAACCGTCCGACCGACCGAACTATACTCGTATCTCGTTAAAAAATGACGTCAGGAACGAACAGAAATGAAATTATTATGTTTCATCGGGCGTGAACACGGAGATGGTTAGATCGAAGATAAACGAATTCGTTAAAGGAGAAAAGAAAGAGAGACAGGGACAAAGAAGGGGAGAGAGAGAGAGAGAGAGAGAGTGCTTTGAAGAAGCATTAAATATACCGCACAAGAGTGACATTAAATTCCTCTTAAAAGGACTCGCATTTCGTATTCTTCTATTTCTTCTTCTTCTTCTTCTTCTTCTTCTTCCACTTCGTCTTCGTCTTCGTCTTCGGGCGTACTCGTTTCGCGACAGTACCGCAAAAGGGACGACTGTTGGAGTCGACGGAGCAAAAAAAAAGAAAAAAAAAAAAAAAAGAGAAATAATAATAAAAGAAATAGAAAAAACCACGGAGGGTGCGAGACGAGGGGTGGGGGGAGGGAAGCAGAGCGACGACGTGGGTCAATGGTTATCGTCGAAGTTCTGATGAAATTTTTCGCCGAAAATGGTAGACCCGAAGCAAAGTGAAAAAAGTTTCTTCGTTCGATGCCACACCATCGTCGACGAGGACGAGGACTACGAGGATTACGACACCGAACGACGATATAACTATAATCCAACGAGAGCATTTCACGTACGAATTTTTCTGGATACACTTCTTCTTCTCCCATTTTACTTTTTGTCGAAAAAGAAAACAAAAAAAGATAGAGAGATGGAGAGAGAGAGAGAGAGTGTTAGAGAGAGAGAGAGAAGAAGAAGAAGAAGAAGAATGAGAGAGAAAAAGTACAACATCCTCGAGATCGAACGCACGAGGACAACATATTTCCAATTAATTTCATTCCCGTAGTTCCGTTAATCCGTGTCTCGTTAAAGATAGAAAAAGTAAAAAAGGTAACGGTGCTACGACGGTAACGTTGTTAAGAGTAGACGAATAGACTATTACTCGTTATACGAAAGTTTTCATTCTACGAAATCGTTTATGGCGATTTAACGAGCTTTTATAAAAAGGAAAAAAAAAGAAAGCACTCAAAGAGGACTCATTATTCAAACAAATTTCTTACGATTTCGCGCGACA
>OU964971.1:8201550-8241550 GCA_918808275.2 Dolichovespula sylvestris | reverse complement strand
AGGATAGGATTGGGTAGGATAGGGGAGTGAACGAACGATAAAAAAATTATTCTCCCGTAGTTAATCAAAATTTCGTCGAGAAAACTTTTATATCGATTTCTACTACTTCTTCTTCTTCTTCTTCTTCCTCTTCTTCTTCCTCCTCATCTTCTCCTTTTTCTTCGATCAATCGATCTTCACCTACCTTCTTTGTTTTTTTTTTTTTTTAACCCACCGTTCAATTCTATTAGCTCTATAAGTAAAACGAGATGGCCGACAGTTTGAATTTGATTCTGAACTTTTGAATCGAATCTCGTTAACTATTTTACAATATGTTTTTATCGAATCGAGCGTCGAATGAATGATCCTATATTCTTTTCTTTTTTTTTCTACCCCTTCCCAACGTACAATCTCATTCGGTAGATTCAATATTCAAAATGGAATTGGGAAAATCCATGCCCTCTGGAATGCCCTTCGTGAAAAATGGAAAACGGGAGTTTCGTAGTACCAACCTACATATATCCCTACCAACAACCGACCGACCTGTCCAAGGCTTTTTGATTCCTTCTAAAATGAAGAAAAATATTTGAATCTTGATACGCGGCTAAGATTCGTTCGTGAGAATTACCACCGCGTTAAGAAACCCTTCGGGACGTTTAGGAAGTAGTAAAGAAAAAGAGGGAGGAAGGAACAAAAACACAGCAGACGATATAAAAAGTTGTAAAAGAGATGGAAAAATTGTCGAGGGAGATAAGAAAAATGTGGTACACGAATTGTACGTGTGTGGGGATGTGTCTATGTACGTAAGTATGTACTTACATACGCGAAAATAAAGGAAAACTTTAATGACGAGTAAGGTACTATTATTTTTATAGAAAACTTGAAAGCGAGATGGCCCACGCGTATGGTTTTACTTCATTCTCGCTTGTTCGCTCGAGAAAGAAAGAAAGAAAGAATGAAACAAACTTCGAGATAAGCTTATGAAACGTGAGTACTGAAACTTAACGTAGGAACTTTTCGATTGTGATTTCTTGAGAGAGAAACTTTTAGTTCACCATTGATATATATATATATATATATATGATACTCTTGGTATCTTCGTTAAAACGCGTATCTTATACGCATGACAACCTTTTTCGTCAAAGTCGAATGCGAACAATTTCTTATCCACGAAATTGGACGAAAGAAACGATGATTAAGATTATCGTGGAGCAAAGACCATTCCCTAAGACGCATCTCTTGGAAAATGTTTCTGTTTTTTATTTTATTCTTTCTTTTTTGCAAATTGAACTTCGATTCGATGAAAACCATTTATGTCGCATATCTCCCGTTCGACTTTTACGCAGATAAATCGAGTATTCGCAAAAATCTCGGTTATGTATTTCGAAAACGATTTTCCACGTTCCATGTTCTTCGAGGAAATATCCGAAGGCGTATACCTTCCAAGGATGGATCGTAAGAATGACGACGACGAAGACGACGGCAACGACGACGACAACGACGACGACAACGACGACGACATGGGTGTCGTAAAGATTGAAGAGAAAATGTACATGCTACGAAAAAAAAGAAAAAGGAAAATAGGTCACCCTGCGAAAGTATTTTTCGTCTTTTCGATCTTAGCACCGAGTAAAATTCGATTTTCGATTTTCAATTTTCAATTTTCAATTTTCTACGACGACGATGGCGTCAATAACGTTGACGGTAACTATAAACCGTTCGGTTAAACGATCGTTAATGAACTTAATTACAAAGAAGTAACGTTCGCGAAGAGGAAAATAAAATCGAAGCTTTTGTGAATCCAAAGAGAGAAATACAAAAAGAAAAGAAAAGAAAAGAAAAGAAAAGGGAAATGGAGGAAAAATAAAAAGGAACAAAACAGACGAAGAAAGAATGAAGTCGCCTGAGAGAAACTTCAATAGTGTCGGACATTAGTACACGCGTGATTATTCAAAACGAGGAAGGAAGTGAATGGACGGGAATCAAAGGAAGGGATTACAAAGAGCCAATGACCAGAACAAGAAACTTGAAAATCGATGCTCTCGATCCAGCGAACGTTGCTATTGGCTTGGTTGGACACCTCACCGGTACCCCCCCCCCCCCCCGTACCGTCCCCCGCCTTTTCATTGGCGTTTCTATTCAAACGACCTTGATGGCGTTACATGTCGATTGGTGGCCCTTTGTGTAGAATATCGTTCTCGATTTAACGCTTATGCCCGATGCCAAAGGATAAGTCCCGACCAGATGTTTGCTAGTTATACACAGCAATCGTCCTTGACGATCAGAGTGATTGATATCAAAGATTTATGTGACACGCACACAAACACACACACACACACACACACACATATATATATATGTGTGTAAAGGATTAGGTTCAGAGAAGACTAATTTGTGTTCAATATGAACAAATATATATATATATATATCATTCGTTTACTGAAAATGAACAGAAACCAACCTAATGATTTATCTAAATAAATAATGATTTCACAAACACGCATTGGAATATATCTTAAACATATACTTAATAAATCCGAATCGTTCAAACGAATCGAATCCCGTCGTCGTGCTCGTCGAATCGTTCCAAATTTACGAGCATTCTCCTTTACAGTTGAATTCGAAGATAGGAGAAACCGACTTTTAATCAAAAGAGGAATTCAAAACGTTCGTGGGGGGAAAGAGAGGGAGGGGCGGGATATCAAAGCGCGATCGCTAATCAGCCATTAGAATTCCATTTGCCCTTGAGTCAGCTGCGTCGCCGCTAATTGCTACGAGAAAGAGGAAATTCTCGAGGAAAATCTAGCTAAGGAGATAGAAAGATAGAAAGAGAGAGAGAGAGAGAGAGAGAGAGAGAGAAGAGGAAGATGCTTCGAGTGCAATTTTCGAGATAGAAACGTGTCCTCTGAACCTTCTCTACGACTTTTTCTATCCAATAGAAAAATGAGAAACGAAAATTCAAGGAAAATAGAAGAGAGAGAGAGAGAGAGAGAGAGAGAGAGAGAGAGAGAGAGAGAGAGAAAGAGAGATTAAGAAGAAATAAAATTTTCTTTCTCTTCCACGCATTTTTTTCTTTTTTTCTTTTCACTCTTTTTATACAGACAAAATGAATATACTTATGAATACGAATGAATATAAATATATATATATATATATTTTTTTGTTCCTTCTCTCTCTCTCTCTCTCCCTTTCTCTTTCTCCCTGTTCGCGACGACAGATATCTCCCGTCCTTCTTGTTATGCATTAAAAGAGATAGCAAAACGAGGAAATAAGACGAGTCAGTGCTCGCGGTTTAATTAAACTTTCTCCGACATCTTCTCGCGTAACTCGGAAATGTGCGTCGCATTCGGAGCACGCGGTTAACTTTACTCTCACCGTCATCCTTCTCTCCCTCCCTCCCTCCCTCTCGTTCAGTTTTTTGCCCTCAGCTGGGTGTTTCCTTTCACGACGACTACGAGAATGTATCCCCTTCAAGTTTTTCCCCTCCCACACTACGTTACTCGACGATGAGTTTTTCGTTACGTCCGTCCATTTTCGCAGATACGTATCTCTTTTTCTGTCCGAGAAGGAAGATCGAACCGAGGGGTGGGGTGGGTGGGTGGGTGGGTGGAAAGAGGGGAGGGCGAGGGCGAGGGCGAGGGATATCAATTAAATGCGCTCAGTTCCGTTCGTTGAAAATGAAACGATTAGACCGGATGTTTGAACGAGTAAGACTAGAATCAAATTAGAACGCGAGAAAGAGCGAGAGAGAGAGAGAGATGAGATAACTCGTTCTTCTTCCGCTTCTTCTTCTTCCTTTTCTTTTCTTTTCTTTTCTTTTCTTTTTTCATTTCTTTCTTTTTTTACATTTATTTTTTTCGATTATCGAATTCCCCGATAACATAGTATGGTTATCCGAGAGAGAGAGAGAGAGAGAGATAGAGAGAGATGAGGAGGTTTATAGCGTAGTCCGCGAGTAAGTGCTTTACGGGAAAATGAAATTGAATTTGGCCGAATGAATTATCACGTACGAAAAATGTCACCGCTATTTGAAATATACGGTACGTGTGTGGTTTTCACGGTTCGTACCTACCATCGACTCGAACAGAGAGAATCAGAGAATGAGAGAGAGAGAGGGAGAGGGAGAAAGGAGTAAAAAGAAAGAGAGAGAGAGAGAGAGAGAGAAAGAGAGACAAAGGAAGAGAGAAATCATCCCGTTAACTTGAATCGTAGCCACACTGCAACGAAGCTCATCTGCTGAAGCGACCAAACGAAGATTGGGAGTAAATCGAGATTAATTGAAATCTCGAACCGACAGTTCCAAGCGCAGGGTCGATCGATTTTATCTCTTCCCTCGCACGTTTCTCTAACTGGTAACGTAACTACGTAACAACCCTTGAGTGCCAAATTTCTATCCATCCTTCTCTCTCTTTCTCTATCTCTCTCTCTCTCTCTCACTCTCCTCCGATCTCTTCTATATCCATAATATCCCCAATACCCCCTTCCCCCCCATTCCTAAAATACCTCTTCGATGATTAATATACCAGACGCGTTCGTATCATGATTAATATCATTTGTTGTTACTTTATCCGAATAACCCGAACGAACTTATAAACAAGTTTACAATTCAATTCTCATTAATCGTTTATCCACGAGAAATTATGATGTCTCTCTCTCTCTCTCTCTCTCTCTCTCTCTCTCTCTATCACTATCTCTATATATCTATCTATCTGTTTATCTCTCTACGGTAGTCTTCGTAATGCTCGTGGAGCCAATAACAACTAACAATACATTTTCAAATCGACGAACGTTTGGATTCGGCCGAAAGTAAATCGTATATCTACGTACGTGCGTACGTTCCTATATATATATATATATAGGTATTCCTACAAAACGTTTATATTTCATAACGAATAGTATTGTCGATCGAGATCTTAGATCTTACGGATCGTTGAATTAAGAAATGTGAAAGATCTTTGTCATTGACATCGTTTCGTTATAACGTTCCAAAGAACAAAGTTAATCGTCGTTTAAACAATTTAATTAAACGATTAGATCGTTAGTTTCGTTATCTCGTTGAAACAACGTGACACACACACACACACACACACACACACAAACACACACGGACACACACAGACAGACAGACACACACACATCGGTGCTTTCGCATAGCATCGATGCCGACGACGACTTTACGCTGGTGCGACCACTGCAAATTCCAAACTAGAAATTTACAACGTAAACTTTCCATGATGCATAACGCACAACGTGTCCCGTATAGCTATTGGACGTGGGGTGTGATAGCGTCTCCGGGGGTAGGGTAGTACGGTGGCTTTTGATCGTGAAAGGTTACGAAACTATATTTTATTGCGGAAAACTTAACGCAATAACGTTAACGATCTAATATTTATCGCTACGGGAGAGAACTCTCCTTCGTCTTCTTCTTCTTCTTCTTTTTCTTTTTTTTTTTTTTTTGGTTTTGTTTCGAAATGTGTCAGAGTTTTTTCTTCTTCTTCTTTTGTTTTTTTTCTTTTTTTATTTCTTAGCTGGAGCGAAAATCGATCGAGAAACAATTTATAGTATATATGTATATTTATAGTATACAGTCGATCGTGTGTTATTTAAAAAAACGTGATCGGTGATCGTAGATAGGAACGACGTAAAGAGGTACAAAACCGTGCAATTGTTCAACGATTATGCGACTATACTTCTTTATATCCCCTTAAGAAAAATTCTCTAACGATGACAAGACAAATGGGGTTACCTTTACGCTTTCTCCTCTTTTCCTTTTACTTTTTTTTTTTTTTCAAGAAAAGAGCGCATAGTTGCGTGGAATTATATCGGCCCCGAGGCAAGGAGGTATTCGTTACTTCGAAACTATGTTAGTGTCGTCCGAACGATCCGTTTTATAATTCTGTTTCTCTACGACGATAATCACGGACGAAAGGGTGATATCGACGATTTACTTGGAAAGGTAGTAAAAAAAAAAATGAAATAAAAAAGGACGGACGGTGAGAGAGAGAGAGAGAGAGAGAAAGAGAGAGAGAAATTAAACAGAAGGTTATATACATATATATATATATATATATATATATATATATATATATATATATAGAGAGAGAGAGAGAGAGAGTAAAAGAGAGATAGAGATAGAGATAGAGAGAAAAAGAGAGAGAAAGAAAGAGAGAATATTTATCAGTCAGGACACAATGGTTTTATTCGCTTTTCCTCTTCGACCAAATAGATTTCGTCGTATGAACGAAAAGGGTAAGAGAGAGAGAGAGAGAGAGAGAGAGAAAGCGCATATAATCGTGACTCACCGAAAAGAGCCTTTGCAATTTCTCGTCCACCGAGTGATTTCGTGGGACATTCGAGTCGATTCGGGACGATCAAACGAACAGCTACGAGTTTCGGTGAAAATCGGCTTTTCACCATTTTCCACGTTCTATTCCCCCCACCCCTCTCTCTCTCTCTCTCTCTCTCTCTCTCTCATCGCTCGTATCTTTGTTCCAACTTTCCGATCGAACCGAAGAAATTCTCTCTCTCTCTCTCTCTCTCTCTTTATCTCAGAGATCTTCGTTCTCAACATTTTCGAATTGTCTAACACACGAGGGGAGTGCCTATTTTTTCTTCATTTTTCTCCTTTCGAATTAAGGCTTCTACCTAACGTCGGGAATTATTCCGATGACGTATTTTTTGATTCGTTCCATCTCTCTCTTTCTTTCTATCTATCTATCTATCTATCTATCTATCTATCTATCCTTCCATCCATCCATCCCTTTCTCGTAGACGTCGTCAAATCGATTCCACTCGTTTTCGAGCTCTACGGTTCCTCTTACGAGAATTTAACACGCTCGATTGCTTCTCCCCGTAGTAGGCAACGACGTCGAGGATAATCCGACCCTCTCTCTCTCCCTTTCTCTCTCTCTCTCTCTCTTTTTCTCGATCTTACGATTTTCATTTTCACCGAAAGTTCATCCGTAGAACGAAACGACGAGTGAAAGCGCGACGACGAGCGGCGATTAATCGATCGCGTTAACGACTTCCTACTTTTTCAATCGTCTTCGATTCTACGATAATTCTACGGTACAGGTATAACACCCCATCCCACCCCCTCATCCCCTCGTATACGTGAAGTCGAAGAATTCAATTTCATATGACTAGAACGTACGTCGTCAGATTGTCGTCGAAGATGTCAATTCAAACGAACGAACGAACGAACGAACGAAAAGAAAAAAAAAAAAACAATAGCTTAATGGTTGGAGCAATAGTCGGGAAAAGGGAAATGTGCGGGTTGTTCGAGTCCAAACTATCCCGACAGCCCCAATTTCTCTTTCCCCTTCACCCTTCCCCCCCCCCCTCACGAATTCTCCGTGTACGTACGTACGTACGAACAGGTAAGTGCACGGTCATAGCAACGTCACGTCCTATAACTATCGAGATCGACTTATCGAAAGTTACGAAAGTCAAAAAGTTCTCGCGAGATCCTCTCTCCGCACGGTCGTTTCGTTTTTTCTTTTTTTTTTTTTCTTTTTTTTTTTTTTTCTTTTTTGCTCTTTTCCTCGCTTTCCTTTTCCTTTGCTTTTGTTTCGTTCGTTACGTCGCAATTCCCACCTTCGTTCCCTCAATTCAAATCGTTCTTAGCACGAGCGGAATTGGATAAGTTGGATTTAAAATTGTTGGGCCAGGCAACAGGTTCTAACGAATAACAACATAACGTATATATGTGGATACGTTGATATGTACACAGACATATATATATGTATATATATATGTATAACAAACACTTGATTAAATAAACACGCTTGCCAGGATGCTAAGGAAAAAACAAACAATAAACGATGACCATGACGAATTTGATGATTATTATATATATATATATACCTATTAAGGGGACAGCGTCCGAGGTCGTCGGCATGCTTTCTGCCACGAGGTTCAGGAATACTGTCAGCGACAGCAGTATGGTCACTCCTGCATAGACAGGTTGAAAACAAGAGTACTTACATGTTTCAGAATATTACCTTTTCTTTTGTCTTTTTATTTATTTGTTTAATTTTTTGTTTCGTTGTTTTTAATTAATTTTTTCTTATCTTTATTTTCCCATTTTTCTTTTCGTTTTTTTTTATCTTTCCCCCCCCCCTCTCTCTCTCTCTCACTCTCTCGTTTTTTCTTTCAAGTAATTCGCCGCCTTTAATCTGTCCTTACAACGAAAGTTCTCCTCGATGGGAGGGGAGATGGAATGAAGTCTCTCTGGGAGAAAAACAAACACGGCAAGATCCTCGGGGCCTCGTTGATACTCGTATTCGTAAGATGACACGATCGAATCGAATATTTTGTAACGAACGAACGAACGAACGAACGAACGAGTGGTCGAACACGATCGACGAGATGATTTCTCTTCGTGTCGTTCCATTATTACGAAAGAAGACGGGATGATTAAGTCGACGAAGTTTGAGAACGTTCGCCGTAATCCGTCGGATCACGTTCGCTTTAATATAAAAAAAAAAAAAAAAAAAATATATAAAACTCTTTACTATCGTCATTAATAACAAACGTTTAGCTTCGTGGAAGTAGTTAAGGGGTCCCTGGGTGAACGGGTTTCTCATTCGTGTTCTCGTAAAAGAGACAAATACAAACGAGAAATAGGAAGAGAAAGATTATGCGATATTCCCCCACCCCATCATCTCGTCAAACTCCAGTCGACTCTCCGTCCGAAAAATATCCAACGTGAAAATTTCATTCGAACCGGCGCTTCGGGATTCATAAGGAGTCCACTTGATAAGAGTTTTAAAAGTACTGTCGTTAAAGGCGTGTACTACGAGTACAGGAAATTCGTTCGAAAGATCGCACTTCGTTTTTCCTCGTAATTTTACGAAGAGAAACGTGATCATTCCCTACGGAGTAAGACGAGCTAGAGAAAGAGAGAAAGAGATAAAGAGAGGGAGAGAGAGAGAGAGAGAGAGAGAGAGAGAGAGAAAATGTTCTCACGAAAATTACGATTACCAAGAATTTATCGTTAACTTCCGAATAATTTAACAAGAAAGTACGGCACGGTTAACGATCCTGACGTCACGGGGGATGAAAAAATGATTACAGCGCGAAATAAAGCGGTAGTTTCAAGCGAATAATGAAAGAATTTGCCAAGGGCTGGGGGGGGGGGGGTGGGGTTAAAATGTTTTCGTAGCTCGTTTCGTAGTTCCGTTGGCAAATTATTAACGAATACGTCGTACGGACGAACGCGGAGGGACTTGTGATTTTCATTGGAACATTTTGATTTTTTCTTTTTTATTCTTTCTTTTTTTTTTTTTCTTCTTCATCGGCGATCGTTCGTTTATCCTTTGACGAAGCTTGAAAGTGATTCGTTATCGTTCGTTCATATTTTATAGCTCGAATCGGTGTTTAAATCGCCGAAAGAACATTTTTATTGGACGTCGATAAATAAATTGATCGAACGATCGACCGACCGAGCGAGCTATCGTTTGAGCTATCGATCGATCGATCGATCGATCGATAGATAGATAGATGGATGGATGGATGGATGGATATCAAACGGCATGCGTCGACATCTTCGAACAAACCTTAAGCTCTAATGCGCTTAAAGCTTCGGCTTTGTGCAGTACTTGAACGATCGTTCGACCGGATAAGAGTACGAGAGGTCGCATTTCGACGGGGATCTTCTTTGGTTAGGGTAACCACGACAACCTGCATCCTGTTTTGGGCATAGGGATAGGGATAGGGGATAGGGGGGAGTGGGGAAGGGTGGGTGAGTTGCAAACCGCCAAATAAGATCGACGGTTTTAACGGACAGCTGAGGTATTCACTTACCTACTGTTTTACGAGGGTTTAAGATATACGAGAGGGTATACTACCTAGCGGCTATTAATTTCTTCTTGCAATTAATTTTCAAACGTTCTAGAAACGTACTCACGGACGATAAACTTTACGGTATAAAAATCTTGTTAAGAATTAATTCGCTTACTTCATAATGGACTTTTTCGTTTCTCCTAATCGAAAACAAAATGATCGCGTGACCATGGCGACGACGACGACGACGATGATCGATTATGATGACGACGACGACGACGATGGTGATGTGCGACGATAGGACGATTAATTCGTATTAACCATTTTATGAATTTTTTTTTTTTTTTCACTTCACTCGCTTACGATTGTTCTACATGGAAATTATCGTTCCTTCGTACTCCTTCCCCCACCCCCCCCGCTCTTCCCAACGCGCCGCGCCACGCCGCGCCACGCCACGCCACGCCACGCCACGCCCTCTGCTTCTCGTACCCATAAAATTAACCAAAAGTACAAAATGAAATTTTCCGTGTACGCCGGCAATTTAGGTGCCCGGCCATTTTACAAATGTCCGTCCGCCCCGCATTTCTGCGTTGATATACATACACGAAGCTAATTTAATTTTATTCAGGAGCTCGACGCGGCAGGGACAATTTAAAATCAACCCTTCACTTCTCTCTCTCTCTCTCTCTCTCTCTCTCTCTCTCTACCCTCTCCGCCTCATCATAATCCTTTCAAGAGTTTTGTTTCGAACCTCTCATCGAGGATGGAAATTCGTTCTTTGTCGAGGACGTGTCTCTACAAAATTTTTACGAAACTCCTTTTTTTCCCCAAATTTTCTAAAGAATCGAACGAATCTGGCGAAGTAACGGAACGTCACCTTTTCTATATGCTAGAAATCCCAACCATCCCAACCACGTTCGAACGTGTAAACTCAAAGCGATCGTGCATTTTCGTCACGAAGTCCTTCCCATCGTATTTTGAACTCTGTCAATCTATCCTGCTCGACTACTTCTTTTTTTCTTTATTTCTTTCTTTCTTTTTTTTTTTTTTTCTAATGGAAACGAACGAATCTTTCACGTCGCGCGGTCTTTTTTTCCCCCTCTCTTTTCTCGTTTTTTTTTTTTCTTTTTCTTTTTTTTTCGTCCAACCCTCCGTCCCCCCTGCCGCCCCCGCCCCTCTTCCACGGCCCACGCTTCACGGCAAATTTTTCATTCGGCCGAGAATGAGAATTTTACAAAATTAATAAATGGAACGGAAGGCGTGCGGTACGTCGAGGAATGAAAACCAACGATGCGCAATTTATATTTAAAATTTCGTTTTTAACCGTTGTTCTCGTTCCTCCTCCCCTTCTATCCTCTTGCTCCAGACGCGAAAGGGGGTGGGTGGGGGTTTGGGGGCGTTGTGTGGGCATGGTAGAAAGGAGGGAACGAAGAAAATAAAAATAAAAAAATTAATAAAAAGATAGAAAAAAGAGGAAGGGAAGAAGGGAAAGAAAATTAAAAACTTATTACGTCGCTCGCTTTAATTTTTTATTGTCGCTAGCTAAAATTTTTTCATTGTATCAAAAGAGAGAGAGAGAGAGAGGAGCCAAAGAGAGGATATAAACCCTCAGGAAGTTTATACAAATGAACGATTTTCAACGTATGAATATACGATTGAACACGACTGCAAAAGCTAATATTAACGAGGCAATTAAGTTAATGAACCAACCTATATAAAATATCACAGTAAAGCCTGTGTGATTCGTGTGTGTGAAATAAGTTTAACGAGGATATATCTGATAACGTTGTACGTAGAGAAACAGGATCTATTGGTAAGGATATATGTATGTATATTTATGCGTGTACGTATGTACATATATATATATATATTTATATGAAATTTTTCAAACGAATTTTTACACGGGAAATATGATACTCGGTAACGTTATCAAATGTAAATCCATGTTCTGATATCTCGCGAATGTGTAAACCCGTTAAAAAAGAAAATAGAAAAAATGAAGAGAGAGGGAGAGGGAGAGAGAGAGAGAGAGATAAATAGATAGATAGATGGAGATAGATAAAGAGAGATAGACAGATAGACGAATCTCAATGGACCCGTTGTACCTTTGACGAAGGATCGCTTAATCTCAATTGCCTTTACGATCAATCTCTTTCTCTCTGTCTCTCTCGCTCTCTCTAGACAAGCAATAGTGCGTACGTCGTATCGTAAATCTTCCATATAAAGCAGATACCGTAGTATGTCCGTAAACAGTAGTTCGTAGCATGGTAAAATGACGATTACGCGATATGAAATTTAATATATATATATATATATATATATATATATATATATATATATATATATATATATATCGTATATAAAGTATGACGAAATAATGGAAAATTAATTTACTTTATTTCGACAATAATAAATTTATCCTTCTAATAATAATTTATGAATAATATTCGGAACAGGATCGATAAATTTTATACGTTTTATATATTTTTATATAAAGAAAAAATTCGTAAGAAGTAATCTTTGCCTCTCACCGTATTCGAAAAGGAACGAAGTATTAAAAAAAAAAACGAAAAGAAAAATGAAAGACAGTGAGAGAGAGAGAGAGAGAGAGAGAGAGAGAAGAAATAATCCAAGAAATTAGGCGTTTCGCGCTCGATATAATTTCGCATTTCTGAAGCAGAGGATAGAAGGTGCCGAGGTAATAAATCAATTCGTTTCATGGATCATTTGGAAGTGGCCAGTGGGATCGTGGTCGTGGGAAGCACTCGGAAACTCGCGAGCGTATTAATCGTGCCAAGGTGAAAGACGATGTACGCGCTAGGTGTGTCAAGGAGAGGGGGGGGACGGGGGAAGAGTAGATGAGAGAGGGATGAGAGACAGATAGAGTTAGGTGGTGGTGATAGCGGTTGGTAGAGCTTTCGAGTGGAATGGGTAGGAGGGTGGAAACGTAGTTGATGAATATAACGGATACACATACACCTACACACTCACACACACACACACACACACACACACACACACACACACACACACACACACACACACACACACACACACACACACACACGTGCACGCACAGACACATAGGCTCGATCACCTTTGTCATGTTAATGTTCGATCAAATACACATACTGCCTCTTCTTTTTCTTTTTCTTTACAGGAGAAAAAGAAAGAGAGAGAGAGAGAGAGAGAGAGAGAGAGAGAGAGAGAGAGAGAGAGAGGTTGATTGTGAGTGCGCGGGGGTGCGGGGAATTTGGCAAGCTCGGATACCTTATGGACAACAGCCCAATGCATTTATCTCGTATTTATTCGGTTAATAAAATTCGTAATATCCTTCTTCATCATCTTCTTCTTCTTCTTGTCATACACTAGGCTCTCACCATTCGGAATTTTACTCGTTATTATGGAGATTTCATTCATGGACCTCTCGGGCAAGAAGCTCTTTACCCCCCACCCACCCCCCCCTCATCCTGCATAACCAGATGGGAAGGGGGATTCGTCATTTCTCTTTTTATTACTTTTTTAATTTTTAATCTTTTCTCTTTCTTCCTCTTCTTCCTCTACTTCTCCTCCTCCTTTATCACACCTACGTCAACTCTCGCGGTATTTTAATTATTATCATAAATATGTATGTCCATATACGGATACGCGCGTATCGCGAAAAAAGTTCTGGAACGGTTTATGATAGGCGCTACGTTATGACGATTAATAGAGATTTGTTTTTGTTTATTATTCTTTTTTTTTTTTTTTAACATCGATTCCATTTATTTTACTTTCCTCTTCTCTATCTCGCGCAAAGCAAGAGGAGGAGGAGGAGGAGGAGGAGGAGGAGGAGGAGGTCGAGACAATTTTAGTTTTTCCTTTTTTTTTTTTGTTTGTTTCTTTCGAAAGAGGTTTCTCGTAAGGAAGAAATATGTAAGTCAAAAGTATGTAAACAGCCTGGAGAGAGGCTTAATCGTAAAAACCGATCGTAATAAGCGTTACAGATAGAGAATATATGTACGTACGTACGTATGTACGTATGTACGTATGTATGTATGTATGTATGTATGTATATGTGAACAAGGCTGGTACACACTGAGAGATTAGAGTTACTCTCTGTATCGTAGGATATGACGGGGATTAAATGATCGAGATGTCAGGACGATTTGACAAGTGAAAGATTAGAGGGAGAAACGTTTACCGTTTTATTTCGATTTCCGTCGATTTACCGTTCGATATTTTCAATGCGTGCGTACGAATTTGTGGACACGTAGAAAATAGAATTAGATAGGAAAGTAGGATAGTTTGGTACAATTAAAATCTCTCAATCTCTAATATGATACGTTTTCTAATTAAAGCGTTCATATTTCCGAATGGGACGTTCCTGACGTCTGTTTGAGCGACCTTCGAGTTGGAAAGAAAAAAAAAAAAAAGTAAGAAAATAAAATAAAAATAAAAAAAGAAATGGACGAAAAGAAGAAGGAGAAGAAAAGTTCTTGAAAGAAACACCACTTAGGCCGTATATATATATATATCGTGCGACATTAAGGATGATGTATCACGTGCTACGATTTAGACGTTATGGCGTTCGTAATCGGAAAAGAGGAAACTTTAAAGGATCCTATTTCGAAAGAATTAAGGTCGACGATTTCGACTCCGTACGCGTACGAAGGATAAAAGTAAGAGAAAAATTAAAAAAAAAAAAAAAAAAAAAGAAAAAAATATAAATAAGATAAACCCACCATCACCACCAACACCAACGCCATTCCACCCCTTACTCCTACACCCCTCTAAAAAAAGAGAAACTTCCCTTATATCTTTGCTCGTTAACGATTGAAATCATTTGTCGATTCGCGCGTTGATCGTTTCAAAGATATTATCCGAGATAATTAACGATCAACGAGAAAAGTTTATCCTTCTTTTGATCAAGGGTTTCTTTGACTTTTTTTTTCTTTTTTTTTTTTTTTTTTTAACTAGGGTAATCCTGGTTCCAAGGGTCCAACAAAATCCAGTGAGTAAAGTTTTCGGAGAAGATCAAAAGTCGAGATAATTGGGGCCGATTAATCGCAATGTTCTCGTGGTGATGCTATTACAGCGACTGAAACTATCGATCCTCTTACTCTTACTCTCTCTCTCTCTCTCTCTCTCTCTCTCTCTCTCTCTCTCTCTCGCATGGAGAAACTCTAATACGTCGTAAGTTAGAGGCGAAGTTTCGAGAAGCTAGTCGTCAATCAGTGCCCATGTGTTCTCGCAATGCCGAGAGTAACTTCGAGCGCGTCAAACGTTCAACCAGAAAATGGAAGAAAGTTCATCAGCTTCACGAAGGTAGTTGATGTCATATCCTTCTCTCAATCCTCTCCCCTCCTCCTCCTCCTCCTCCTCCTCCTCCTCCTCCTCTCCTATCCACCGATGATTAATCGTCGTAGATGAAAAAGTTAAATATTTAATATTCGATAACAATGATAACGGGAATGCCACTTGGAAACGATGACGATGACGATTTTTTTAATGATAATAAAAAATAGAAGGGAAGAACGAGAAAAAAAATATACCTATGTATATATATATATATATATATATATATATATATATATATATATACATATCGAAACCCTCCCTAACCCTTTCGAAATTCCGAATACACGATTAAAACGAACATGATTCATTTTGATATTTCATAAAACAAAAAGGGATTGCAATTTTTAACGCGATTCAAAGTAGGTAGCGGGAGTTTTGAATGTAACCCGGATGATATTCGCGAAATCTTAAAGCCGAGAGGGCGAAGGGCGAAGGGAAAAGGAGGATCGTACTTAACCGAACGACGCGAAGTCATAACAATGGTAAATACGTCAAGGACGAGAGACAAAAGGGCAGAATTGGAAAGGGCAGAGAATTACGTTGCCAGAGAAATGGAGCGACTGTTACGAACAGATACTGTGGTTTTCGATCGGCTCTTTTGAAAAAAAAAAAAAAAAAGAAAAAAACTTCTTTGAAAACTCATTCTCTATTTCTCCTTCCCTTCCTCCCTCTCTCTCTCTCTCTCTCTCTCTCTCTCTCTCTCTGTCTTGCTGTAGCAAACGAGGCCTATCCAACCATTGTGTCGGCAAAGATAATTGGTTCATCGATTTCTTTTTCTTCCTATCGAGAGATCGAGAATAATATTTCGATCCTCGAAACATGATTGAAGAAAGAACGATAAATTGAGAATCAATAAAATTGTATATTTAGATTTCTTCGGTAGAAATTTGTTATCATCATGATCATCATCATCATCATCGTCATCATCATCATCATCATCATTATTATTATTATTTCGATGAAATACAAGGACAAAATCGTGGATACAATCGATAATCAATTACCTCGCACTTATTTATCGTCGGATATCATTGGGGTTTCGTCTATACAAAGCCGAATGAGGAATGGAATTTAACGTAGGAACGCGGATAGTAAGAAGAAAGAACGTTACCGGAATCCTTAACAAGGTCGTCCCGGTTTCTGTCCTAGGGAACGAGAGGAATCGAGATAAGGATAAAATCACTCGATTGCAGCTAATGCGGATGAAGCTTTAGACTTCTTCCGTCCGATGTAGCAGTTACTTACTTATTTTGCCCGATTAACTCTCCCACCTCCCTTCCCACACCTCCTCCTCCACCACCACCTCCTCCTCCTCCTCCTCCTCCTCCTCCTCCTACTCTTTCTTCCATCGTGCCGTACGAACCTTAAAAATATTTCAATTTTCCCGCCAGGAGACCTAAGAACACTAAATATTACGTCTATGTCGCTCAATTATTAAAGAAAAACTAAAGTGACATGGTATATACCTAAAAATAATCTAGAACGACAAAAGTATTTCATTAATTATGCCCGAGATAATAAAGCGTGTCCCGTTGTTTTCATAATCTCTCTTATTATCTCTTTATTATTGTTATTGTTATTATCATCATTCTTTTTTTCTCTTCGAATTATCTTCCCCCTTTATTCGTCTTTTCTTTTCTTTTCTTTTTTTTCATCTTTTTCTTCCAATTTCTTTTTTTTTTACCCAACGCATATTTTCGTTCCTTTCATTTCGATCGTTATTATCAAAACTTATTACGATCTCTCTCTCTCTCTCTCTCTCTCTCTCTCTCTCTCTCTCTCTCACTCTCTCTCACTCTATATCGAAGGAACGGAAGGAGAAATACAACGGTACATTTTCAGTATTATCACGTGAAATTTATATATCTTCTCTTCGTATCGTCTTGACCGTGGCAATAAGAGAGAGAGAGAGAGAGAGAGAGAGAGAGAGAGAGAGAGAGAGAGAGAGAGAGAGATAGAGAAAGGCACGCTTATAGCGAATAAAAGAGTCGAGTTGAGAGAATAGGAGTATATATACATACATATATATATATATATATATATATATATATATATATATATATATATATATAAAGCTGCTCGAAAACGTGATAAAAGTGGGGAAAAAGGGTCGAAAAAGCGAGAGAACGGAGTTTCAATACTTTAGCAGTCGGGTTTTCTCGCGGAATGTTAGCCGCACGATCGGTCCTGGCGCAATTTGAACGGAAGAAGAACAAGTTCCGGAACGAGGAACGTGCTCTTGGAATTGGGGGAGAGTGGGTGGGGGGGGGGGGCTGTTTACCTTTCTTCGCACCGGATGTTTCTACATCGCGCAAAGGCTTGGCGTAAAGAAACTCTTCGAGGAACTAAAAAAAAAAAAAAAAGGATAAAAGAAGGACAGAGAGAGAGAGAGAGAGAGAGAAGGAAGGAAAGAGAAAAAGAAGGACAACGTGAAATAGAGAGAAGACCCGTTGAAAAAGGATAAGAAGGAAGAAGCCGAGGAAAAATACGTCGAGAGAATTCTTAATAAGAGCGAACTCAGCGAGCCTTCTCCGCTTATACTCGAGAATATCGGACTTTGACGATTATAATCCGAAAAAGGAGGAACAAAAAAAAAAAAAAAAGGACAAAAAAGGAAACAGCAACGGAGGGAAAGAGAAAAGAACGGTGCCTATCTCCAACGTTATCGTTAAATTTCTGTTATCTGCAGATTTGAAAAAGGTAAGGGAAAAGAAAAGTAAGGAAGGAAGGATAGATAGATAGATAGATAGATAGATAGAGATAGATAGAGAGAGAGAGAGAGAGAGAGAGAGAGATAGTCGTTTAAAATAATTTTCTTGCCAACGACGGAATTCGTTCTTTAACGCGGACACATTTCAACGGGATAATGTCTCTTTGCGTTTTATATTTGAGAACATCACTCGACGAGGGAGTATGAAGAGAATTAAAAAAAAAAAAGAAGAAAAAAGTAGCAAGCTACGCAAGAATGGCCGGCATGGGGAAAAGGGAAAAAGAGGAGAAAAATAAAGAGAGGGGAAAAAAGAGGGAAGAAATGAAAAGAACAGGTAGATAGATAGATAGATAGATAAGGGAAAATCGTAAAGTCTAAAAGCCATGGGGGGGTATGGAGGAGAAGGAGGAGGAGGAGGGGGTTCGATATTAAGTCCCGTTTAAACTGCGTCCAATACGGTAACGCCAAATGCACCGGTGGTCCCTGACAGCCGTCCAATTTTTCTACGAACGCTTATTAGACTTTATGTCGTATCACGATATATGTAGGCACGATTGAAAATAATTACTACGTAGTACTTAACAATCAGGATCGTTCAAATATTCATTTCGTTTTTTACTCCGCGATAACGAGGTTTCATTGTATTTTTATCAATCGTTTTCTTTTTTTTCGAAAACGATACACCCGGAATCGATCCTTGGTATGAAATCGTTTTCACGGAATAATAAATGCAAATTAATACTCGGGTGAACCGATATTTTTTTTTTTTTCTTTTTCTTCTTTGTAAGCAGGATTATTAAGATAACGAGATTATTATGGAGTAGGATAAAATTCGAACTGTGGAACCTGTTTACTGTCTCTTCTCTTTCTCTCTCTCTCTCTCTCTCTCTATATATATATATATATATATTCATTTCGACGAATATCCGATGTTAATAATATAATCGCGAAATCTCGAAGCGCGTACGAGGATACATGTCGTGCGTTTAAAACTTTAATTAAATTATCATTCATCGGGATATATAATTACGTAATATAATTCGATATGGAAAATTACCTAAACTTACCTAAAGCGCGAAAACAGATATGGATAAAGGGAGAGAGAGAGAGAGAGAGAGAGAGAGAGAGAGAGAGAGAGAGAATACCTATGGATATTTCGATCTTCAAATTTATTTATCTACTTAATATAATGTAAAAAAATAAAAAGAACAATAAAGCAATTGAATTTATACAAATTTTAACAAATGTTTAACGATATGATAAAGGAACTAAAAAAAATATATATATATATATATATATATATATATATATATATATTACGTATTGCTAAGAATTTATGTATCACCAAATCCCAAGCTATACTTTTCAATAATCATAAATAATAATTCGAGAATATATATGTATAGGGGTTCGGATAAGCCAAGAGGATTCGAACAAACGTCACCGGCACTCGTTCGTTCTTGATCCGATAGTCGGCAACTCGTTGAGACCTACTCGATCGAAAGAGAGAGAGAGAGTGAGAGAGAGAGAGAGAGAGAGAGAGAGAGAGAGGAAGATAGAGAGATGAATAATCTTCGATTTTATTGTATTAGGAGTATACCGATAAACGTACATCGTTTAAAATGACGACGGGCCGTTAACGTTTTATCGAAGTATGCGCGAAGAAATTTGATGAAAATAAAGTGGACGTATTAGTATTTATTACGTGTACGTAAAGGCGCGTCTCCATTCGAATGAAATAAATCGTTGTATCGTAGTAAAGTTAATGTTGAAGGATAAGATTGGACGAAAAAAGGAAAAAAAAAAAGAAATATTTCTCGTAAAGACGTTAGAACGATAAAATTGAACGAACTCAACGAGATATTCCGTGGGTATTGTCTAGGGGGAATTTGTCAGTTTGATCATGGACGAAATAGATGGACGAATGAACGAGGAAAACGAGAAAACGTTTCATCTAATTCACAATAAATCTATCATAATTAGAAAAGTCAAGTTTGTCGGATAGTAAGATAGAAAGAGTTATATATATATATAGACAAGTCAGAATGGATTCGAGTGGAAGTTAGTTATCAAAAGCTTTTCGACGAAAGGGTATCATTAAATGTTAAAGACGAAGACGAAGACGACGAAGAAGAAGAATCAGTGAAGAACGAGCAAAGAGACGAGGGTCAGTCGTCGAAAATGAGAATATATGGGATTGCACATCGAGCGAGATCAAATCCTCCAACAGTTTCGTTCTCCAACCAGGAAAACGTACGTCCTGGCAAGGAATAGAATTTGATTTCAACGAAATCTCCTTGAGAGAAAGAGAAGGAGAGAGATCCCTTAACTTTTCTCTTTTACTAACTAAACGAACTCGGACGGTTATCAATCCACTTACCAAGATAAGAGACCATTCGATGTTGTGGCTAATAAGAACGAATTCGACGTTTATTTAAATTGCCGTGAACTTAATTGACCCTCGTAAAGAACGTCCGAACAAATCAGGGAAAGGTAAGCTTCGTAATTTTCTTTTACAGCGAGAAGGAAGAGAAAGAGAGAGAGAGAGAGAGAGAGAGACAGAGAAATAGAGATCCTTTTCGAATATCTCCAACGATTTAGCGTTTTACCTTTGGAAAAGTTTTACCTCGTACGACGAACACGTTCGAGATTAATAAAAGAACATTCCATTTTGTTCAAAACCTTTATTTCCGACAACGTTTTCGATCGTATCGTTTCCTTAAAGCAATAACAATTTTTCCCTTTCCTTCGTACTGGATGAAGAAAGAAAGGAAGAGAGAGAGAGAGAATAAAAGAAAAGAATAAAAGTCAAAGAAAATAGAGAAACGTTATGGTAGATCTCGGACTATAATCTTTTCGAAGGAAATTTCGAGAAAATATCAAGTATAAAGAGAGAAAGAGAGAGAGAGAGAGAGAGAGAGAATTCATCTTCTTGAATATCGAACTATTAAAAATAAAATCGAACGATCGAAACACGAATAAATACACTTTTAATATTATACTTTAAATCTGAAGGGTATTTTAAATTATAAGGATAACAAAGTAAAACACATCCGATCGATATAAATCTCGCCCGATCTTATATCGTTCGATTGATCTCGAAACGAAACGAAACGAAACGAAAACTCGCTCCGTGTATCGTTTCGTCGATCTCAACGTCGATATATATATATTTTTTTTTTTTCGGCATTAAACGCAAGGGGCAGGATTTACGACGTTAAATAAAGGGAACAAAAGGAACAAGACGAAATGCCTTCGAAAATATCTTCGAGCGTTCTCGAAACGTTGACACTTCAACGTTTTCTAATCTTTCTAAATACGTACGTTTAAATCGCTCGCCATAAAGGGGGTGATGGTTTTTCCTTCGCGATCTTAGACGATGACAGGACGAAAATGACGACGATAACAAGAACCTTATTCATTTTGGTGTAGTGGTTCTTAAATTCTATCGGTGGTTATAAAGTCGACGTACTTATATATACGATAGATATACATATGAGCAGATAGGTATTACTATCGTATGAGAGTGTGTGAGAGAGAGAGGGGGGGGGGGAAGGAAGGAAGATCTATATATATGAGTGGGATGAATTTTACGGATCTCATATATACATACCAAACTAATATATTCGTGTGTATACGCCCTTCAAGCAACCTCCCATAATGCCTGTAGTGGCGCGTGAAACATAAGCCAAAGGTTCTTAGGTCTACTACGCTCGTGTAAATTATACTTGGCCAACGTCATACCCTCGCATTCTAGAGAAATTCACAAGGATATATATATATATATATATGTATATATATGTAATACATATATATATATTTAGTACGATAAAGTATACGGATGTTCCTATTTTCTATTCTCTTCTTTTCTTTTTCCATTGCCCTTTTTGTTTCTCTCGCCGTTACGAATCGTACAAAATTGAAACTAAAAAAGAAGGTACGCGACACGTTAAATAAATACTCACATGTTTCGAGAGAAACAAAGAAAGAAAAAAATGAGAAATCAAACGAAACGAATTGCTAACGGAGATCGTCGGATAAATCGAGAATGTAATTGTCGTATGGCGCGAGTAAGATCCCCGTAACGCGGAGCATAATTAAAAGGATTTTCTTTTTAAAAGGTTTCGCGGGAGAATAATTCGCGGAGTACGAGCGGCGGTGGGGAGGAGTAGCGAATGGCGGATCCTCTATACATGTACTATATGTATGTACATCTGCGCGCGGAAAAAGAGGGAGAAAAAGAAAGGAGGAAAGAACCAAAGAGAGAGAGAGAGAGAGAGAGAGAGAGAGAGAGAGAGAGAAAGACCCTAACGAGAATACGAAAAGTAGTTTCCCTCTTTATGAGAAGTTAAGTCAATGGTAATTCATCGTAGCATCCCTCCCATCCCCAACCACCCACCCACACCTCTATCTTCTTCCCCTTTTACCACCTACGCTGTCCACCATACCCCCCGTCCCCGTCCCCGTCCTGTTTCACGAGAAAGAGTAGGGACGCGCTTAACCGCGTTCCGCACTTTCAACGGGGGCTACTAATTTACTTTAGAAATTAGCATGTCACCGTTCCACTCGCAAACTCACTGGGCAAACAAAGTTTCGTTTGCGCTACGCTACGCTTCCCTAATGCTCTTCGCGGCTTATCTCTTTCTGAAAAATCCTATTTCGTCCTATATATATATATATATATATATATATATATATATATATGTATGTGTGTGTGTGTGAGTATATATATATATATATATATATAGTATGGCAACACCTCCTTTCTAAACTTACCTCCTCCCCTCTCTCTTTCTCTACCCCCATCTTTATCATTACGCGTTCCCTTATTTCCCTCCCTCCTTTCCTCCCACTCTACCCCCCCCCCCATTCCCCACATGAAATTTCACTCTCTGGTCTCTTTCCAGACAGAGTGGGTGTATTTATGTGTGTGGATGTGTGTGTATATATATTATGTGTGTGTGCGTGCGTGTGTGTATGTGCGTGAGAGACAAAGAGAGAGATAGATAGATAGATAGAGAGAGAGAGAGAGAGAGAGAGAGAGAGAGAGAAGACACGTCTCTTCCTTCTCCTTTCTTCTCTCCTCTCGTCAAGAGAAGAGAAGAGAAGAGGAGAGTGGGGAAGAGAGATAGACAGACAAACAGAAAGAGAGAGAGAGAGAGAGAGAGAGAGAGAGAGAGAAGAGAGTGAGGGGAAAAAGGGATCGTAGGCGTTTCCGTGCATAATGAAACGAAACGATATGAAATCGAAATAAGATGGTCCCTCTCCCACTTTTGCAGAGGGATTAAGTTTCAAGCAAGTACATCTCCCTTTTTTTTCCTTCTTCCTTTTCTTCTTCATCTTCTACTTCGACCTCCCCGTTCTTCTTCCCCTTCCTTTCCTTTTTCTTCGTTCCTTTCTCGTTTCTTTTATTTCTTTTTTATTTTTGCTATTACGCCCTAAAGAAATTCTTTATTTGAGAACGACCCTAATCGAACCCTTTTTCCTTTCCTGTAACATTTTTCTTTTGTACGAAGAACGAATGGTAGCGTTAGAGAACCTAACAACCATCGGGGGGCACTATCTAACTCGACGATACTCACTCTAATTGGAAATGAGATGAAAAAAAAAAAAAAACGTAAGTATATATATATACATATATTCTGAGAATCGTGAGATACGACGGCTTGACTTTCATGTCTCTCTGGATATCCGAATTAAGACGAATTCAGAATTCCTCCAAACAGAGAATTCCAATGAAATCGCGTTGGTTATCTCGTATGGGGAATGACGTTACGTCTAGATAACCCAACAATCCCAATCCTCGATCCCAAGTCCAACTTCAACCTCAACCTCCCTGAAAAACCCTAACTTAACCCGACTTGCGTTCGTATATTTTATCGTGATTCTTGAGAAGATGAAAAAGAAAAAAAAAAAAAGAAACAAATATTCTCTTCGGTTATTCGTTTCTGCATCCAACCCAATGGGGGAAAAAAAAAAAAAAAAAAAAAAAACAAGCAAGCACGAATGAACCGAAGGAAATACAATTTTCTATGATAAAAGTGTGTGCGCGCGCGCGCGCGTGTGTATATATATATATATATATGTATATTACATATACGCACACCTACTATATCTATCGTATAGTATTTGTTGCGAAGGACAAAAGGGAAGTTTGATCGAGCAGTTCGATCGAACGGATAAAAATATCCGTACGTTCGAGATCCTTGCCTTGTTTCAATTGGCAAAGGAGGAAAATTTGTCGAGAAGAAGAGAAAGTAGTAGAGGAGAAGAAGGGGGACGTGTTATCTTTTTTTCCTTTCTTTTTCTTTTTTTTTTTTTTTTTTCGTTTGTCTTTTCCATTGCGATCGATCGATCGATCGATCGATAGATCGATCGATGAGCAGGAAACGAAGGATATAACCAATATCCTTGTTGGTCCTTGCCTGGATCATATTGAACGAAACGAACGTAAGTAAGACGTTCAGCCGTGGTACGGAGAGAAAAAGAGAGATAGAAAGATAGATAGAAAGAGATAGAGAGAGATAGAGAGAGATAAAAAGAAAGAGACAGAGAGATAGATAGATTGATAGACAGATAGATAAGTGGAGAGAGAGAGAGAGAGAGAGAGAGAGAAAGAAAGGCGAAAAATACGAACGTAATGAATGAAAAGAAACGATTATACGATAAAGATGGATATGTTACCGAATGGCGAATGTAATTAATATAAGTACATATACCGATATAGAATATAACGTGTACTATGTGAAAGTCCATATACGCATAGACGACGACAGGCGCGTATAAAAATAGTAATAGTATAGTAGTAATAGTATTAGTTAGTGTTGGTAGTAGCAGTAAGAATAATAGTAATAGTATAGAGATAGATAGACGACACAGAGTCTCCAAATTTAATAGCATTAGTAGTAGTAGTAGTAGTAGTAGTAGTTGTAGTAGTAGTAGTAGTAGTAGTAGTAGTAGTAGTAGTAGTAGTATTAATAATAATGATAATTATAATTATAATTATAATAATCGTCATAATCATAATCATAATAAGATAATTATGGCAATAATAATAATAATAATAATAATAACAATAACAACAATAATAATAATAATGAAAATATAATAATAATAATAATAATAATAATAATAATAATAATAATGATAATAAAAAAGGATATACGAAAGAACTGAAAGGATAAGTAAAGTATAGATATAATAAATACACGTGTGTGTATACATGTATTAGGCTCAGTGCGGCAGGCAAGGCATGCTAAGAGTTACGTTACCTAAGGTGAGCTTCTCTCCGGAATCGGGCGGCAATGTAAAACCCAATAGGGCCATACTCGATATCAGGACGCAGGGCACGATCAGGTTGAAAAAATAGTATAGCGTTCGCCTGCGTATCTGTATCGTGAAGGTCACGTCGACGTACGGCTCCGGACAGCATTTATATACTATCGTATTCTTTCGTCCAGGCATACCTGCAATTGAGAAAATTTTTATATCGATATATTATATATATATATATATATATATATATATATATATATATATATATATATATATCGAATAAATGAAGCGAGATGATTCGATACGGGGACTCGAACGAGAGAGAGATATCCGATTGTTGTTTCATTCGAAAAGTTTTTATATATTTTTTTTCTCTTCATCTTCTTCTTCTTCTTCTGCTGTTTCTTCAGTATCATCACGATGGTCTCTCGCTTTAGTATATATATATATATATATATATATATATATATATATATATATATATATATATATAATATATACTGAACGTATTACGAACGTAGCAACTCTCGCTGTGGGAATAATTATTATACGATTGAAATAGCAAAGTGTCGCGAGAGAGAGCCAAGTTCGCAAACCGTCTAGAGCCCCCATGAAATTAAGAAGCGTAACTCGATTTATACGTCAAGAACAACAACAACAACAAACAACAGATCTTCCCTGTCGTATGTCAAACACCCCGTACCTCCGTAAGTCACAATTTTCAACGTTTCCAATGTTACTCATCTTACGAGAAATGTCATACGATGATCTTTCAATTTTTTTTCTTCTCTCTTTTCTTTCTCTATACCTTGCCTTTTCTCTCCTCGAGGAATCGCACGACCGACGCTGAGGTTTCGTGAGAGATTAAAAAAAAAACAAAGGAGAAAGGAAAGGAGAAGAGAAATACCCGTCATATTTGTAAGATTTCAAATTGTTCGATTTATTCTTTCGTGATCTTAACCCTCCTCCCCCTCCCCCCCCCCCACCCCACTCTCACGTCACGAAACGTAAAGCCCTTGTCTCTATTTCCCCTTGGTTATATCCATTCGCTCGCGATCCAGGAATATTACACCATCGTGGAATTTCGATCGGAACGAGGACGTTTTATATAAACGAATGTTCCATCTCAGAGGATATATACCCGAATATATACACTTTCTCCGATGCCCCTTTTCATCTTTCCTTTTTGGATTTTTTTTTTTTTACCTTCTTGTATTTTTTTTTTTTTTTTTTTTTTACTTTACACCTTTCCTTCCCCATTCACTACTCTCTCCGAGGTTGTAAACGTGGGGGGAAGGATAGTCACGATTTCGTCGTTATTATCGACACGACCATAGGGAAATATATAACGACGCGCGCGAAGGTTGAAAAGTGAACGGGAGCGAGAGAGAGAGAGAGAGAGGGGGGGGGGTTGGAATAGGAAGGGCCAAAGAGAAGAAAAGAAAAGATGGTAAACGAAATTCGTCGATGCATGAACGTTGTTACGCTGGTAGACGTTCACGATGGAAAAAGAAAATATTTTCGTAATGGTACGACCATAGATACATAGATACATACATACATACATTGTGCTTCGGCCATAGAGAAGGTTTCATAAATTCCTTTGGTTTCTATTTAATCGAAAGCAACGATCTTTATGTGGTTTCGTTCGATGGAGAAAGAATGGGGAAGAAGACAAAAAAATAAAAATAGAAGAAAATGAATAGAAAAATGAAAAGAAAAGATCTCCGTTTTATGAATAGACAAAGGTGGACATTATGATCGCTACTTCGATTTATTCTACGCGATATTTCGAACGTTTGTTTTTCCTTAGATCCAATTGATACGGCTTCTCGATCGAGAATATTCCTTCGATCGTTACGAACGTATGGAAAGAGAGAGAGAGAGAGAGAGAGAGAGAGAGAAAAGAATATTGAAAAAGAAAATAACAATAATATCAATGAGGAAGATAGAGAAGAAAATGAAGAAGAAAGAAAGGATCGTTCGATCGAAGAATCGAAACTCGATCGATGATCGAAGTTCGAATCGCCGACGGATGAATTTGACTTCGGTTTTAATTAAAACGTCAAGGACGTCGATGTAAGCCGACTCGACTTCGGTCAAGGATGTCCAAGCCGTTGACACAGAGTTCGAATAATGGACTGCGATATATTCTGCCGTTGACAGATCGAAAAGCCGTCTCTCTCTCTCTCTCTCTCTCTCTCTCTCTCTCTATGCCAATGTGTACGCGTCAAGTTATAATCTTTAAACTTGCTCGTTCGTACGAACGTTCAAACGCGACGAAAACGAAAATAAATCCTATGTTTTATCCTACGTATTCGTCGTCGATCGAATAACATAAAAAAAAAAAAAAAAAAAAATATGTGAATCGTTATTACGTTACAAACGATTGTAAACGGTAACAATATTTGCATCTACATATGCATATATATATATATATATATATATATTTTGTTGTTGTTGTTGTTGTAATTATTACGTTCATCATAATCTGACCTATATATGATATATGTATATATATATATTATGTTAATATCGAAATTTGACCCTTTGAACGTATGCATGTACGTACGTACGTATGTATGTACTGCCTGTGCGAGCGGTATGTACATGGTCATATATGTGGAGTTCTCTGGCTAAAATCATCGAGCAATCTTCTCGTTCGCGCTCGACGTAATAACGGACAAACAGATTTGCAAATTACCATTTGGATTAACCGTGCATTAAGCATCGTACGAATGCCAGATAGATAAAGGAAGAGAAGAGGAACAGTGGATACGGATAGAAAGGGAGACGAGAGACAAGGGGCTTTGATCTCGATGTACAAAGGGAAAAGAGGGCTTTCCGCGCGGTGGTGCATATATGTATACATACATACACACACACACACACACACATATGCTTCCCGTCGGAAAGCCACCATCACCGTTTACCTCCCCTCCTCCATTCCTCGCCCATTCCCTTTTCCCTCTTCCCCTCTTTCCCTCTAGTCTCCTCCGACCACTCTCAATCGATTCTTGTGCCAATATCGACGCTACGTTGACCTCAGCGTTAATAAGCTCACCTCATCCTGCCATTCCTCTCTTCATGATCGATGTCACTCGAGTTAACGAATTATTGTCCGTGCGAGCGAAAGGGAGAGAGAAAGAGAGAGAGAGAGAGAGAGAGGGAGAAAGAGAGAGAAAGAATTTCTATCTCACAGAGACGATCTCATATTTTAACAAGAAGATGAAGAAAAAAAAAAAAAGATAAAGATAAAAAATACAACACCTGGAGAGGAAGAAAAAATTATTAGAAAGACGTTCGTCGTTTGTCGTTTTCCAAACAAATAATTCAACGTTAATCGTTATTAATCGCAAAGAAATAAATATATTTGCGTTACGGTTGTCATTTCACAATCCACTTTCCCATCCGATTGTGGACGCATAGATAAATAGAGACCGGTCGGCAGGCAAGTCATTACGAGTTATAGAGATTTTGGCTCCCGCCAAACTTTATCTCCACAGAGAGAACTCACCGATGAGGTACCATTCCCCGTTCATGATGAAATCGGACAAGTCACCTCCCTTCTCTGACTCGAGGACCAGATCGAGCTATCAAGGTCAAAGTTTGATTAAAACGAGCTTCTTGTATAACATAAATATTGGCGTACCGTATTAGCTTATAATTACAGGAATTTAATATCTAAAAACCTTACTGGGGGGGGGGGGGGAGAAAATAAATCCGTGCACTCATGCGTAAAAGGATGCATAATATATACGCATACGTGTATACACATTTAAGTATGTATATATAGTATATAAATATGAAGCACATTTAGATATTATATACATGCATATACTTTCGAACGAGACATGCAATTTCATGGATAAAATGGAGAAACAGATTATTTTTCCTGTGTATTTCTTATCTTTTTTTTTTTCTTTCTTTTTCTTCTTTTTTTTTCCTCTTTCGTTCCTTTTCCTCTTTCCCATTTTCCCGATTCACGATAAGGAAGACCGGTACAAATCGAAGGCGTTGTACCAGTCGATGACCAAACGGGAAAATCGTTTCGTTCGTTTTTCTCTTTTTTTTTTTTTTGCTTTTTTCCTTTTTCTCTCTTTTTCTTTTTTTTTTTTCTTTTTCTTTTTCTTTTCTGTCTAGCTAGCCGACTGGCCGGCAGAATCGAATCACGAAATAAAGAATTAATGGCGGCAAGTTGTTCCACGCCAAACATTTTTACGACGACGTTCCCCGGTCTATTGATTTTTAATTCGATCGCCACTTAAATTCCCTTTCCTTTCCACGGGAAGTGGTTTTCGTTTGGTCGTAAAATGGAAATAAAAGTGGGATCTTCTGTTGATCTTTTGCCGACGGTTACTCGCCTAACGTTACTCGATTTAACATGCGGAAACTAAGAGGAGAGAAAGGTTCGTGCAAGCTTTCATTTATGTATGTGTCCATGTATCGACGTATGCATGTATGTAAGTGTTTATGAACGTATGTACGTACGTATTTACGTACAAGGCTAAGATGTCGTGAAAGAGCAATTTAAATAAGTCGCGGAATTATCGGGCTCGTCGGTGAAATTCAAACGTGACACAATCGATAGGAATTGAAATTTATTTTCTTTCGGAAATTTCTATTCTACGATTTCCCTCTTCTTCCTCTTCTTCTTTTTCTTTCTTTCTTTTTTTTTTTAATCGTCGTCAGAGCGAATACAACGCAAGGAATAATATCGGGAAGATTTTTCTTTTTCATTATTTTCTTTTTCCTCTTTTTTTTTTTTTTTTTTTGAACATTTATCATAACGCGGCCGTCTTCCTTTAACGTCGAACGATCCTATCGGTAATGAAATTTTCACGTGTGACATGCGAGAGCGCAACGAGAGATTGTAAAATTGAACGGCATCAAAGCTTAAAAAAAAAAGAAAAAGAAAAAAGAAGAAAAAAAAAACAAGAAAAAAAGGTCATACGAGTGACTGAATCGAATCGGAGAATAGAAAATCCCCCTTCCCTCTTCCTGCTTTCTCGCCCTCGCCCTCTCTCTCCTTCCCTCTGTGCTTTTTATTTCTTTTTCTTTTTCTTTTTTTTTTATTTTTTTCTTTTTTTTTTTTTAATCCCCGAGGATCGTCGAAAAAAGATAGTTTCGTTTGGATTTTAGTAGTATCTGTTGCTCTTTGATCAGCCGCCAAATGGAATGTGCTTGTACGTACGTACGTTCTGACGAGTCCAACTAACTCGTTTCCCTCCTTCCCCCCTCCCCACCTATCCACGCTATCCCTCTTTTCAACGGCGTTGAACGATGCTCGCCATTTCGTCGACAACCTCCTCACCCCTCCGCACCCTACCCCACCGCCGTCCGTAATCCTACGACCACCCGAAATTGTCCTTAAACCGTGTAACCGACGAATCATTCGAAATGTTTCGTAGTAATAAATTATTACCGCTTATGGTACACCGTGTCCGTATATTAACTCATGAAACATTCATTTGAAATCGCTCGTACTCTCAATTTCGATATACGGTAATTTTCATCGAAGTCAGGTAGATTGAATCGAATAAACGTGACTTTCGATTAAAACCCGACGGATTTTTTTTCTTTTTTTTTTCTTTTTGCGAGCGTCCCTCTAACTAACGGTAACGAGATATATATATATATATATATATATATATATATATATATATATATATATATATATATACGGTATATCTTTTCCTTCGGGTTATTTTTTTATTTTCTTTATTTCTTTTTTTTTTTTTTTTTTCTTAACCGATGAAAACGAACTTTAAGGAAAACTAATCGAATTAAACGAAACGAGTCACGTCGCCGTGGATAAATTAAATAGTTAATGTAAAATTGTGTTGAGTAAATGTGACGTTCGAACATATCCGACGAGCCATTTTCTTCGAATAAAATATATTTTTTTTCGAACGATGCACCCGAACGATCGTTGTTGATTATTGCTCCTTGCTCGACACGTAAGTAGTTCGATTAAAATCATCTTCTCTTTTATATATATATATATATATATATATATATATATATATATATATATATGTATGTATGTATGTATCTATGTAATGTCTTTAGCAAAAAAAAAAAAGAAAGAAAGAGAAGACGAGAGTCGAACTATAAACGCAACGAGACGAGTCTGGCCGCAAAAAAAGATAAGAAAAAAAGCACGAGCTGTTTTTTTTTTTCCTTATCACGACAAATTCCCTACTCGTTCATACGACGATGTAAATACTCAAAGTATAGGGGGGTGGGGTGGGGTCCCTTAACCTATACCTTTTCCACGAGCGGAAATCTTTCAAAGGAATTCGTGAGCAGTTTGGCGAGTATCTTGGATCGTTTCTGAGAGCTGGAAACGGTAAACGATAATGTACATAGCGACAGGAGATAGAGAGAAGGTAGATAGGTTTGTATCTGATGTATAACATGTTAGTACGTGTATATACGTCCTCTGTGTCCCCGTGTATGCGTGTATGTACGTGGGGAACATTGAAATATACGGACTAGTGAACTTCGTGCGAATAACAAATATGCACAGCTGCTCTCACGTATACCACCAACACCAACACCACTACCACCACCACCCACATACTCCCTCGCAAACGTAACACACTCTGTCCGAGGTATAACAGTGCCTACGTGTACATATGTACAGAGGAACGACTAATAGGTGTGTCCGTTTAAATGGCAATGCAAGGGTGACGATAGATACCGACAAAGAGGTAGAAAATCAGAGCCTGAAAGAGGACACGAAGGAGGTGAAAACACAGAGAACAGAATATATATATATATATATAGATTCCTACGTGCTACCTAACAGTAGCTCTAGATATACTATGTACGTATATATATATATATATATATATATATATATATATATATATATATATATATATATACATCGTATATCGTTAACCGCATGCATCTCTACACCCTCAACGGGACACGTATTTTGGGGAAACGATCATATAACGTACACCGATGTACACCGATTAACAATAATAATAATTAATTAATCAATTATACGGGAACATGCGACACACACACATACACACACACACACACAAAACCCACGGGCGCGCGCTCCACGGGCTGTACATTTAATTACACTGACAAAAATGCATTAACTTAACAATTATCGTTAAAACAAATTCGATGCGAATAATTAAATTCGTTTTCTATTTGCACCCTTTTTTCTCTATTCCTTTTTTTTCTGTTCTCCATGATTTTTGTTTCCTGCTTCCTTTTTTTTTTTTTTTTTTTTTTACTCGATTTATTTCGTTTTATTCTATTTTATTTTGTTCAATTTTAATTCAATTTTTTATTATTTCTTTTTTCTGTTTTTTTTTTTTTTTTTTTTTTTTTTTTTTTTTTTTGTCATTTCTCTTTTTCCCTCCTACAATTTTAGTCCTCCGTCATAATTCTTTCTACATTGTTTAGTTTTTATATTACTTTATATATATATATTTTTTTTTTTCTACATAAACCTTCCAATTCAACAACATGGAAACATATTGACATTCAGAATACATAGACACATATACATATATAATATAATAACGTATGGCGTTAGAGAAACAGAGTATAGAAAATTCGCTATAATATAAATATATATATATATATATATATATATATATATATATATATATATATTTACATATATATTTATATATATACATGGAATCCTGAAGGGTCGAATGAGACGGGAGAAGAGACAGTAGATAGAAAGAGAAGTAGTTAGATAGATACATAGATAGATAGACAGATAGACAGACAGATAGACAGAGAAAGAGAGAGAGAGAAAGAGAGAGAGAGAGAGAGAGAGAGAGAGAGAAAGAGAGAGAGACAGTGAGTGGTGGAAAACGTTATATGCAGTATATGTTCGTTGATAAAATGCGCTCGCACTGCGTTCTCTTGAGTGTGAACGAAAAATACAGACGCGGGGTGTGGGGCGGGGGGTGGCGGACGGAGAAAAAAAATGGTGAGAGAGCACGGGGAGTGGTGACCAGCGTTTAGAAAATAAAAAAAAAAAGATACAGCGACAGAGAGACTGAGAGGGACTGTGTGAGACTAAGTGAGAGAGAGAGAGAGGGAGAGAGGGAGGGAAAAAAAAAAAAACGTTCGAGACCGTCTCTCGATACGAATTTACGAGGTAAACGAGATTCGAAAGTGCGCTCGAGATCGTCCATCGTTGACACGAAACGAACACGTTTCTCTGGGATCATCGAATCACGGAAGATCGTATCGCTCGTAAATCTCTACTCTTGGTCCAGGATTCTCTGAGAGAATCGTGGAAGGGCAGGGTTGAAGGGACGAGTGGAAGGGAGAGTGGGTTCACCAGAGGGCGGACACGGTATAGCGTGGCCGCCAAAAAGTTGCGAGGATTTTTCAAATTCCTTCACGTCCATTCATTTTTCTTTCTTTTTTTTTTTCTTTTTTTTTTTTTTTCTTGAAATATTATTTTACTTCTATTCACAACGTCGAGGATTAAAAAATTAAATTCTACGTTTTTTTCCTTCTCTCTCAAAAATTTGTTTCCTCTTTCTTTCCCGGTATACATTAAAGTCCCGTCTCGGATAGACGGTGCATGGTTCTTTCGGTTGTTTCTTTTTTTTTTTTTTTTTTTTTTTTTTTCATTTCTTTCGTCCCTCTTCGACTCGTTCGGATTGTCTCGGAAGATCGTCTGGGCGAGAGGAAAGAAAGAAAGAAAGAAAGAAAGAAAAAAAAAAAAGAAAAAAGAGAAGTAGGAGGAAGGAAAAAATAATTGAAACGGGCAAAGTATTTTCTTATTCTTTTCTTTGAAAGAGCCGATTTTTCTTTTCAACTGGTTTGCATGACACACACACACACACACACACACACACACACACATACTTATAGAAAGTAGGCGAAGTAATTTTTGACAAATGATATCGATCGATCAGTGTAGCCAAGAAAATTACAGTGGTAAAAGAGGGAATGAAAAATATGTTACAACGGGTAGAAGAAGGAACAGTGATCAAGGAAGATAAACGAGCGGATCCATCGTCCGTGCGTAAACCGATGACGGGTATAACGATGAAGAGCGATCAAAGTAAAGTACGTTTCTTGTCTGAAATACATACATACATAACACACACACACACACACACACACACATATATATATATACAGATACACACACATTACGAATATATGTAATAAATATATACACTTGATTGAGAATATAGTATAACAAATATAAAGATAGGGGGATTAGGGGTTGGTCGACCGTGCTCTCTCAACGAACGCGTCAATCGCGATTCAATTCTCGCGACTATTTTTTCTCTTTCTTTTCTTTCGATTTGAAAATTTCGATATGAAACGTTCTCGTCCGACTCGCATCGTGCTTGTTTAGGTGGTACCAGGAGGATTTCTCTCTTCCGTTACGTATCCTTGTCTCGAGATATGCTTATTACAAATTTATTTCTTATATAATCGATATTATATGTATATACACACATATGAATCATATCATAAAGTTGTGACAATATTCTATCTTAAATGTCTTTCGTTTTTTCCTTTTTTCTTTTTTTTTTTTTTTATTTTATTATCGTTATAAAGCTATCTCGAGACCGATCGATCGTATCGTAAGGGAGACGACAATCTCGAACGATCGAAATCGTTTCGAGAAATTTCCCCTTCCCCCCACCCTCCCGCATTCGAGAAAAATCTCGAAACGAAATCGCGTCGTTCGAACAATCGCGATAAGCCAATAAAATCTTTTCGATAGCTGGTGGTCCTACCTGCGTGCCCACAACCCCTCCCCTCTCAAACCTCGTCACCCCCACCCATCTCCCTCCGTTCTAGCGCGCACGAAAAAAAAAAAAAAAAGACATTTCCATCGTACGCTCTCGTATTTCCCGTCACGCCAAAATGCGCCTTGGGGCACGCAAGTAAGAACGCATCCTAACAAATAATGCATCCACGTCGCTCACAATGGCGGCTTCGTCGAATTTTGCTTCATTTTTTTATTTTTTTATTTTCTCTCCCCCGCCCCCTCGTCGACACAATTTCTTTTTTTATCCCCGTTCTTCTTATTCCCAAACTCGTCGCAGAACCTTATTTTTTCTCCATATATCATATTCCATAGTAACGATATATCGAGTAAGTGGAAAAGCATAAAGGAGGGGTGAGAGAAAACTTGGAGAATACTTATCGATCGAATGTCTCGGAAATTATTTTACGAGATGAACGAAAAAATAAAGGGAAAGGGGGAAAGAGAAATGGAAGAAAATAGAAAAAAGAAAAGAAAAGAAAAGAAAAACGAGCAAAAAACCGTTTTCGTTTCTTACAATAATCGATGATCTCGTGTCCCGATCGCTTGTATTTATCTTGTTAATGGACGAGATATCGAATGGGAGGGATACATAGGGGCCAAGAGAGAGAGAGAGAGAGAGAGAGAAGAAAGAAAGAATTATGTAGCTTTTTCAAATGGACCCTTTTCCCGATCGAATACGTTAATATACGTCTTATCTCGATTCTTCTTTTCGGCTTGAAAAATGTTAAGGTAACTACGTCAGACGGTTGCGTGGTTGAATTTAACGATAAAAGAGAGAGCGAGAGAGAGAGAGAGAGAGAGAGAGAGAGAGAGAGAGGGCGACCGCGAGTTAGATGTTGAGAAATTTAGGGATTGTATGCGAGTCGATTTAGAAATCTGGATAAACTACGTTGGAGGGAGAGAGAAAGGAAACAAAACGGAAAAAATATTGAAAAGGATCATGACGCGTTTGTTCGCGAAGGGGATGGGTGGGTGTTGGATGTTGATGGAAGGTGGGGGTAGGGAGTGAGGAAGTTAAAAAAAAAAAATAAAAAATAAAAGAAGAAGAAAACGAAGAGAAAAAAAAATAGAATTAAAGAAGATCGAGAATAAAAGGGATCGTTTGGAGAAACGTGTTAGCAAGAAAGGAAAAGGGACAGTGAGAGGAGAGAGAGAGAGAGAGAGAGAGAGAGAGAGAGGATAATAAGGTACGAAGGAAGAAAGGAGGCGAAAAAAAAGAAAGAAAAAGGAAGGAAAATAACAAAAAAAAAAAAAAAAGAGAGAGAGAATGAGGAAGAAGAAAGAACGCGTCTTGAGACGCATCGCCGCTCGCGTTTCAACGAGCGAATAACCACGGGTGCAACAGGTGAGAGAGAAGACAGGTATTGGGTATCACGCTTATTTCTCAACGTCTAGTCGTCCTGCCTCGATCGCCTTCCAAGCGATTTGAATCGGACCCTTTTGCACCCTTCGCTCAATATCTTCTTACCCCTCTTTCGCTCCTCCTTCTCCTCCTCCATTTCCGTCCAAAAGATTCGACTTTTGACGCCTTTCATCTACGAAAGTTTTGTTGCTTTTTTTTCGATAGGATTTACTCCTCTATATATTTGCATATACATACATACATACATACATATATATATATATATATATATATATATATATATATATATATTTATATTTTGATCGTTTCATTTTACTTTTATTACTCAACAGATGTTCTCTACTATCGTACTGTCTATATTTAATCATTTAATAATTTATTTATTTGTTATATCCGAAGATTTGGAGGCAACATCAATGTTCTTCAATTTCAATTCGATGTCAAAATCTATAGAAATCTTTTAGACAGACGGAATACGACGATACACATGGATTGACATTGCTTAATAACGAAAAGATTATTATCTCGTGATGTTTATGAGAATTGGTTAACAAAATAATAATCAATTGTTTTCGTGCATCTCAATTTAATATAATTTTATATGTATTTATGTATGTAGGTATAGATATCTCAGCGGATTTCCCACATAAACAGATATTGAGATTGTTAAAGCGTATTGGGTCTCTGCACATGTCAATTTTATTAACACGATTAAATAATACTTATCAGTATAGCAGTGGTAGAGATACGTATTTCTCGATCTATATGCGACCGCACGTTTACGTTCGACATAATCATCTAGTCAGATCATTAATTTGTGTAAATTAATTCGATCAACGTAGATTTCGTTGAGCCTCGCGGAATTAGGACTAGTATCGTTCGATCGTCAAACGTGATTTCTAAAATGAATTCGTATTATCGCTGTATCGCGAAAGAAAGACAATAATAAAATAGATAGAAGGTAAATAAAGGAGAACGCAAATCGACAAATGAAACCTATAGGACGTTTATTGGACACTAATCGTTTAGTGAAGAAATTTTTTTCTTTCTTTTTATTTTATTTTTTTTCTCTTTTTAACGAAACGTATAACAACATTATCCTCTCATTATACTTATATTAATCTTCTTAACGTATTATGAAACGCCGTTTAAATTCGATCGAAATTTAAGTCGACGCTTTTCAAAATACGAGCTTATCGGGTCGATGAGCTTTCATAAAAGACATTCTCCCTGATTGGCTGATTTTTCCCGCTCCGTTTAACTTTTCCACTTGCTAGGCTCGTGCGAGCGTAACCGATTGACGAGTTATGGTCTCTTACTTCTTACGTGTGTCTATAAATTCAGTATTCAAGAAGGATCGAATTTTCGATTTTCGTAACAATACGAGAACGAACACATTTGATCCTTCGTTGCATACTTTTTTCATTTTTTGTTTCTTTTTTTTTTTTTTTCGTCGTTTAGAGTAATCAATAATTACAGCGCTAATAATAATTGTGACGTTCCACCAATGTATGCGAAATGAATGCAAACTTAGCCTAAGCGTAGCCAAGCGAGCCCTTATTCTTGACATGTCAAAACTCTCCGTATGTTTTTTTTTCTCTTACTTCGTTTTCCATATTGCCATTTTATTTTTCTTTGTCTTTTTCTTTTTTTATTTTTATTTTATTTTATTTTGTTTTTGGTTTTGGTTTTCTTTTCCTTCTCTTTCCTTACTCATTCATCGAAGAAAATCTCGAATTACGATCTTTCGCAAGAAATACGAATTCTATTCGTCGAATATGCATTAGCTTCTATAAAATTACTATAAGCGAATGATTGACACGAGATTTCGCAGTGGACTCTGAATCCTTTTTCCGATCGATTTAAATACCTTTTTCCGACTGACGCATTATTATGAAAAAAAAAAATATATATATATATATATATATGTGTATTTATACTGATTATATATTTCGAGTTGAATATTTACGAGACTATACAAATATATATATATATATATATATATATATATATGTATATAATATTATATATATAAAAGAAGTTATTGCAAAGGATTGAAACTAGATTTCAATGCAAATAATTAAGAGGATTACGAAGCACGTAATGGTGGTAGTAGCGGTAGTAGTAATAGTAGTAGTAGCAGTAATATTAATAAGTAATATTAATAATCGTAATACCATAGGGATATTAAAGGACGACGTAGTAATTGAATTTGAACTTATTAACGCTCTGTTTATTTTATTCTGCGACAACGTCGGTTCTTCGTAAAAAAAGGTATACCCTCGATCTTAAAAGGTATCGGGGTCATGCGAAATCTTTCGATAAGAATCAAGGATATTCCTTGAGGATCGATGTATCGTGAGTGATCCGATAAAATCGATAAAAAATAGAGAGATAGAGAGAGAGAGAGAGAGAGAGAGAGAGAGAGAGAGAGAGATAGAGACAGAGATAGAGAGACAGAGATAGATATAGAGAGTTAGATAGATAGATAGATAGAGAAATAGTGAAAGAGAAAAATATTCGAGAATCTCTCTATGCTCGTAGAATTCCCGATCGATGGGAATCATTCCAAAGTAATTTCGATATTCCTGACAATGACGTGACGGTTTGTCTCTCGTTCGACGAAAGATCGTAGTATCCTATCGCGAGTATGGTCGATCTGTTCGTTCGATCGTCGTAGTTACGAGGAGAATGAGATAGTAAGAGAGAAAGAGAGATAGACAGAGATAGAGATAGAGATAGAGATAGACAGAGAGAGTAAGAAAAGGAGAGAGAGAGAGATAGATAAATAGATAGATAGATAGATAGATAGATAGATAGATAGATAGAGAGAGAGAGAGAGAATATATATATATATATATATATATATATATATTTATAAAGGGATAGAGGGAAGTGGGAGAAACGGGAGGAAACAAGAGAATTAGCTTTTGGAAAGGGATGTTTCGAAAAGGGAAGTCGGATTCGGAGTCGATTCACGGAGAATTTCAAGAATGAGGAGTCGCATCTGGCTGGCATGGAGACGTCGCTCAGCTATAGACTCCACGACGGGATTTACTTAGTCTTGGAATCGAGAAGGTTTAAGGATCTATAGATCCTGCGAAGCGTATCCTTCGGCGAACGTTAGTACGATCGTCGAAGGACATGCTTTCGGGACGATACCAAAGGATTCCGAACGATTTCGACGTTTGCTACGACGACAAAGAAAAGGGACGAATAAAGAGAGTGAGAGAGAGAGAGAGAGAGAGAGAGAGAGAGACACATACACGTACAACGGTGGGAAGGGGTTGGACAGAAAAAAAAATTAGGATCGAAAGTTCCGAGCTCGCAAACTTTCATTTATCTTCGAGCTCGAAACAATGAGTTTTATGGGGTAGCGGGTGCACGAGGGTGAGGGGGTGGGGGAGTAGGGGAAGGGGCCAAGTACGAGGGGAATGGACCTTCGTTGCGTACCCGTCGCCACGACGACGGTAATATCGGTCCTGGCAAATTGTTCATAAACGAAACGGCCGGAAGCGGAGGAGGGTGGAGAGGGGACGGAGTTGATATGGCGGTGCCACCGGTTCGGAGGATGACCGAAGCGAGCGGTAAATTGTCTGTAACTGAACTGACACGGTTATATATTTTCACAACTATAACTGTTGCACGAATTTTTCCTACGGATGAAAATAAAGCGCGCGCGGACTCGGACACAAACACGCAGGATCCATTCATTCTTTTTCTCTCAAAATTACTTACTCGTTTTAACGTTAAC
>OU964971.1:8194050-8199050 GCA_918808275.2 Dolichovespula sylvestris | reverse complement strand
CAAGGATGATCGCGCTCGAACGTAATATTTCGTTCTTTTTTATTTTTTTTTTTTTTTTTTTGTTGGAAGGAATCAGGATCAAATGAAGGAAATTGTGATGGATTGAGATCGAAGAATAGAATGGAATACGAGAATCGTTTCGATCCTAAAGTTTCTCCCCCCTTCCCACTTTCACTCGCCCCTCCGCCGGTTTAAATAATATCGTACGCCATTGGAACTTGTTAAACGTCGACAAACTCTCAAGCGAAGTATCGTAAGACGCGAACGTTGTTGGCCGATTATTAAGGCGTCGTCGTTATACTCGAAGTTATCTTAAGCGAAAATAGATTTGAATGGTTAAACCGAGTTATACACGTCGCTCAAAATATATCTTCAATCAAAATTTATCGCTTACGTCGTGGTAGAGTGTACGTTCGGGTCGAAGTAACTCGTAGTAGTATGATGGGATAGGATAGAAAACGTATCTGCTAAGTTCAACGTGCTTTAGTCTATGTCCAACTATTCGGAATCGAAAGTATAATTTATTACGAGCAGACAATTCTCTCTTATGATAGAGAGAAAATTCTAAGGGGGTTCGTAGACATGTGCTACTATATAGGAAGTTGGGAAAAGCCAAAGGGTGGAGGGAGAGGGAGGGAAGGAGAGAGAAGATCCGAAATCCGGAGATCATCGTAGTTTAACGTTGAAAACGGGAAGAACGAGTTTGAGATATGAGAAAGGAGACGATGCTGTTTTCGTCGAAAGTTCGCGTGGAAAAGTTTTCAGTCGTTTCGACGTGTCTATGCGCATACTTATGCAGTCGGAGGGTATGATAAATCGTGGATGGCTGAAAACGCGAGAGCGAGGGAAGGAGACAGAGAGAGAGAGAGAGAGAGAGAGAGAGAGAGAGAGAGAGAGAGAGAGAGATAGTTCTTAGCGTCTCGAGACGAGGGATGTCATGAGTATGTCAAAGTGTCGAGGCCAGGTCGTAAGTAATATGAATTTATCATAAGGCCGTACATGTTACGCGCCGAGAGCTAAGTCGAGAGTGCCGAGGGAACGAGCCTGACAAACTGACTGTTGCAACTTGGATAAAAGTACCCCTGTTTAGACCTCGTAAACACCCTGACTTAAATAAAAGGGGATATATATATATATATATATATATATATATATATAGAGAGAGAGAGAGAGAGAGAGAGAGAGAGAGAGGAGTCTGGTGAATGTATTATCGATATGTATCGAATTCCGAGAAAAATCGATTATTTCATATTCAGTGGCGTTATCGTATTCGAGTTTGCCAAGTTTTTTCCTTTTCACGTATAAAGAGATATTAAATGTTTAATGATGAAATTGTGAAGCTAGGAAAAGAGTGAAAGAGAAAGAGGGGCTAATAAATAGATACATATATGTACACGAAGTATATATGTGCGACAAGAGACTAAAAGAGTATGTGTGAGAGAGAGAGAGAGAGAGAGAGAGAGAGAGAGCCAGCGTTTCTCTTTTATTCGAATCGGTCGTGACGTGACAAAGTTATGTAGTTGAAAGTTGCATGAAACTGTCGCAGAAACGATGATGGAAACCGAACGGGAAAGCCTCAGTCGTTCACCACGAATTGAGATTGTTGGCCGTTCGTCGAACTACGATTTCACACGTTCGGTAGACGTTAATGGCGATGAACGGGAGTCTCTCCAAACCAAATTGACGTTTTTCACGATCGACGCTCTAGTCGAAGGAATTTAGGCTGAAATTGTTATTTGCGAACGTCGAGTAAAAAAAGAAAGAGCAGAAGAAGAAGAAGAAGAAGAAAAAGAAGAGGAACATAATAAGAGAAGCGTATATTCGTTTTGCAGACAAACATAAAAAAAAAAACAACGGAGAGAAAAAAGAAAAAGGTATAAAAAAAAAAAAAAAATAAAATTGTTATCCGATTTCGAACGATTTTTACGAGGTTGCTCCGAGATACCGTCGTTGCATACTAGTCGTCGTAAAAACGAGGTCAGTGAAATTTTTCTCGACAAATCAATACCGTCCAATTGTTCGATACTCGTCGACTCGCGTTTTTTTCTTTTTTTTTTTTTTTGCTCAACGCGCAATAAAGTGACTTTATGAAAAACCACCGAAACTCCGATCTGATCCAATCAAATTTTCCGTAATACCGAACGAACAAAAATCTCGATATATCCGATCCGTTCTCCGTTCAGATCCGTCGCGACGGTAAAATATCTCAAATTATATATCTTATCTTATCTTCGTTCGACCAAGATCCATCTCATCTACGTCGCATAATCATCCGTCGTACGAAAAAAAAGATTGATTTTTATTCTCACACGAATACCGAAAACGTACGAATCGTACAATTTACGAAACGAACTTGTCACACCTAGCCGCTAGTAACAGCGAGAGACACTATTCGGAAATAATTCAAACGCCGCCAACTTGGGAAAACTCGATGATTCGTAGTTAACGACGAATTTCCGAATACGGTTGGTTACGACTAATGGCGAAGACCGCAGGTGTAACGCTCTGGTAGTAGTTCAGGCATTTTAAGCAGCGACAGCATCTATCCGTAACCTCGTGCCCTTCGTTCGCGTCGCATTTATCATTCGGGACAATGATATTTTACGTTATCGTCGCGGTGAATTATAAAGAGATTCGCGTAAAGAACGGAGGAGACGAAAAAATGAAAAGGAAAAAAAATAACTTTTAATCCCCGCACTTGGTTCGAACAACGACAAGAAAAAAAAAAAGAAAAGAGAATATATCGAAGTAAGGGAGAGAGAGAGAGAGAGTGAGAGAGAGAGAGAAGACGAGTTCACTCTGACATTGACACGTAACCCTCGAGAATACAATAGACTCTGAACCTCCTTTGACACCCTCGAGAAGATCTTGACCTTTATTTGCTTTCTCACGATCAGTAGCTAAAGCTAAAGCCAAAGCTAAAGCAGCAGTGTGTTCGCTGGAACGCGGGGTGCTTTACAATTTTTTTTTCTTTTTCACTAGAACTCGTGCCCGTTTTTCTAACCCTCGAACGTACATAGGGCATACATACTACATACAGAGAAACGCGATCAACGATGGAAGAAAGACCGTGGATGAGGGGGAGGAGGAGAAAGAGAAGGAGGAGGAGGAGAATGCCAGTCGATTCTCGTCGACCACAGTTACTATCCTCCTTTCCTCGAAGCTTTTTACCCATCCGAACTTTTTTCTTCGCTTCTCCGATCTTCCTCCATTCATTTACTCTCTACCATTTGCTCGGACTTTTCGTCCTTTCTCTTCCCTTTTTTTTCCTTGTCTTTCTTTTTTCTCTTATCGTCTTATCTTCTTTTTATCTTTTTTTTTTTTGCTTTTTCTTTTTCATCCCTTCGCTTTTTCCTTCGTCCCTTCGTTATTTTTTTTTTTTTTTCATTTTTATTTTCCTTCTCCAAGCCGTTAACCACCACCGAGAGTCTTCTCGCGTTCGTTTAATATTGTTGATACACGTATACTCAACACGTGTGTATATATATATATATATATATATATATATATATATATATATTTTATATATGGAAAAAAGGAAATATATATAGACGTATATATATATGTATATATACACACATAGAGAGAATATATGTATATATATATATATATCTATATATAAATATAAATATATATATATATGTATATATATAGGTATATTATATAATATAACGTATATCATATATAAATATATTACGAATATAATATATAAGATCCGAGCTGAAGCTACGAAAGCGTGAGAATGGCTATCTATTGAGCATTGCTATTGTTGCACTGAGTTTCGTGTTGGACAAAGAAGCCGCGGTTTTGTGCCCATAGGCGCAGGAACGTGGCTCTTTTTTTTCCGTTGGAACGGACTGGAACGACGGGTTGTTGGACGAAGACAGAGATAGAGATAGAGATACAGAGAAAGAGAGAGAGAGAGAGAGAGAGAGAGAGAGAGAGAGAGAGAGAGAGACAGAAAGAATAAGAAGATATACAGAGCAAAAGAATATGTATTCGAGTGTTTGTTGTGTATGTACGTATATGTACGTGTGTCAGTGTATATTTGGTTGTAAAAAAGAAAGAGTGAGACAGAGACGGAAGAGATACGTACAGGAGACGGAAGAACTCGATACGTTGGAACTCTCGTAAAAAAAGTGGCTAACCCCTTTTGTAAAAACCGTACTAGGGAAGAAAAAGAGAAAGGGGGAGGGAGAGAAAAAGGGCCGGACACGGTACAAAAAAAAAAAAAGAAAAAAAGAAAAAATAGGATATGATAATCTCTCGAAGCAGAACGCGAAACGTTACACCCAAAGTGGTTCCTTCGCTAACCAAAAAAAAGAAAAAAATTCCGACTTACCGATTCAAAAAGGATCCACCGAGGTATCTCTCTCGGTGCAAAGCGTTATCCGACTAATTGACTTCATTTGGAACAGGGTAATACTACTGAATATCCGAAACGTCCGAGTTTCAAGGGAAACGACGGAAGAGTATGATTCGATGAATCATATTGAAAGATTTTGTTAGAACGGTGCGGAACGAGAGCTATATCGGGAGGGGGAAGGCATAAGTATAAGAATAAAGTACAAAGTCATTTGCTTGGGTGTACAAACAAATATTTATATATATAAGTGAATTAATGAACGAATGAATAAATACTTATGTAGGATTTGTTTAAGGGAAGCTTTTCATTTACCGTTTCTAAATGAATTCGAGACCAACGTAAGAAAATAATTACCGCGAAAGGGATAGACTATTATTATTATTATTATTATTATTATTTTACTGACAATAGTTACTCTCTCGAGATTCAGTAGGTATATACCTCTCTTCAGTAATTACGTGGAAAAACGGATATACACTCGATGCGAGAAGAGGAGGTAGATTCTCCTCTCGAAATTGTTGGATAAACTTCTCTGTTAAAGTCGGTGAGCTGACGGGTAAACGGGGGGTTGGGGTAAGGAGGGAGGTTAGGAGGAGGTGGATGGGTTGGGGGGAAGGGTTTCGAGGTTGGGAGG
>OU964971.1:8146550-8191550 GCA_918808275.2 Dolichovespula sylvestris | reverse complement strand
TTTTTGTTTTCTATATTTTATTTTTGTTTTTGGTCTTTTGTTTTTACGTTCCTTCTCGCAAACCGATATAAAAAAAAAAAAAAAAAAAAAAAAGAAAGAAAGGATTAATATAATTCACACGTAACGAGACGCGATCTCACGAGGATTCGTTTAAACGTTTTGCATTGTCGAATGAAATTTAACGTTTCAACGTGAATGATTTTATAAATGTTAAATTTTTTATCCCGGAATTTTCATCCCGTTTTAAAATGTTCCTTTAACGACGCTTTAGATTATATCGATTATTGTACGTTAAATTGTATTGATATTTGCGCGATCGTTTGTTAGTTAAGTTCGTTGATTCGCGTTCACATAGTATTATTTTCGAGCTCTGTCTATAGTGAGTATGCATCCTGGCGTATAGCAGCGTATTCCATGGATATAGTAACGAATAATTAAGTACGCTAATCTGTCGGTGATAAGAGGTCAGATAGATAGAGAGAGAGAGAGAGAGAGAGAGAGAGAGAGAGATAATAGCGATTGACAAAGCAATTAATCCCCAACCTTTTAACAAAATACCTAGTACTCTATAATTGCTTTATAATTTAAAATGTTCATTAAGAGGAGAGAGAACGTCGGTCTCGTCACGAAAAAAAAAAAAAAAGAAACCATCTACACACACCGTGGCGAATTCTAAAAGCACTTTATCTCGTCGTAACGCGTATTTTCGAAGAGAATAAATAATCCTTCGATAAAGGAAAAAAAAAAGAAAAAAAGAAAAATAAATAAAAGTAAATCTTGTTTCTTTACGGGCCGGGGGAGGGAGTTGGGGTGGGGGGTGGGAATATTTCCTTTCTTCGAGTAATAAAACGATACGGGAGAGAGAAAACGTTAGCGGTGGTAATCGCGTTGCAGTTGTTTCCGCAAACGATCAGATTTATTGATCTCTCCGCGGTAATAAACAGATATGTAGGTACTTGTATATATGTGTAAGTACTAAAATGTACAACGATGGAATAGAGATAAAGAGAAATAGATAGAGAGATAGATGGAGAGAAGAGAAACCACGATGGTTAGCATATTATCGACAGCAACGGCAAATCAATTCGCGTTAACGAGCACCTCGCTGAGATTTAATGACTGAAAGGGGTAATACATACGTTGATTAATGTATCCCAGGTGAGATATTAAAATGTGAGTTAATTATGACTTATCGTGTGAAAGACACCGTTACATCTTATGTCCACGCATATAAATATATATATATATATATATATATATCTATTATTATCTAACCGATCATTAATCTAATAATTCGTTTTAATATATATATATAAATTTTCGACGATAGGTTTGAGATTATATTACTAGATGTTTTGGTATAATAAAATTTTCGAAGGGGAAAAAATGGTCGGTCGCGCATGTTTCGCGTTGTTAAATTCATATCGTATATAATCGCGACGTTTTAATTAACGTGCCACGCGTGACGATCAAAGGGGCTTTTCTGCTTATCAGAATCATCCCGGTTAAACCAAGAGAAAACGTTTATGGGGAAGATCAAAGAGCAAACAAGACAAACAACGTAATACTCAGTTCTTTTCTCTGCCTCTTCATTTTTCCTATTGTCTCTTAAACGAAAGTAAAAAAAAACAAAAAAAGAAAAAAACAGAAAAAAAAAATAAAAAACATTTTAACTCGACCCCGCCACGATTTGTGCGTATTATTTACAAAACAAAAAAAAAAAAAAAAGAGAAAAAACATTTATCCCCTTCCCCCGAAAGATACGTCGTATTTTATTAATTATTAAAGTAACGTCAAGTTAGAAGTTCGTATTTTTGATTTTCTCCAAATCGAACGATAACCGTGGAACACACTGGGAAAGCAGTCGATATACAATGGATGATAAGCAATAGTATAGCAACATTCTCGATCCTCGGTGAAGGACTATTCAATGTAGATGGACAAGCAACGATAATAGTAACCATCATTACAGATAGCCAATAGTAATCACGCTCCAGGAGTCCAATTGATAGTCGTGCGATATCGCGATAATTGTCGATGGTTTCGTACGTGCCGATGACACACAATTATTGTTTATACGTGATATTTCAAAATCGATACGCTTTAACGTCCATTAACAAAATATAATATATTTATATCGTTTCGCATTATACAACGAATATTTCATCCTTTTCGCTCTTCGAAATGAGATATTTTATTAAACGTTCCTTTTCCAGATATTTCATTTTAAAATATTTATTAACGAGACTAAAAAGTGGAAAATATGAAAGAGAAAGAGAGAGAGAGAGACAGAGAGAGAAGGAAAATTGAGATCTTAGTTAAAATTACGAAATATAAATTTTGGAATATATCACGTCGGTTAAAATACCAGACCATGGTGAAATTTTCTCGAGAGAGGATTGAAAAGTAATGATATGTGGTACACTCTCAATGATAATATTCTCGAGAAACATATATATATATATCTCCCGGTGTTAGAACGTGATTAAAATAGGACACTTCAATTGAAAATATCGATCGACCGTTAAAGTAGGGGGGAAAAATATATATATATATATATATATATATATATATATATATATATATATATATATAACGAGGAAGAAATTCGATTGGATGATAATATTCAAGAACGTTTAATCATCCTTATGATAATACATATTTCGTAATAGATCGGACAATAAACGAATCATTTTTCCTCCATTACAATTCCATTTTTCGATTTCTTCGTTTTGGTTTCTTCTTCTTTTTTCTTTTCTTTTTTTTTTTTTAGCCAACGAAAAATCAAGTTCGACGACTGCGACGCTTCGTCGAAAGCAAAACGCTATTTTGCGGTCGATGCGAACGCGATATAAAATCGTAAAAGCGGATTTGAAAAGCGCATCGACATAATCACGCAACAATTTGTCCATTACTTCACCTATTTTATCCCTCCGTGAACGCGTAACAAATCGCTATTGCCGAAATACACCGGAGGGAATAATTATCACTCGAAAATACGATCTTGAACGCGGGGTATATCTCTCGTTCATCCTACGCGTATTTTTTTCTCTCTCTCTCTCTCTCTCTCTTTTTTTCTCTTTCTAATTTTCTTTCTTTTTGCTTTTGATTAATAATCGCTTCGACAGAAATATATCTTCGTAAACGTAACGTGTAAAAAAAATTTTCCCTCAAAGATATTCCCATATTTGTCTAACGATTGCTGCAACGTATACAAAGATAAGAGGGAGAGAGAGAGAGAGAGAGAGAGAGAGAGAGAGAGAGAGAGAGAGAGACCTTGACCCAAGAAGAATATTCCTCAAGATAATACCCGATGATACATACGAGACCCTTGTCATTGTTTATTAATCAACCATGTAGCAACAAAGACGTAAAGCCGTGTACACGATCGTGCAATAGCAAAGACCGACGTATATATGCGCCACACCATCAATACCACTCGAGATAAAATCTTGAAAGAAGGGTTGCTCGCTGCTCCTATCCGCGCGAGCTATTTATCTCGAGGCACCACGGCTCGGGCCGTTGCTACTAAAAAGACGGACGGCTAATGAATGAAAAGGGAGTGTTGGAAAAGGGTAAACTGCAGATGGTGTGGCTTTCCACGATTACCACCACCACCACCACCACCATCACCATCAACACTGCGGATCCATGCGACGTCATTCCCTCCCCTCGTCTCGCCTCCCCTTCAATAATGGCGTAAAACCACCCTTGCAACTACCTTATTGCGGCTTCGAAGGAAGAAAATAATTTTTACGGTCCTACGGGAAAGATCGATATATATTTTCTTTCTCTCTTTTCTTTTCTTTTGGTTTTCAATTCTGCCCTCCAAACGGGGAATATAGCTTTTTTTTTTTTTTTTGTTTATCGATGGTAAAGATAAAAAGAATGGATGGAACGAACGATCGATAGGGGACCTTTTTCGATCGTCGGATGATTCACGAGTAATCCGTATTGTCTCGCGTCGAACTAAGTGAATTTTTATATTTAATGAGTAAAGAAAAGAAACGAGGAGAGTAACGGAGAGATAGAGAGAGAGAGAGAGAGAGAGAGAGAGACAAAAAATTCTCTAAACCACTTTAAAAACGTGGAAAAAGAAATTTCCAAGTATTTAGGTATCTACGCTTTTTACGAGAACAATTTTCTTCCACTTCGTATAACCTTTCGTACGGTACAGAAGTAAACTCGATGAGAGAGAGAGAGAGAGAGACGTTAGGAGGGAGGAGAAAGAAACTGAAGAATTTTTGTCGGGATCAAAAAAAAAAAAAAAAAAAAAAAAGAGACAAAAAAGGGATTAAAAAGGAAGTCTCTCATGCTCGAGAAGACTCGTACTGTCTTTTCTCGCGATCTCTATCGTGTAAAAGAGAGAAAGAGATAGAGACAGAAAGAGAGAGAAAAAGAGAGACGGCAAGGGAAAGAGAGAAAGAGAGATAGAAAAAGAAAAAGAGTGAGAGTGAGAGAGAGAGAGAGAGAGAGAGAGAGAGAGAGAGAGAGAGAGCATCGTGACCTCGGAAAATGCAGTCGCGAGTTAAACGTTCCGAGATAAGGCTAATGAGCTTTCGAGGCTGTGAAGCTTTTCGGTCGTACCCTTTTGCCAAAGCCTCGAGACGAACCTCCGATGAAAGTCCGACCTTTTACCAAAGAAGCAACAACATTCCTCTCGTGTTATAAAAAGCCGATTGCTTTTTCCCTCTTTATATCGTTCCCTTTTCTTTGTGAGAGAAACTCCTTATAGATATATATATATATATATAGGTAAACACGTTGGAAAATATAAACGAATACCCGAGACACAATTTTCTTTTACGAAATTTCTTCTTCTATTACTCCTAGTACCTACGTGCTCCCTACTATACCATCCCAACACCTAACCCCCAACCTCCTAACCTCCTCACCAAAATTTAACGTCAAGCGAAATTATTAAAAAAAAAAAATAAAATAAAGGAAAGAAAGAAGAAAATGTTTCATCGATCATCCTAACTCTTAACGAAATCGAAAAGATTAAGTTGGTCGTCGATCCACGTACGTAACGTAATTTTCTCGCGAACGCAGGTAATTTACGCGCAGATAGATATATATATATTAAAGTCTTACGGACGTGATCGTACACCGGCAAGAAGGAGGAGATTAAATTTTTTTTCTTTTTTTCTTTTTTCTTTTCCTAACGTCATCATCAGGAACGGTTCGGTGTTTCGATAAAGAAAGTGAGAAATAGTCGTTAGACGGGTGTGAAAACGACGATATCGCGAGGCGTAGAAAACGGTACGATGCATGCACACTGCACGGTACACGGTACACGACACCGTACACGGCACTAGGTACGGTTTTTCATTCTTCTCCTTTTGTTTTGCTTTCGTTCTTGTTTTTGTTTTTGTTTTGGTTCTTGTTAGAAACCGAGTAGATGCGCGAGAATAGAACGATAGCACTCGAGAGTCCGGAGAATCGGGGTATGCCGGTGCATATCTGCGTGCATTTATCTCTTCGCTTTGTACAACGGCCGCCAAAAAGAAAAAAAAAAAAGAAAAAAAAAAAGAAAGAAAAAAAAGAGAAAAAAAGAAAATGGACGAAAGAAGAGAGAAGAAAAGAGTTGTCGGAGGGGGGACCGTGATACCGCAAAAAGAAAAAAAAAAAAATACAAAATAGGCGAGACAAAAAAAAGAAGAAAAAACCTGTTGGTGTGTGTGTGTGTGTGTGTGTGAGAGAGAGAGAGAGAAGAAAGACGAAACGGTATAGTTGATACTATAACGCGTTGTTATAGCCTATTATACATTGGCATAGTACGTTGAAAAATTTTTTATCTTCGCACGTTTCTTTATGTACATGAATATTTATACGTTATTGTTATTATTATTATTATTATTATTATTATTATTATTATTATTATTAATATCGTTACATGAAAATAAAATATAGAAAAGGTTCCTTCCAAGAGTCATTACACTGTTTGAATGACACATTACTCGATGATCCGAGAAGGATATAATAGACAAAAAATTTCTTTCAGTTATCTATCAATCGTTAATAATGGATGCTACTTTATTTTCTTTTCTATCTTCGTTTCGTTTTTTTTTTCTCTCTATTTTCTTTCTTTTTTTTTAAAGAACGAACGACATTAGAGTTCAATGGGAAATCTCTCATCACGAGGAGTACGAACGTGCGTAAATCAAAATTTCTTCCTTTCATTTTTTTCATATTTTCCAAACCATTGTCGAATACTCGGTTTTCTACGCGTCATTGACCGTTGGATGGCCAATAGCCGTATAAATTCAGGATAGGCGTTTCCGTTCGTCGATGCGTTATCTCAATCAATGCAAAAAAAAAAAAAAAAAAAGAAATAAATAAATAAAAATAAATAAATAAAAAAAGAAGGATCGTTGGAATAGTGTCATTTCGACGTACTATTCTTTCGACGAAATCTATTTTCCGAGAAAGTTGAGCCACCCCTTCCCTATCATCATTTCGCTCTCTACGCACCTCCACCCCTCTACCTCTCCTTCTATTTGACCCTCTCTCGTGGTTTTTCTATCTTTAACGTTCTCTCCTACGTGTCTCTTTCGGTGGTGACATTCATGAGAGAACCGTTGCACTACACCGTCGGTGGTAACGAAAGCAACAAGTAAGTCATATAAAGCGAAAGAGAGAGAGAGAGAGAGAGAGAGAGAGAGAGAGAGAGAGAGGGAAAGAACAAATCGAGACGTCCCCCCCCTCTCTTGTTTTGTTCCCCACGTATAACGATTATTTCCAGAGAACGTTTTATTTCTTTAAACAATATCAACCTGATAAGTACTTAACGATGTCGTAACTCGCAACGTGCCTACCTAAGTACCTAAGTACGTACGTATGTATGTACTTACGTATGCACGAATATGTACGTGGGAAACTTCATGCTCGAGAGGAGAAACGAAAACATAAGAGATACGTACGACTATACGCCGCACGTTTACCGGTAGTTTCGCATTTCAAATAAATATAATTCGCTTACGCATCGGACAAAAAAAAAAAGAAAAAAGAAAAAACAATAATTTTATCCTCGAAATTGTTGCAGACAATTATAATTCATTCTACATAAATTAACGCTCACAGATTTTATATATATATATATATATATATCGTTCCCCGATCGATAATCGCTTATGATCTTGTCAATCGTTTCTATTATCCTTTAAAACGTTCGACAAGAAAAAAAATGAGAATAAAAGATCGAACGTCGATAGTATTTGTGAGATCTTTCTATCTTTCTTTTCTCTCTTTTTTTTTTTTTTTTTATACGATTCGAACTACCTTTTTAATTCTCTTTAAATGAAAATTACAGAGATATCGCACGGATCAATCGTTCACATTTAATCGTCAAATATACGTTATGAGAATGAAAATTCGTACGAATTCGTAGATTTCAAAAAAAAAAAAAAAATAAAATATACGTTCGATCCGGATTATATCGTCCTCCGTATTCTCATATACCAGCGAAAGATATTTTATATTTTGAAAGGGGTAACCCGAAGAGAGAAAAGAAAAGAAAAGAAAAGTAAGGAAAAGATAAATGAGAAAAAGAAAACAAGCTAAATAAAAACGTTTAAAAATGCATCACTAGTCTGTATAATATAACGGACGGATGATACGGCGAACGCTCGGCGAACATAATCGAAACCGCGAATCACGTGGATGTCTCTTTTCTCGAGGAGATCTCTCGGAGGTATCGAGAACGGAAATTCGGAACATCGATCAACCTTATCCAACGAAAGTTGAACGACTAACAGACATCTTCTTACCGTGTCGTTTTCTCTCCCCCCCCCCCCTTCCCTCTCTCTCTCTCTCTTTTTCGGATTTTCAAACTCAACGAAGTCTCTGTTATGTCCGCCGAGATAAGACATACACGAACGAGCAACTTCGTCCCTCGTATGATTTACTCTCTCTCTCTTTCCCTCTCTCTTTCTCTTTTTCTATCGAAATTTTCTTTCTTTTTTTATTTTCGTTCTATGTCCCATCCGTATAACCTTTTTCTTTTCTCCTTATTCGTTTTACCCTCTTTGTTTTATTTGTCTTTCACTTTAAGAAAGAGAAGAGAACGACCACCCCCCCCCCCCTCCCCGTCCCACGCCGTTGATCGATCCGTTTTAAAAATAACACTCTTTTTCCGCCACTTCAACGCGTTTAAATAGAAAACTCTTCGGATTGATCAGTATCGATATCGATCACCGAAAATATATTTATTAACCGTCGACAGGAACAATCCTTCAAATCTTAAACCATATTAATGTATAGTATATAGTAATACAATTTATATACATATATAAATTACATAAATACAATTGAAAAAAGAGAAAAGCGTGCTTCGAACTTCTCATAAAGGAAAAAAAAAAAAAAAAAAAGCAGAAAAATCAAAGAAAATACGAAAGATCGGATCGTCATAAACTTTTTCCTTTGGGCTCGTACTCGATCTTTCAATCGATTTTTTCTCATCTTTCGTTCTCCCTCCCTCCCTCTACCTTCCATCCGTCGCCGTAAAAAAAAAAAAAAAAGCAAGAAAGAAAGATAGGTGCGCGAACGAGGCTTTCTTTAAAAAAAAAAAAAAAATACAAAAGAAGAAAGCAAACGAAAAAAGAAACGGTCTCCCTCATCTGACACTGAAAAACCCGACAGACGTTTTAAAGGTACGTCCGTGATGGCGCGCTGACAAAAGGTATCAAAGAGAATATATCAATTTCTAGGGGGAAGGGGTAGGGGGTGGGGGGATTGGGGCTAACGATTAGCCTGGATTTACGCTGCCATACGCCGAGAGCACTTTCCGCGCTCACCAGTAGGATTAACGCGTGTGCGGTAACGAAATTTGTCCTCGGGCTCGTTTTCCCCAATGTCCTTTCCCTAAGTTCCTATGTTGGTTTAGCGCGTTCGATACGTACAACGATATTAAACGTTACGCGATGCGCCCGACTCGTTTATTATTATTATTATTATTATTATTATTATTATTGTTATTATTGATATTATTATTATTATTATTATTATTATTATTATTATCGTTATCATCATTATCATTATCATTATTATTTCTATTTTCATTTTTTATTTTAATTTTTATTATCTTTATTGTTTCCTATTCTTCTTCTTTTTTTTTTTTCTTTTAATATAAATTTACATTCACATATTATCGATTATAATTCGCTATTACGGTATCTTTAACTCGCGCCTTATATTAACGTTTACGAAACGATATTGAACGATCGGGATTAGGTTTTTGTTTATTTTTTTTTTTTTTTTTTTTTTTTTTTAGTACATCTTCTTCTTTTCAATTTTTTGACCTTTTCGGTTCGTTTCGTTTGATTCATTTTGACGCGAAAAAAAAGAGATAGAGAGAGAGAGAGAGAGGATGGGGGGGGGGCGGTCATTTCGATGAGAATCGAAATAATTCGTGAACGACGTAAAATAATTCGTGTTGTAATCTCGCCTCGATCCCAGCGGTCCAGGGTTTCATCGACCGCGCCGCGATGCCTGCTCCCTCGTTGGCGTTTGCCACGCACGCGTGTTTTCAAACAATTTCGCAAAATACCAAGAATCAACTTCCCTAACCTCGTTTCTCCTTTTCTCTTTTCTTTTCTTTTCTTTTTTTTTTGTATTGTTTTGTTTTACTCTACTTTTTTTTCTCTTTTTCGTTCCCTTCCGCCTATCGTTTCTGGCCTCTTTGTTATTTTTCGTTCTCTACGCGCGTTCTTTCGTGTTCGTTTCTTTTTTTTCTATTTCTCTTTTTTCTTTTTTTTTTCTTTTCCTTCTTCTTTTCCTATCATCCTACTCCTACACGCAAACACTTCCATTCGTTCTCATCCCGAGTCACCTTCTTCTTTTTTCTTTTTTCTTTTTTTTTTTGTCTTCTTCGCAAATATTTCGTCATAGTTCATGGAGAAACGCGACCGAGTACGTATTTCGTCGGTATTGTTTTAATTAATTCGCGTGATTACGGGTGCGTGGGGAGGTTGAAGATAAAGAAAGCGGAGTTAGAATTAATGAATTAATTCGGCAAGAGATTATTAGAAAGATTGCCGTGATAGAAAGAAAGAACGTTTTGATAAAAGTAAACGGGAGATATCGGGTTAGCGTAATTTTATGTATCATTTTCCTTTTTTCCTTTTTCTCTTGTTTTATTTTTTTTTTAATTATTTTCTTCCCTCTTATTTTTCTTTGCGAATGGATACGAAGCGTACGAAGAGAGAGAGAGAGAGAGAGAGAGAGAGATAGAGAAAGAACGCGTGCAAGCACGAGTACTCGCAGAAACCCGTAATTATAATGTTTCCTAATGCTTTCTCTCTATCTCCCAATCTCTTTCTCTCTTTCTCGCGAGCGAGCGCGCGCTACTTCTATCTCGCTTGGTGGACTTACAAATATAAGGTACATTGGACTTCCAAATGAGCTTTTAAGCTGTGCACCGCATTTAAAAGAGAGAAAAAAAAAAGGAAAAAAGAAAAAAAAAGAAGAAAACCATGGGCCAACGTTCCAAACTCGTTTCGTTCTCGCTCGGATACTCGGAAGTAATTTCGCGGCTGCCTTTTCAAATCTCGTCCAGTGTAATTCTTCATCTAGCAAATCTTGATGAGAGAAGAAGAAGAAGAAGAAGAAGAAGAAGAAATAGTAGTAGTAGTAGTAGTAGTAGTAGTAGAAGACGAAGAAGAAGAAGAAGAAGAGGAAGAAGAAAAACCAACGGAGAGATTAAGATAGAAAGACAATCGTATTATTAGCGGATCGATCGAGAAGATTATTTTTCACGAAAAATTATCTCGTAATAAAATAAAAAAAAAAAAGAAGCAAAAGAAATAGAGAGAAAAGAAAGAAATGAGGAAGAAAAGAACGTGATTTGCACGATCGATCATAGCGTTTGAGAGAGGGCACGTGCCGAGGTTGCAATTTCTTCCCTCGTTAAATTATCGAAGGGAAAGTGGAAGAGAGAGAGATAGCAAATGAGATCGACATACGTAGGTTATATATATATATATATATATATATATATATATATATAAACGGCATGGTGGAGTCGAAAGATGGAATAACGAGAGTCTCTTCCTCGAGTGAACCTCGTGGACGTCATAAATGTCGGGCAAACTGTCGGAGAAAGTTAACGTCGTCAGAATCAGCAGCCGAAGCTACCGTGTTCCATCCACTACCCTCCAAACTCTAACTCTCCAACTCTCAACGTTGTCGGAGAATACCAAAAGGGATGGTGTATATGTTAGTGTATGTATGTATGTGCGTGCTCGCGCACGCGTGTGTATGCGCCAGTTTATGTGTGTGTGTTTGAGAGAGAGAGAGAGAGAGAGAGAGAGAGAGAGGAAACGGACTTGTGCTGTTCCTAGGATTTAGGAACCGAATTCACTGGAATACTAATTCTCTAGAGAAAGAGAGAGAGAGAGAGAGAGAGAGAGAGAGATTGTTAACCTTCCCCACGAGTTACCATAACGTATCTCTACGCTCGTCCAAACTTATCTTTCCTCTCATGAGAAACGACGACTTCCGAGTAAGATATTTTCAAACTCTATCTCTCTCTGTACGAACACACACGCGCGCATTTAACGGAGTAGGACACCCCCAATGAAAAGTAATCCATCTCCGGTGTGAAAAATTATGGAACCTACGATTAAACGGTTACGCCCTCGTGATCTACGCGTTTTTTTGTTTCTTTCTTTTCTTTTTTTTTTTTTTTTTTTTTTTTATTGCCTTCTGACTCCGTTGACGAAAGAACGTAATACGAATTATTCGAAGGAATAGAAATCTATGAGGTGATAATACTCGACGATCTTTTTTTTTTTCTACTTCGAGACACGTAAGGGATTAAAAATGAATTCGACCGGTCTTCCCGAACGAATGGAATCTTCTTCTTCTTCCTCCTCCTCCTCTTTGTTTTCTCTTTCCTTTTTTGTTTTTTTTTTTTTTTTTTTGTTTCGACAGGGAAATCATTCGCCGAAAAAAGTCGAGAAGGTTTCGAAGCTTGAAACGTGCTCGGAACGTGACCCATCATCCTTTTCCTTTCTCTTCTTTTTCTTCTTCTTCTTCTTCTTCTGTTTTTTTTTTGTCCCCCTTACTGTTCTCTCTCCTTTCGAAACGCTATCTCCATCATTCGTAGAAGAAAGTTCGGGTGATTGTTATATTCGCGTTGAATAATTACTCCGCCGCGTTCATACATATATTAATACCCGCAGTATTTGTAATATCACCCAATTACTTATTCCAAACGGGCTCTCTAATCGCAGCAATCTTTCACTTACTTCTCTTCCCTTACGTTCCATTTCTTTTTATCTTTTTTATTCCTCCTTTCTTTCTTTCTTTATCTTCTTTTTCTTCTTTTTTTTTTTTTCCCCCCACCCGAATCACCTCAAACTACGTTTCAACGTGACTCCGGGGTTTATCAAACGAAATCCATGTTTGTACGGGAGGATTGGAAAAAGGTTTCTTCCCCCGTTTGTCCGAGCTTGCGTCCTACCGGGCTAAAAAGGAAAACTCTCTCGTCGTTGTTTAAATCCTGAAACGTTTTGTCACGGTGGCAAATAATTTCGATAGAAATATTATGGCATAAGCGTGAAATAGAGAGAAATATGTTATAATATATTTGTGATTTATAGAAATTTATAGAATATATATATATATATATCATTGAGCTCGTTCGCCGAAGGAAGATAGATAAGTTAGACGGATTAGAAGATTGTAGGAATGCGAGAGAGAGAGAGAGAGAGAGAGAGAGAGAGAGAGGGAGAGAGCGGGATAAACCGCTAATTATCCTTCCTCTCTAAAGGCGAAGCAAGATAATGATACTTTCGAGGGTTCTTCCCCTTTAAAAAAGTTCTATTTTTTTTTGTTTATTTTTAGGAAAGAGACTTTGGCAAAAAAAAACAAAGAAAACTCTTCCCCCTTCGTACGAAGGAGAAGAACATGCTCGAACGTTATACGAAACGATTAGTGCATCCCTCATCCTCGAGTAACTCAACTTTATCCTCGTGATTTTTCCTTCCTGTCGTAATCGACTCATCCTTGTTATTTAATCTACCGTAAGAGAAAAAAGGAAAAAAAAAAAAAAAAAAAAAAAAGAAGCTATTTCTCGATAAATCACGGTTATGTGCCATCAAAAAAAAAAAAAAAAAAAAAAAAGAAGAAAAAGAAAAAAAATTATCATCGATTCGCATAACTTCGTTCGAATGAAAAGAAAAAGAAAAAAAAGAACGTTACAATCGTGTGCAATAAAAACATTCCAATCCTCGCGAGGACTCATGCTCGGAGGTTTCGTGGTCATTCTCCTTTTCCCCCCCCCCCTCCAAAGATACCTGTCCAGATTTGATCGAGGGAGGGTTGCGATCTGTTTGCGAGTGGCAAAACGAAATGGACAAACGGCTCTCGTTCGTTAAACGGACGAGGCGCGAGGGAGCGGGCACCGGGCCCGGTCCTGCGGTGGTACGCAGTAACGGGGTAGCCTGACGTCACGATTCTATTAATTATCCACATAATTACGGACGCCGCTCGCCAACGACCGATATAACGCTCTATGATTTCTACGGACTACCAACGATCGATCGAAATTTATTATCTATTGATATACGTATATATTTATATATATGCGCGTGTGTGTACATACCCACTTTCACGATAACGTTTAAATAATTATAATAATAATAATAATAATAATAATAATAATAATAATAATAATAATAATAATACTATTATTGTAATTATTATTAATAATAATATTCTTATTATTATTATTATTATTATTATTATTATTATCATTATCGTCATCGTCATTAATCGTGTCTTTTATTATTCGTTAGTGTAATTAACAATGTATGACAGAGGACGATCGGATCGAATGATTTCTTTACACTTTATAACATTTCTATATTTTTTTCCTTTTTCCTTTCTTCTCTTTCCATACCCTTCATTAATTATCAATTATTATCTCAACGATCTAAACGACCTATACGATAAATCTTACGGTACGATCGCCGTTGAATCATAAATCGGGCCGACGTAATATTTTTCATTCATAAAAATTCTACGAACGATCGATCGCGTTCGACGACGTTGAACAAAACCTCGAAAGGGATACGGGCGAAAGGGTAATGGCCCTGGACGAAAAAGGGATTTTACGAGCCGCACGCTCAATCCAGTCCTTTAACCGTAACCTCAAGGGATTATGCGGTTGCTTAAATTCTGCGGTAGCTTCGACTAAAAGTATCTCCTGGGATAGTGTGAAATACTCGAGACTCGTATTACACGTTCCTTCCACGAGAGAGAGAGGGGGGGGAGAGCTAAGCTTCATTTTTTTTGTTTCGCGTTAAACCATTCGACTAAGTGTTTTTCTACCCTCCTGGGGACAGGGAGAGAGGGATGGATGACGTACTCACGGTGCATTTAAAAAATGCATGCGTTTTGATTTCCAATTCTTTTCTTTTTTTTTCTTTTCTTTTCTTTTTTCTTCTTCGTTATCCTCCTCCAAATCCGCGCCGAAAGTCGAACGGCCGATATTATTAATTCTTCTTTTTATTTTCTTTTTTTTATTTTTTTTTTTTATCGACAAATAATACCAAAGATAAAAAGAAGAGGAAGAGAAAAATAAAGCATAGACAAGACCGATAGAAATTTGGAACTTATAATTGACTTCATTAATTCGGAGTACTCGCGTTATTTGTAAAAATTATGTTTTTACTTTTTCTTTCGTCTGTTTCTTTGTTTGTTTCTTTCTTTCTTTCTTTCTTCTTCCTCTACTCTCGAAATCGATGTCAATGAATCGAGGAACGACGTTGCCAAAAATTTTCGTAACGAAACGAACTTTCAATCTGCAAGAGAGTACGAATCCATGGGGATGGGAACGAACGGGGTAACGAGTAAACGTTTAATTGAATTAAAATCGATATAATCGTCGATGAAAAATATTCTAATTTTGCGATACCCTTCTACGTTCGAATAAAGATTAATCGTCGCGCGATCAACGATCCGATACGATTTATATATTTGTTCTTCTTTTTGTTTTTTGTTCTGTTTCAAATGTTCCGAAACTACGTTACCGCGAATATGAATAAAATTTCGCGACAATAAATATTCATTAAATTGTTTTGTCAAACGAACATTTTTCTCTTATCGTTTTTTTTTTATTTTTTTTTTTTTTTTATTTTTTCTTATCGCCGAGACAATTTGTGATTATTTTCTTTCTTTCTTTACGTGTTTTTTTCCTTTTTTTCCTTTTTTCTGTTACCCTTCGCATCGAAAACAATTCGATCCTCGTCGCGCGTAAATGATATTAAAACGTGATTAATGATAACATCGAAGAAAATTTCGATCGATCGATACTTAATAGCGTCGTGGTATCGATCAATGGCGAACGACGATCGCATTTTAATATTCGGGACCATCGATACGTGGATTAACACGTCGAAGTGACGGCCAGCCACGTAGGAGGGCCCCGATCACGATGTACAGTGGCGATCTATAAATACCTAAGACTAATTAATCTAATTGCTATGAGAAAGATAGTGGGTTAAGAAAAGCAAGCTTGCCATGACGTTGATCTGATAAATATATAATATACACGTATGTCACGTTTCAAATTTCGTATCACTCGGAAATAAAATTCCGAGTATTTAAATATGTAATTCCCCCCTTTTTTTTTTTTTTTCTTTTTAATGAAAATTTTATGAAACGCCGTGACTAGCTCGGAAGAAACGCTCTTTGAAAAATGAAAATGATCGATATTTAATATATGCGACTATGAATCTTGCTTTTTTCTCGTAATCTGTAATATAATTCAGTGCCAAAAAGATAGAGAGAGAGAGAGAGAGAGAGAGAGAGAGAGAGAGAGAGAGAGAGAGAGAGAGAGAGAGAGAGAGAGAGAGAGAGAGAGAAAGAAAGAAAGAGACAGAAAGAGAGATAGAAAGATAGATAGACTGATAGACAGATAGATAGATAGATAGATAGATAGATAGTTAGTTAGATAGATAGAGAGATATTGTTTCTACGAGCCGACAACGATTTTATATAATACGCGAGAATTATTAACGCAAACTTTACCGATTTATATATCTCTTTCCCCTTTTCATTTCCTTCGATTTTTTTTTTTTTTTTTTTTTTTTTTATTAAGCCGGTTTTTTAGAATTATATATTTTTTTGTTCAGTATCGCGTTCAATTTCATTCGATACGTACGAGGAGAAAAACCGGTCGGCTCGTTTAAAATATATATTACTACGGGATTAAAAGTCAACGTAGGTAGAGTATATACAACTGAAAAAACGTATGTATACATATTACAAATAGATGTGAGTGTGTATATATATACATATATACACATACATACATACATATATATATATATGTATATATATATATGTAAGATTAATAAATACAATATACTTTTCTAAGTATCAAATGAAGGCATGCATATTGGGGGAGTAGGGCTTCTCGAGTATATATATATACGCATGTATACCTATATAGATAATAATAATAATACTTTATAATAAAATGCAAAGCAACACTGGGAGAAATTTTACGTACCCTTAATGTCGCTTTTAAATTATTCTCATTACATAAAATTGGAGAGAAAGGAAGAAAAATAAATTTATATATATATATATATAGCATAATGAGAATGAACGGAACAAAAATTTGATCTATTCTGTCTGGTTCGTTCGACGAATAGACTGTGACAGTAAAATAAAATAAAATAAAATAAAATAAAATAAAATAAAGAAGAAAGAAAAATATAAAATGATATGAAAAAAAAAAAAGAAGAAACAGACCGATAAAATTATGCAACAAGAGTGTGTATATATATATATATATATATATATATATATATTAGACGAAAAAACAAAAATATAAAAGAAGAGTAAAAAAGAAAGGAAAAAGTTGTTTCGAGCTCGCATAAAAGCGCAAGTACGCAAGCAGCACGATATCATAGTCTCTTCGTGAGGTTTCTCTGAAACATTCTCAAAATCTTAATTTTGTTTATAATGCGAAATATGTTTCTTTCTTATCCTTTTTCTTTTTTCTTTTTTTTTTTCTTTTAACGACGCGAAAACCGTCCATTATATATTTGTGTTTTAGATTTTTGCTTTTTTTTTTTTTGTTTCCTTTTAACGTTTATCCGTATCGATTGAATATTTGTCGAATGGGGATGCGACTTATGAAAGAATTGGATTAAAAATATTTTTGCTTCGGCGGCAATCATAGAAACGACGAGGAGCATCCCGTTTAACGACAGATTACTATACGAACGTCGACTAATCCATTCGGCCGATATTTTCATTTCAATTTCCGTTGATTCCGCGCGCACCCGTCAATCTCGATCGATTTTCAATTCGAACTATGGTCCCGCGCCTCTTGTACACTCCCCGTGTCCGTCACGGGTCGCGATGCGTACATAGATTAAATTCAATTTAATACTCTAATTAAACGTACGTTTATTTAGTCAAATTTAAATCAAACCGAATTACGTTAACGTCCACCATTGTTATAATCCGTTCGGTATGCCGAACATTAAATGGCGCGATTGAGTTACGTGATTTCACGTTACTTTTTTTTTCCCCTCCTCTTTGTTTTTGTTTTTGCGTGTGTTTTTCTTCCCACCCACCCCCCCCCCTCCCCCGCCCCGACCCCCCATCGATTTCTTTTTTCCCTTTTAAACGCATACTTTTCGACGCGATTTTTTTCTTTTACTTTGCTCTTTTAACGAACGACGATTTACGGCGTGAATTTATTTTGTATCTTTTTTTTTTTTTTTTTTTCCTTTTTTTTTCGATTGTTATCGAGATTCCTTTACGACGCGTCGCGAAACATACATGGCGATTCGTTTTAAATTAATAACGACGTTAAAGTTTAAGCGAACGTTAGATCATAGACGCGAGTAGGAAACGTATATTAGAACGACGTATCAGTATCGATGAAATTCGCGACGTAATCGCGATGTTACGGGCTAAAGCAATTTTGCGGAAGCGTAACGTGACCGGATTACCTATTGTACATGAGGATGTCCGGTTTCCAAAGCTTGTTCGGCGTTATATGGACGTCTTTAACTCCTCCATACTCCGATTGATTCCATTGTAGATTGTAGTCGGTCCAGGACTGAAAAAATCCAAACGAAACGACGAAAAATATTAAAATTCTCATTTTCAATGAAAACGACGTACGATTACGACGAATAAGAGAAAAGGAATAGAAATGTGGCGATGAACGATATGTAAAAAAAAAAAAATAAATAAATAAATAAATAAATCATTAATCGAAAGGCGTGTAATAACGTTAATAGCGTACGTTCGAATTTCTCCCGGTTATCGTAGGAACTTTAACGATAATCGTTCTTAACGTTATCATTTTCAAGAAGGTCAAGAAAAAATGAATCCCCTTAGTCAGATCGTAATTCGTAAATGGTGAGGTTATCGAGGGAAAGAAGAAAAAAAAAGGGCAAAAGAGGAAAGATTAGTTTTGTACGAGAGGTTCGACGATGAAGAAAAAAAAAAGGGAAAAAAGAATGAAAACGGGAGAAGAGAAGGAAAGAGGAAAGAAAAAAGAAAAAAAAGCAAAAAAAGAAAAACCATTCGAAAGTTTCGATCGGCAAAAGTGAGGTACCTAAAACAAACTTGGCTCTATCCTCGACGCCGAGATTAATGTCTAAGAGAATTCAACAACGGAACGTTTAGATAGGGGTAAGTAGCCTGGGCTCTATAGCGTTAGGTTACCTTTTAAAAGTGTGTTTAATATTTACTATACTTTTCAGCCGCGAGTTCTTCTTTCTTTTTTTCTTTTTTTGGTTTCCCCGTTCGAACTCATTTCTTAATTTCGACCCTCGGATCGGCTGAAAGGTGAAAAATTCAATCGAGAGTCCGACGTTTTAAAGCTTAAAAAAAAAAAAAAATGAAAAAACAACGGATTTCTTTTTTTTTTGTTTCTGTAAACAGCGTCGATCTCGGCCAAAATTCGAAGTATGACGAATTCGACTAATTCAAACGATTCTTCTCTCGTCGAGAAATCGATCGTCCGTACGGTGCAAGCACGATACAACTCCGAAGCTGATATGGAAGAGTTAGCAAAAGTTAGTTAATCGACCCGATTAGAATCGATCGAATTCGATGAAACGGACAATAAGAAATGTGAGAATAAACGTTCGATCGCGGGGTCTACTGTCGTTGAGGAGACGTTTCGTAAACAGCGCTTACGGATGGATAGATGGATGGATGAATGAAAGAATGAATGAATGAATGAATGAATGGATGGATGGATGGATGGATGGATGGATGGATGGATGGATATAATCTAGCTTATCTATCATCAATTTGTCCGACATTTTTTCATTATGTATCTTTAAAAACTTCGATTGTTTATGAGGCGAGGAGGAGTGACGAAGGAGATACGAAAAATACACGATCCCGTCGACAACCAGAACTAGCTTTCGCGTGTTCGCTTGACGCAACAGTAGACTCGCGGGTAATCGTTCGTCAGATTAAGTAAGTTCATTAAATTTTTGTACTTTCGTTCGAACGAAAGAGCCAGTTAATTCGCGCGCTCGCATTAAACACACGTCTGTATAAGCTGCGTGAATATATTCACGTTAATGATATGGCATGTACCACGCGAGATAACTCGACGTATAAGAGGAAAGGACAGATAGACAGACAGAGAGAGAGAGAGAGAGAGAGAGAAAAGATAGATAGAAAAATAAAAAGAGAAGGGAAAGAAAGCCTAAACGACAACAACGACAACGAAAAGAAATAATAAGGGGAAGAAGAAAAGAAAGGAAAAGAAAAGAAAAGAAAAGAAAAAAAAAAAAAGAAGGATAGAATTAAAGAAAGCTTGGAGAATCTGGGTGCGTACTAAGCTCTCTCTCTCTCTCTCTCTCTCTCTCTTTCTCTCAAAAGCTCGCGAACCTATACGCGACGATCCGGTCGGGATGATATGATGAAGTCTCCGGGTCGACCTGGTTTTTAGCTCGATCGAAAGAAACGCGCCGAGGTTATCTCGTCCCGTCGTTCAACGTTTTCATAGCGCATGCATAAACGCAATACGTTTTCCATTGCAATTTTTATATTCCGTGAGAAACGAGTAGGAGAGAGAGAGAGAGAGTGAGAGTGAGAAAGGGAAAAAAAAATCAAAAAAGAATGAGGAGGGGAGAAAAAAGAACTCGTCTAACTTTTTTAATTTGCCTAAGTTTTTAACAAGCACGTGTTACTCTCTCCCTCTCTCTCTCTCTCTCTCTCTCCTTTCTAAATTTGATCGTCGTTCGTCGTTATATTTAATTTCTACGAATTTAAAAACGTTCATTCTCCGTATAAACGCGGTAATGGTTCCCACTCTCCTAACCGTATTCGAAAAGTATCACGCGGCCAAAGCACGCGCACTTTCTCGCCTTTTCGCGAATTTCTCAATTTGACTTTATATAACGTCATGGAGAGCATACGACGACTCTACTTCTACTAGTTATTGTTATTGGCTCGGTACCGCGTTGGAAATAAACTCAGAGTGTGGAACGCGATTTATCGAGAGAATGAAAGAGAGTGAGAGAGAGAGAGAGAGAGAGAAAGGAAAGCACTCTAAACTCTGCTAACTTTTAACGTACGCCGATGAAAGTAACGCAAAGCTTGTGCAAAATTAACAGAGAAAATGGAATTCGTGCCGATATTTCAATTTATATCCTTTCTCGTCTAGGTGTTCACCCTCTGTGAATTATTTGCCTTTGCATTTTCATTCTCGTCGTAGGAAGAAACGGAATATCCTATATTATTAATCTCTATGATGGTTTATTTAAAAGGTACAAAACCGTACGGAAATATTCGATATTAAAATGATCTACCTATCTATCTATCTATCTATCTATCTATCTATCTATCTACGTCTTTCTCTTTCTCTCTTTCTTATAGGGAAATATCGAAGTCAAACAAAATTAGATCCGACAATCTATCATAGATTTCTATTGTCCTGGCAATACAAGCACATAGAGGACGAGAGGCAAAAACGAGAGAGAGAGAGAGAGAGAGAGAGAGAGAGAGAGGTTCTCCTCTTCTACTCTTGGATCGTAGAAGTCACATCCATTGTGCTCGAAAATCTTGGCTTTCAATCTTGCTGAGAAGCCATCCAAAGCCATCCCTTTCGCGAGCAAGCATACTCCCTCTCTCCCTCCCTCTCTCTCTCTCTCTCTCTCTCTCTCTCTATAATAAATATATATATATATATATATAAACCCTTTCTGTCGCTTTTCCCTTATACAAGATGCGGACGTTCATAACGAGCAATAATATCTCATATCATTTATTACTAAACTTTGACCGTGTTGTGTGTCGCCATCTTTATTCGACCAAATCTCTTCTCTTTATTTTCTCTTTTATTCCAAACTAATATTATCTTTTACGCACGAGCGCCCGTATATATCCATGTGTGTGCGTGGTAAACATTTTTTATTTTATATATATATATATATATACATATATATATTTTTTTTTCACCATCCGTAACCATACTCCATACGCGAACCATTGCGAGCTCACGGTGATTAATAATAAATATCCCTTCTTGGTTGATCTCGTCCTCTTTAACGTAACACGCTAAAGAGAATTCCAATGGGGAAGAAACAACGAGGACGTCGGGTTGAGGGGCAAGAAGAGTAAGAGAGAGAGAGAGAGAGAGAGAGAGAGAGAGAGAGAGAGAGAGAAATACTGAAAAAAAAGGAACATGAGGGACTACTGATCGATCGAACTTTCGGGTAGCAGGTGTTTTTATTCATGCGACGTAATGGATAAACTTGGCCAAGAGTCTACGTCTCTCGTGTTCCTACGATGGAATCCGCCAATAAGAAACGCACTTAGCAGCACGAGCCGAAGGGTAAATACGAAGAGACAGACCTCTTTTCACTATACGTATGTGTGTATACACTGTTGTATAACTTTCTCTCTCTATCTATCTTTTATCTTTCATCCTCTTCTTCACGTAGGTTGAATAGGTTTTATTAACTTCGAAGGGATCGAGGGGTCGAACGATAAAAAGACACGTACGATGTTAATGCTTTGTCCGTCCATTTGAAATATCCCTTCGCGAATTTATAGGCATCTATAAATCATCCTTAGACGCTCCAATTATTATCGTTCTACGCGTGACACCCCCTCCCCTCACGTCCCGCCGCTCCCCTCACCTACCATCCAATCGAACGGGCTTATCGGAGGAGAAAACGGACCCCCTTTTTGCGTTTTCTTTTTTTTTTATCCTCTTTTTTTTTTTTCTTTTTTGATATAAAAGTAACTTGCTACCTTTCCTTCGCCTCTTCCTCCACGATTTATTCGAACTCGTTCTTATTTTTGTTCTCCTTTTTATGTATTTCTTTATTTATTTTCTTTGTTTTTATTTCTTTTCTTTTTTGTTTTGTTTTTTTTTGTGCGTTTCTCGAGAACGATCGACCAAGATGCAATCGACCTGAATTGCATTGCTTTATTTATTTATTTATTTATTTATTTATTTATTTATTTTTTTTTTTTAAGAAAAAGAATAAAAGAGAAATTAAAAATGAGAAAAAAGGAAGGAAGAATTCTTTTTCGTTTCTCGTATGGAAAAAGAAAAACTAACCTCAATAGACGACCGACTGTAAGTCTGTAGAGAGAGAGAGAGAGAGAGAGAGAGAGAGAGAGAGAAACGCGAAAGAGAAAAAAGAAAGAAAAAAATAAGAAATATGTAGGAGAGAAGAGGCTCCTCTTCCTTTCCGGTTGAAACGGCGTTTATCCTCGTACCACTTCTTGTTATTACGATTCCTCCTACGCTATTCCTTCGTGGCCTTTAATCTTCTTGAATCACGAAATACCTATCTCCGGATTTCGAGATGAAACGTGTGGCAACTAAAATTGATATCCTTTTTAAACTTCCTCCTCTCTCTCTCTCTCTCTCTCTCTCTCTCTCTCTCTCTCTCTCTCTCTCTCTCTCTCTTAAACTCGCGTTACATTTAAAATCTCATCGTTTATTAACGCGATGAGTAAAACTTAATATCGAACGAATTAATTGTAACTGCATCAAATTAAGCGATATAACATTTTAATAGAAACTCTACGGCAATGTAAACGGCTACGTTGCGCTAATCGAATGTCGAAACAATTTTTCTTTTTCTTTTTTTTATTAACGAATTTCCGAAAAAAACGCGCCAACTCACTCCACCGGCGTGCGTGAATAATAATAATAATAATAATAAGAAGAAGAAGAAGAAGAAGAAGAAGAAGAAAACGAAAAGAGCAAAATCGAAAAATGAATCCCCGTAAATTGGGACAATAAAAAGAAAAGAAAAAAAAAAAAAAAAAAAAAAAAAAAAAGAAAAAACCCAAACAAACAAACAAATCTACAGACGATATCGATCGAATCGAATCGAATGGAATCGAATCGAGTCGACGACGGTGATCGATCGAAAGGGTTGAAGGATCGATAGAGTGCGAGAGAGCGTCGTAATAATATCGAGGGTTTGTCTAACCGCACGTATTCGATGATCGACATAGGGTTAGTAGAGACATAGGAAGGACGTATGTAAGTCGGACAAGGCGACCGCAATAGCGAATCGCGTGCATTCGACCGCTTCAACTAACCTCCACCATCCCTCCCTAAACTCCCACCCACCAACCCACCCGACCTTACCATCCGCGCCTCGTCCAAACCGCCCACGCTCCACCACCACCACCACCCCCGTTTAAACCCCCTACGTATTAATGCAACTGCGTGCCTTTGGGTTAAGATCAATGCCACGGCACGATCTTCCGCGACCGCACCGACTCTCCCCGGCCAGAAGGGGTTGGAGGGGGGTTGGTTGGTTCGCTTTCGAAGGGATTAACGCGTGAACTGGCAACGTGCTCGCAGCTACCAATGTGGTACCATTAGAAACCGCTATTTCCTTCCTTCTCTACGCTCTTACCCCCTTAAACGTCGACCAGCCAAACCTCCATTTCGTTTCATCCTACCCTACTACCGGCTCTTTTTACGCGCGTGTAAACACCCACTCTCCCCTCCCTCTTCCCCCTAGAAACAACGTCTCTCGAAATTCGTAATATCGACGAGCTTGTTGTAATCCATCGTCTTCGATTCCAAATGACTCTCATCATTTCGACCACCGACCGATTCTCATCACCTCTTTCCCTCTCCTCGCCTCTCCTCTCCTTCCTTCTCCCCTTTCCTCCCTCAACTCGAAAAAAAAAAAAAAGAATTTACAAATCCGACGGACGTACGAAGGGCAGGGAGAAGTAAAGAATGAACGAAACGAGTCTGGGAATTGAGATCCGGGTTTTTTTTTCGCTTGGATTTGTCGGAACTCGTTCGCGCGCGCGCACACACACACACGCACACACGCGCGCGCGCGAATACGCATGGATATTCACTTATATACAAAACGTACGTAGATGCACGTATATATAACCGATACAAATTAGGTGGGACGAAAAACGAAAGGAGAAATCTCTTCGTCGATGGACTACCTCCAGTCGTGCGATAGAGAGCTCTTAATTATGTTCGAATATGGCTCGTTCGCATTAGCCAATTGAATTAATAATAAATACCGATGAAAAGCTCGATAACATAACTCGAACGTATTTTACGTATATATATATATATGTACGTACGATGAAAGAGTATACGTTTAAACGATATTTGTGTGCGCGCGCGCGTGAGAAAGAGAAAGATACAGAGAGAGAGAGAGAGAGAGAGAGAGAGAGAGAGAGAGAGAGAGAGAGAGAGAGTATGCTCTTTATGAAACAAAATTTAGGATCGACTAATGGAACGGAATAATGACTAATAAAAGCGTGTTCAGAAATTTAGAAATTAGAATATTTCGAATTAACAAATAATATATATTTCATTGTAATTTCTTATTCTCTCTTTCTCTCTCTTTTTTCGTTACGTTTCCATTCGAGAAAAATAAGGGAGGAAACAAAGGGACGATACTTAAGGTGTCGGATAAGGGCGCGTGTCAACGTCAAGGAAGCAGCTGTTCACTCTGTTCCGTAGAACGACGGAGATATTATTGATCTTGTTAGGATAATTAGAATTATCGGATTATGGCGACGTAGTAGGAGGAGGAGGAGGAGAGGGAGGAGGAGGAGGGGAGGAGAAAGAGATTGCCCTTGGTCTCCCGGTATAACTTGTGCAAGCTTTGGCTTAGGATAGATTAGGTCGAACGTTTGGTATGAGTTAACACTGCTTTAACTTCGACCTTACGCGTGTAAGTACCTTCGATTGTTCATTCGACGGGGTTATAACGAAACCTCATCCACCTACGTGAATACTTTACTTATACTAACGTTTTAGATCGTTTACGTTTCGTTCTATTATATATCGCGGCGGCAACGCTTAAATCTTTACGTGCACAAATACGTGCATACATACATAAATGCATACATACATACATACATACATGTATGCATACATGAACCCGTAAACGTCGAAGTTGAAACGCACCGTAAGTCGTTGTCGTCGAGAAAAGAAAAAGAAAAAAAAACAAGGAATAAATATTCAAAAGAAAAAAAGAAGAACAAAAATTTTAGAATGAAAATTTAATCGATTAATTTAACGCATGTTACGGAATCCTAATACCATAAGCAAACCATTAAAAGGATGATAGAGAAAGCTCTCTCTTTCTCTCTTTCTCTCCTCTTGTTCCATCGAAAATGCATTGTATGTTCGCGCGAAGATAAGGGTGCATTCGTGCGGCTGAATATATATTCGAAATGCATAAAAATTGAAAGGCTATTTGCATTGCTTTTATGTATGTATACGATCGGGAGAGCTGGAGGGACGGGGTCAGAGGTCGGGGAGGGGGGGGGAGGTTTGATTCATGGAACTGGAACGGATCATACGTACGATCGTGAATGACAGAAAGAAAGGGAGACAGGGGAGAAATTTTTTTAACGTTCCTGTTTTTTTTTCTTTTTCCTTTTTTCCCTCTCTTCCTTTTCTTCGATCTCTCTCTCTCTCTCTCTCTCTCTCTCTCTCTCTTTTTTCTTCTCTTTTTATTTAATTTTTCGTAGCCGAACGATGTCGTCCTACTTCAAAAACGAAAAATTCTTTTGGCCGCGATACAGTCGTCGTTATTTATTTATTTATTTATTTATTTATTCTGTTCTTTTTTATTTTTTTTATTTTTTCTTCTTTTTTCTTTTTCCGTCCCTTCTACACATTTGATAGCCCCAGCGCGTAACTAATATGAAATATAACGTAACGTATTCGTGTTATATTCAGTCATTTTAGCGAAATGACTAGGACGTTAAGGGCGCTTCGTTGGGGTAATTTCTGTTCGTGCTATCTCTCTCTCTCTCTCTCTCTCTCTCTCTCTCTCTCTCGCTGATGGATGCGAGAGTAGCAAATTGCCTCAGAACCCGGTATGAACACGAAAGGGATATCTTTGTGCTCTTACCAACGACGTATATAGCGTACGCATTCGCTATCATTTGAGCCACGATACATAAGAGATTCATTAAATTTTTACGATTTATCCTCCGTATCTATCGGATTATTATTACGTTAAATGCATAATCTTAATCTGCAATTAGATATATATATATATATATATATATATATATATATATATATTCATATATCGGATGAATCGTGCAATCCATCTCTAATTCGATCGATCGAACATTCCACGGAATTGTAATTAACTTTAGTTATCCATCTCTCTTTCTCTTCTATGTAATATATATATATATATATATATATATATATATATATATATATATATATATATATATATAATGCATCTATGTATGTACGTACTTACGTATGTACCTACGTAACTCCTTCTCTCTCTCTCTCTCTCTCTCTCTTTCTCGTTTGTTTTAACGACGACGAATGATTCTATTTACTCTAAAATCAAATGCCACCACGATTGAACGTATTCCGTGCGATTTCGCATGAGCCATGACATGTATACCGGGTGCGTGCACAGTTCACGGCTTAGGGAATCGACAAATACGAAATACGTATGCGAGTCAGTCTGGCGTAAGGGAATGCTACCCGAGTGGTTTGGTAAAGGCGACTCTCTCTCTCTCTCTCTCTCTCTTTCTCTCTCTTTCTCTTTCTCTCTTTCTCTCAATCTCTCTCTACCTCTCTATTTCTCTTTCTCTCGCTCCGATAGCTTGACCTAACTCGTAACGAAACATTCCTGGTAAACTGATTCGTATTCCGCCGTTTCGAAATTAACGATAAATTTTCAATGCAAAAATTATTACACGGTTTAAGTTTATTCCCCTTATTAATATACCCAGAAATATTCGCATTAACTTTAATGAGTCCATTCGTTATACGAATTTACTACATCTATCTATCCTTTGATGTTACATATTATCAATTAATTAGATGGACATATCTATAATAATGATCGTAATAACAACGACGACGACAATAATAATAATAATAATAATAATAATAATAATAATAATAATAATAATATATCAATCTCGTTAATGACGAAAGCAAAAAAGAAAGGTGTGACGAGATTAAGAGAGAGAGAGAGAGAGAGAGAGAAATCAAAAAAAAACTTTTCTTAGATGCCCTTCTCTCTCTCTCTCTCTCTCTCTCTCTCTCTCTCGTCGTTGATCTTTCGTAGGCCAAACAACAACCTACGTTTGTTCGTTCGTTCATTCATTCATTCATTCATTCATTCTTTCGTTCATACTTTCATTAATTAATTCGTTCGTTCATTCATTCATTCATTCATTCATTCATTCATTCATTCACCTCTTCTGGTTTGCGTTAATTTCATTATCCTCCCGTCGACTCATTTATTTGTCTTCTTCGCGCTCGTTCACTTGAGTTCCCTTGTGAACTTATTACCGTCTTTCCGCGTTCTATCCTATTTGCAGCGGTAACGCCCGTGCAACGAGACACAACGAGCAATAGCACGGAGGAGAGACACATTGTCTCGACAATGATGACGCATAGTATGCTTTGCAGCTTTTGGAATTACGTTCCTGCCAACGCCTAACGGGTAACGTTAATTAAAGTCTCAAATCAGCCTGGAAAAGGGAAAATTGTTCCTATATTTCTACCACACGTAAGTACCCGTCGATGTATATATTTACATACAATTGTAAACGTTATTTTTTTTAATACAATTACAATGTTCGAATGTATATATTTATTATACACACACACACACACACACACACACATATATATATATATGTATATATATAATTAAAAAAAAAAAAAAAACGAACGAATTGACGTTTTCTCGATTTTACGCATCGAACGCGCGAAATTTTAATTACCTGTATAATTCTTTACACGATATATATTTTTTTGGTTGCTTTCTTTCTTTCTACTCCTCGTTATTGAAGTAGAATTTCATCGATCAACGTTTTTTTATTGTTTTTTTTTTCTATAATTTTTCGTAAGATAAAACGCAATAAATATTGATCGATTACTTTCTCGTGGAACGCGTTGATCGAAGAAAAAAATTCTTCCTCTCTCTCTCTCTCTCTCTCTCTCTTTCTTTCCCTTCGTTGTAACGAAGAAAATTGGCAGGGAGATGAATATCCTACAATTTCGTGCCAGGAACAGGGGATCTTAGGAAAACAAACTTAGGTTATATTCTACCCCCATCGGTCTAACCCCTTCACTATGTTTTCAAAGTTCCGTTGCAACGGTCCTTTCCTTCTAGGAACTATACTTGGTAATACAATAAAGCAGAAACGGTTGCGTGTAATTCTAATCGGTATAATATAGCTCGTTAAGGGAGAATTATTATTCGAATGCCGTAGTTTCAACTATGGCCGAGAGAGTATCGAACGGCATATTAATACTTATCGAAAATTATTTTAGATTTCAGGGAGCTCGGGAACTACCGCACCTGCTGCACTCGCTCCTACATTTATTCATTCATTCAATCATTCATTCATTTATTCATTCATTCATTCATTCATTCATTCATTCATACATTCATTTATATATTTATGTTCACGTTTTCCTTTTCGCGTCCGTTTCATTTTATTTCTCTCTCTCTCTCTCTCTCTCTCTCTCTCTCTCTCTCTCTCTTTCCTTTTTCTCTTTCTTCTTCCTCCCCTTTCTTTACTCATTTTTTTTGTTTGAACGAACAAGCAGTAAACATGTAAATAAGTAAACAAACGTGAACACGTACGATACATATCACCACGTATACGAACCCGGTGAAATTTTAAATAAATAAAGTCCGCCGATCAAAGCGATATTTTCGAGACCGCAACAGCGAGACGGGAAAAACAAAACGAAACGAAACGAAACGAAAAAAAAAAAAAGGAAAAATGAAAAGAGAAAAAAAATGGAAGCAAATTCGACGCGAATGAGAAAGTAATATCGTCCCTCGTTCCGTGCGTACACGGAATATATCTCCGTGTATAAAATATTCGAAGTGGGGATTGGCGGAGGGGAAGGTGCAGGGAGAGGAAAGGGGAGGAAGTAAAAATAAGAGAAAAACAAATTAATTAATTCAAGTTTTCCAAATTTCGATATCCCCTCCCCCCCCCCCCCTCTCTCTCTCTCTTTCTTCTATCGTATATAATCGAATAATACGCATCTAACTCGCGATTTGATATGAAATTTTTATTACAACGCCCCGAGAACTTTATTATTATTGAATTTCAATGATAAACGTAAAAAAACGCGCGTATCCGATTAACCGATCGAATTAAAGCCAATTGCATAGAACGAATTCGAACGAGCGTATGGGTCGCCGCAAAAAAAAAAAAAAAAAAAAAAAGGAAAAATTAATAGGCCCTCGACGTTGAACGTAAAAACATTTTCAGGGTTGGTTTTCATCGTGGGACGGGAGGGGTGGGGGGTTTAACTTGGACGTTAACAACGACGACCGGTCTCGTTTTGGCCATTTTTTTTTTTTTCTTTTTTCTTTATACGTTACACAAAAACGATTTGTATTAACGTTCGAAACCGGAAACGTTTAGCGGAAAACGGTCTCTATTGTCGAGGAGCCCGCAATTTATCCGGCTAAATCCACAAACGCTCGTCGGCTTGGCCAAACAGTATACGGCTGATCGGTCAGCCAAACTACGACGACGACGACGGCGGTGGTGGTGGTGGTGGTGGTGGTGGTGGTGGTGGTGGTGGGGGGTGGTGATGGTGGTGGTCCAATATGTTCGACCAAAGCATAGCTTTACGCATAATCCGTTGGGTAAGCTGCCGACAAGTGTATAAGTAGAAGTGCAACGACGAGAGTGAACGGAATGACATATAATTACTATGACGCTAACCACTATACCACTAACACAAATGAAAAATTACGATCGACGCGGATGTAATCGCGAATCGATTAAATTCGACGTATAAAAAATCTTTGAATCGTGACTATTGTAACGTCGGATTCGTTTCGTAATCTCTTTTCTTTCCTTTTTTTAATTTTCCCTGATTAAGTATACCGAGTGTATATATATATATACACGCTACTTACACTCGGCCATGTTAAAATATTATCGTTCATCGTTCATCGTCCATAGAACGAACGAACGAACGCTTCATAAAATCAATTTTAACCGGCTTAAATTAATCTTAACGAGCGATTCTTGTTATCATCACGATAGAATAACGATGATAACGAAGGGAACTCAAGAAAGTTCGCACACCTCCAACGCAACGCTAATTAGCTTTACGAGCTTCCTCTTTACTGACGACGATCCATAATGTTCTCCGTACTTTTCCAAGTTACGACATCCTTGTAAAAGAGAAAGACAAATGGAGAGAGAGAGAGAGAGAGAGAGAGAGAGAGAGAGAGAGAGAGAGAATCTCTAAGCTCTGCGCGATAGGCGATAGGCACACGTTGACTCGCAAATTATACAACTGTTTCGACGATTAATAATAACTCGAGAAAATGTTATTACCAAGAGAATTACGTGAAGTTATATAGAATAGGGGACGAGAAAAAAAGGAGAACGGAGTGGGAAAAACATAAAAATTTAACGAAGCACCGGAAGGAGAAGAAAGAAAAAAGGAATTACAGAAGAAGAAGAAGAAGAAGAAGAAGAAGAAATAGAAGAAAATATCGGAGTTAAATTGAGAATTTCAGAGACTCGACGAAAACCGGGAGGGGGGAGGAAAAAAAGGGCATTTCTCCTTGGCGAGATCGTAAGCATTAAATTAACGAACGTTAACGATTATACGACCGTGCGTACAAGACGGAAGAGAGGACGAGAGAAGAGAAGAGAGAGAGAGATCCTCCGCGAACAAAGCAAAATACGATTTACAAAAATTATATACCACATTTATAAGGTCGTCCCTATAGGTTAGGTTGATAATTATGCGTGGACAATTATGCATGTAATTACATATCGTCGTAGTTTCGCGAGGCGACGAGCCTATTAAATGTTCCATTATGTCGGCTTCGAGAACGAGGCCACGGCGAAGTTCGGCGAGGTAATAATGGACGGCAATGGAGGGGTAGAGGAGAAAAAGAAAAGAAAAAAAAGGATAGAAAGAAAGAAAGAAAAACGGAAAGAAAGCAAAAAAAAAATGAGAGAAAGAGAAAGAGAGAGAGAGAGAGGGGGGGGGAAGAAAAAAAGAATGCAATTCACATAATTGGTCGAAAGAGAAGAGAAGAGAAGACGTCGCTTCGTACTACCAAAGCTCGTAGTACCACGTCGCTGAGGTAGAGCCAGCCAACCTATAACTTCCGGTAAAAGCTTTCCCTCGAATCTCGGCGGCTTAGAGAACAGAGAGAAAGAGAAAGAAGGAGAGAGAGAGAGAGAGAGAAAGAGGGAGAGAGGACAAGAGAGGAAGGAAGGAAAAGCTCGACGCGATGGCTTGAGTGAAATTTCGGCTTGACGCCTGAAACTTTAATCGATCCTTAACGAACGTCGGTGCTGGTACTATTGATTAACGAATTAGTGTCCCGTGGGAGATTAAAATGCTAAGATAAAACTTCGGAGATTTGCAGTGCACGTGGAAGACGTTATACGTATATTGTTAGCCGTCCTGAGAATTTAAATGAACGTTAAATTGAGGGCGTATAAATTAATAATAAAATTACATATATAATTAAAAAAATCAAATAATGATAATATTGTTATTATTATTATTGTTGTTGTTGTTGTTGTTAATTATTATATTATAATTACTATTCGAAATTAAGGAAGGAAGAGAATATAAGAAAGGAATGAGAAAAGGGGTTAAAAGATTGTATTGATATGTGTATACGCGAAACGTTGAAAAATTTGTAATTAACTTTTAGTAGGTTTTTATTTTCTTTTACGGTACAGCCAATACGAACGCGCCGATTTAAAAAAAAAAAAAAAAAAAAAGAAAAGAAAAGAAAAGAAGGAAGAAAAAACGCTTTAATATCGAACAAAGAAAAAGTATCTTCGTACTTTGAACGATAAATACGAGACGTAGATGTGCACGCGTTTGAAATCGTTCGATGCGATCGTAACAAGAAAATGCGTAAAACCGATAAGATCGTGCGTTCGTAAGCACGGAATATATATCCCGTTAAAGCTAAGAATGTAATCGAACGTGATAATGTGCAACGACAGGTAATGCCGTTTTTCGTGCATTCGAAGTAGCGCATTATGCATTTCGGAAAGTGACTCGCGCGCGATACAAACGATATCCCCGTTCACGATAATTCCATGCTCGATTATTTCGAGCATCGAAATGTCAGGGAGAAAAAGGAGAGGGGGACGAAAAAATTACGACAACACAAAAGAAACAACAACAACAATAATAAAAAAACGAAAACGAGAGAGAGAGAGAGAAACCGATTGCATTAATTTTTTCCCCATTTAAAATGTTCAAATACCCTCTTTTCGAAATGGTATACGATTAATTGCATACGATGCATCGATCGTTAAACGGATTAAAAGATATAACAACGTTTAGCGTGTCGTCACGCATCACGAGCTGATTTCATCTGAAATCTCATTGGACCGAGAGATTAATATAGCTATATCCAGGTTGTACGTACATCATTTATATATATATATATGGAATTATATTCTGTACAGATATATAATATATATGTATAATATATAGATAACGGAATAATAATATATAAATGTAAATATTTATATATGTATGTGTACACATATATATATATATATATATATATATATATATATATATTCACGCGAATGCTATCTCGTTGCATGGCTCACCGTAATTGCAAATATCTCATCGCACACAAACCATCTCGAGATAGCATAATGCAATCCGTAGAAACAAACCTATATTATAGTGAATGCAAGCAAATATGAAATACAGGGATATATATATATATATATATCCTTAGTGGATAAAGTGTAGACGACATAAGGAAGGAAGGAAGGAAGGAAGGAAATCCAAGTAGGACAACGTTTCGTCGGCGTAACTCGTGCTTAATTAGGGAATTGCGAAGATTATTAAGATAATGAAATATCCTTTGGAGAAAACGGCGTTGACAGGAAAACAGAATTAATTCAGAGAACGAGATATCGACGTTATAAGATTATTCCCTTTCTTCGACTGTTATTTGTGTAAGAAACGCGTATCCGGCCTACTCACTTCCCGTTATCTCTTATTTATTTCTTATCACGAACGATGTCGTCGAACTAAAGACTACGAGATGACAAAGCCCGGAATAATATCATTTTGACGAAACAATTTGATACTTAACATTCAACAAATGTAATAACATAATAAATAAATTTCTAAAACTTCAATTATATGATTTGAGATATAATCGATCAAATAAAGATACGATCGATATATACGTTCGATCACGATACAGCAATTAATTACATATTCTCGTTGCTATTATTTATACACACACACATATATATATATCAAATCATTCGTATTAGATAATAATAAAATGATTCGTAAGAATGATTTATATCGTACAGTATTACGTTGAAAAAATTCGGTACGATATATAATCTCTATACGATATAAATTCATGATGGGATTTCAGAGGTGATGTGATCCGTTAAGAACGAAAGTAACCACACGAGAGAGAAAGACAGAGAGAGAGAGAAGAGTATACATACATCTACATATAAGTGATGGTACGTATTAGGACCATGCGTGTGGTTTCTGCAAATTCCTGCTCATGAATAAGGCTAACCGGTAGTACCGAAAGCCTAGGTGTCCTGCTTTACCTTCGTTCCCTTGCAATGTCCGTCCGCATAATTCTGATCGGAATTAGAGTGCGAAGAACAAAGAGAGAGAGAGAGAGAGAGAGAGAGAGAGAATCGATGTGGGAAACATACAGTGAATATGTCTGACGCTCTCTCTCTCTCTCTCTCTCTCTCTCTCTCTCTTTCTATCTATCTTTATCTCTCGGAATAGACAATGGCAAGCTAGAATTTCGGGAAAATGTCACGATTCGAAATGTACTCTGTGTAACGTGATAAAGGTTGATCTGGTTAAACGTTTCCGTCTCGAAGGAGCAAATACGTCCAACTAAATAAATAACAGATGTGATAAGAGAAAGAGAGAGAGAGAGAGAGAGACAGAGATAGTGAGAGAGAGAGAGAGAGAGAAGGGTGAATAAATGATATAGATATTATCCAACCGTTAGATACATTAAGTTCGAATGAACTCTAATAGTTATGAGATAACATCGTACTTGTTTAATAGCGACTATGTATCGTTTCGTTTCGTTTCATTCCCCCACTCCCCCCTTTTCTTTCGCTTTCCATTGAAATTTAGACACGATTAAGATGCAATTAAATGAGATTAACGTACGTACGTTTAAAGAGAATGAGAGAGTGAGTGAGAGAGAGAGAGAGAGAGAGAGAGAGAGAGAGAGAGAAAAGTAGAGTATAACGATGTTTGCATTTTGCTCCAATTATGTTAATGCATCTCACGAGCGTTATAATCTTATGAAATTTTCACGAGTATTGAAAAGAGAAAGAGATAGACGTAGAGATAGAGATATATGTATATTATATTCGCGTATATCGAGATAGAGATAGAGATAAAGATAAAAAGAGAGAGAGAGAGAGAGAGAGAGAGAGAGAGACTATACCGATTAAAGTTCAATTTCCGTGAGCGAATAAATATATCCTCTCTCCTTCTGTGTTTCTCGCTTCTACATTTTATGTAAAGTAGGTAGAAAATCCGTACGGTGTACTACCGGCAGGAAGTAGAAAATCACTGTTAACCATTTTGGCACGATATACCTCGAGCGTAATGCTCAGCCGACGCGTAAATATCGGAAGCGAGGAGATACGAGAGCCAAGCTCTACGTCCGAATGAATCTCTCGGAGCTGATTTAGAATTCAAAGGACACCGACGTAGATTTTAGGGAAGTGTTTCGCGATTCCGTAAAAAAGGAAAAGAAAAAAAAGAAAGAATATAAAAGGAAAGATCCGGGTGTCTTTTTTTCCCTTTCGTCGCTTGTTACTTTTTTTTTTTTCTTTTAACGAACAAAAATTTCTCTCGTCGCGAATCAAAGGAAATAATTCGATTAAAAAGGCATGTGCCGTAAGTCCTGGCCGGGACGAGGTATATAATTGAAAAAGAAAATGAAAAAAGATAAAACACGAAAGAAAGAAAGAAAGAAAGAAAGGAAGGAAGAAAGAAATAATACAGCGACGTCGTACTCTCGCCGATTAAAGTTTAGAGATTTAATCGAATTCGCGTGTGCTCTTTTGTGACGCGACAACAACAACAACAAAACAACAACAACAACAACAACGACGACGACGACGACGACGAAAAGAGCGTTGCTTGTCGCGAAAAAAGAAAAAACTATCGATCGATAGATCGATCGATCGATCGATCGATGCGTGCCGATGGTACGCCATTTTTGAGGCGCGTGCGGAAATGAAAAGAGAAAAAGACAAAGAAAAGATAGAAGAGAAGAGAAGAGAAGAGAAGGAATGAAATCGAAGAGGGGGAAGAAGAGAAACGAGAGCAAATCAAATGAAAGCAAAGCAAATCAAAGCGAGGCAAAGGAAAAAAGGGAAAAGAAAAGGAGAGGAATAAAAAAGAAAGAGAAAGAAAAAAGAAATGAAATATCCTATTGTATTCCTTAATGAAGGTCGAAGCCTAGGTAGGAGGTTCGGTTTTCATATAGGCGGATCGCATGACCCGTCGAATCAAGATCTTCCTCTCATCAATGGAGATTCGAAGTAGAAGGGCCGATTCGCGTGTTGGATAGGCCCGAGGTCTCGGTATGATTCGTGTCTGAAGTGATCCTCGTGGTATATCAAGAGCCTCAAGCGCAGGCCTCGAATATAAGTGGGCGGGGAGGGGGGCTGGGGGAGAGAAGGAGGGGTTTGGGCTAGGACGTCGTTTCTACCGTACGTACGTACACGCATGCACACATACGTGCATGCACATATGCGATTCGTATGCGTACCTAGAGAGATATGTATGTATGTATGTATGTATGTGTGCATGTGTGTGTGTGTGTGAGTGTGTATATGTACATACGTTGAAAGACGAGAAGTCGAGAGAGAGAGAGAGAGAAAGAGATAGATAGATAGATAGAGAGAGAGGGGGGGGGAGAAGGAGAAGCAGTCGTAATGATAGAGATGGAAAGCATCTATGGAGATATAGACATTCTAATACCGACGGATGAAGAGTATTTGGACTAATAGAGTGAGACAGAGATAGGTAGATAGATGGATAGATAGATAGATAGATGGAGATAGATAGATAGAGAGAGAGAGAGAGAGAGACAGTGATGTGTACGTTCTCTCTATGCATTTAAATTGCATTGCGATCGTCTAAACTAACTTGGAAGCCTTTCGATCTACCAACACTTCTGACAAAATCCTTTTATCTTACACTCTGACACTCTCTACCTTCTCCTAGATGAACACGATTTTAGAGAAGCAGAGAGAAATATATATATACATAGAGAGAGAGAGAGAGAGAAAGAGAGAGAGGGAGGGAGGGAGGTAGAAAGGCACAAGCTGACAGGTTGTCAGCCTTTTAAACTCGGCAAGTTCGTTGAGGAGGAAGAGACTCTCTCTCTCTCTCTCTCTCTCTCTCTCTTGCCGTGCCTTTCGGTCACGTTCGATTAAATTTTTCCTACTACCAAGTGCAAACCTTCGATCGATAACCTAATAATAGGCAAATAACTAGGCCGGCCAAGTGGCCCTTTCGGCGTAAAACTTTTCACACTAGCCGAGGTTTAAGACGAGCACGAAACATGAAAGAGGAAGGGGGGAAAGAAAGAAAAATAAAAAGAGGGTAAAAAAAAAAAAAAAGAAAAAAGAATAGAAAAAGAAACGATATTATAGAAAGATTAATGTATATACGGTCAATGGATATCTGGTAGAAGAAAATGCAAATAATAAATGATAATGGTGTAACGGTGTAAACGGAAGATAGAGATAGAGACATAAATGGAGATAGGGATAGGGATAGGGATAGGGATAGGGATATGTGGAGTGGGATATACGCGTACACGGGTGACGAATCGAATCACACGGGAGGCGTAGAATTAATGCGAGTGAGCGAGAATGCACTTTCCAAGGTGATTAGATCGTCGCAAGAGAGAACGCTCCTACTTCTCTCGAATGCTCCTTGATCTGTTGCGAATACCTCTCTCTCCTTCTCTCACTCTCTCTCTCTCTCTCTCTCTCTCTCTCTCTCTCTCTCTCTCTCTCTCTCTCTCTCTTTCTGTCTCTCTACATCCTGTTTCCACTCTTACCGTCGAGAATATCTCGTCGAGCATCGTAGTTTCCGAGACGATAATCTATTCGCTCTTATCCGAGATTCCACGCGAAAATTGTTACCTTATCGCAAGGTAGATACATACATACATATATATATATATATATATATATATATATCATACATATGTACATTTATACATATACATATCGGAGGATAAATGCACGCAATGATTGTACGGTTCGCGCCCTACGTTACGTAACTCTTTCGTTCGAGTTATATTTGATATAACATATATACCTGTATACGCGTGAATATATATATATATATATATATATATATATATATATATATATACACACGGACCGACCGTTCACCTATATACATTAACGTGTGTGTCCTTGCGGGAAAGAGGAAATTTGCGGTTCGCACAGGGTTTCTGCCGTTATAACATAGCACCTCGTTTATAATTAGAGAAATTAATTACCACAAACCGAGAAAGTCCATGGCAATGGGTGTGTGTGTGGGGGTGGAGGTGAGGGAAGGGGGTTAAACGAAATTAATCACGAAGATCGGAACGTTATAAGGCGAATACATTTTGCTCTTTGGTTCGACCTTTCTCAGACGATAGATAAACCCTCGAGTACTGGATTAATTAGAAATTTAGCCATTCCATTATGATAACCAGAAAGAGAGAAAGAGAGAGAGAGAGAGAGAGAATATCCATTGTCATAATTGATAAACGGCACTCTTCCGTGGTTTATCCGATATTTTATGAAAGCTACGATAAGAAATGCGAAATTATTTTCTTTATCGACTATCCTATATATATATATATATCGAGGTATACGAAGAACGTATACGTGTAATGTGTACGTGCATGCACGCGTGTATATCCTTTTTACTCGTCGAAGAATAATAAAGATCGGCGATGGGGGCTTGGGGCCAGGAAAGACGCACGTCCTGAATAGGAAGAAAACCGATCGCTCCTGTTCCCTGTGCCTATTCGTTCTCGTTGAATTCTCCAAGGGATCGAGAACCAGGATATCTCTCTCTCCTCTCTCTCTCTCTCTCTCTCTCTTTCCGTCTCTCTATTCTTTTTCACATACCCATAAATCAGGCTAACCGGTGGGACCTAGGAGAAAAGTCTTGGCCACGAGAGTCTTGGTCACGAATTCGCGAGCATGTGATTCACGCGTAAGACCGAGAAATCAAGTGGAAAATTTTATCTGTTATCTCTGTCTCTATTTCTTTCCCCCTCTCTCTCTCTCTCTCTCTCTCTCTCTCCCTTTCACACAGACACACACAAACATTAGCTTTGCTCCGATAAAAAGAAAGAGAGCGGCATCTTTATGTCGACGCGAGTCTATTTATCCTGTTATCGATTCCTCGAGCTCTTTTTCTAACCCTCGAGCGTGCCCCGTTTACTCACCTCCAAGTCGCGTTCTTTTCTCCCTCTTCGTGTTCTTTTTACCTTTTTTCCCCCTTCCCCCACCCATTTTCTTCTTCTTCTTCTTCTTTTCTACCTTGAGAACACCACCGGCGCAGCATATAATACCGATATAAAACACACGAAGAAGGCACGCGGAAGGCACGTCTCTTTATCACTAGTTTATCGAAATCCCCGAGTCCATTCGCTTTGATTCTAATATGCCTCCTCTCTCTCTCTCTCTCTCTCTCTCTCTCTCTCTCCTTTTCCTTACCAGCGAATCACGAACCGACTTAGAATAAAACCGTAAAATGTCCTGTCGCTGTGTATCTTCTTTTTCTTTTTCTATCACAGCGAGACAAAAAAAATATATACAATATCATATTTATTTTACATTCATTGTACTAGGACATAGACAGAGATAAGAGTGGACAGGGAATGTGTGAGAGAGAGAGAGTACGATTATTGCGAAAATGAAACACGGTAACGTCGATACAAACGAGATAATACGAAACGTTATGACACATATTGACATTTACCGATTACAAATGCGATTTATGGGACAATAAAGGGACGGACACGTTTGCGGACAGATCGAAGAGTAGAATTAACTGGTCGTAAAGAGATCCATTTCGAAAGGGGGAGAACGCTCGCGTATAATTGAAATAACGAACGTAATCGGGAACACCGGGAGACTCCGTGTTGTGCGATTAAGGTTGAAAAAAAAAAAAGAAAAAATAAGAATAAAAATTTTTAATTGCGATATTAAAACGGGACGGGCGAGAGGTGGGGCTGGGGAGAGGTAGCGGAGAAATAAGTAAATTGAGATAGTACGTAAGAATGGAGAGAGAGAGAGGGAGTAAAGAAGAGAAAGAGAGAAAGAAAATAAACGATCGAGTTCTTCGAGTATCAAGAAGTTAAGGAAACGAATATATCTTTCTTCTTCTGTTGGAAGCTCGGAAAGTTAAAAGCGTCTTTCTAGAATTCTCAAACGTGTTCGTATCCCACCTATATATATATATATATATATATATATATATATATATATATATATATATATACAAGGCCGCGAATACATACGTACGTACGTACGTACGTATACATAAAGAAAAATCTTTTGGAAGGGGATCTAATGGAAAGCCGTTTCGAGAGTGAACGAAATGTTTAGCCTCTACTCTTCTCTCGTTGGTTGTTCGTAGGTTCCTACCTTCGTTCGTTCGTTCGTTCATTCGTTCGTTCGACTATCGGTTAACGATCGACGACGTTGCTCGACATCCCAGAGGATACCAATAACGTATGGTCGATGGAAAAGCACGTTTATCACTCGTTTAACGCTAGGATAAAGGCTGCCGCAAGACCGACCGTTCTAAAACACACACACACACACACGTACATACACATATATATACATAGGGAGACAAAGAGAGAGAGAGAGAGAGAGATGTACATAACAACATTGAACCACCGTTCTTCTGATAGCCTTTCTCTTGGCCGAGACACAGTGGTGTGAGCCTCTCCGGGAAAAATTTACGATAACCGTTAAGAGTTAACACGAAGCCAACTAGACGACGACGACGACGACGACGACGACGACGACGATTATTCTTCCAAAACGTAAATTTCAATCTCTCCCCTGAAATACTCCTCGCCCTTCTTTTTTCTCGTTTACTCTTTTAACAATTTTTCGATCATATCAATTTCCTTCCTTCCTCCACGTATGTGTCTATTTATGTACATATAGCTTCTTGATATATATATATATATATATATATTGGTCGTGATGAAGGATGATACATCGAGAAGAATAATAATTATATTTTCGATAAACTTCATTAATATATATTATATATGTATATGTAAGTATCCATCGTGGGGGATTTCGGTAGAGCGAAAGAGTATCGATATATCCAAGTGAAATTTTGATTGGTGAAAACAGTATAACTATGCTAATTTATTCGTCATATCGGTGCAACTTTACTTAGTACGGTATGCATATTTTGTAAGTCACCTCGGTGCACGTATATCATCGACTTTCACGAACGAAATTTAACCGTCTATCTCTCTCACACACACACACACACACACACACACACACTTTGAATATTTAATGCCATAAATGATTTCATCGAAAATTTAATAATTCTTATTTAAATATAAAATATAATAATTATGAAGATAAATGGCGTTACACCAAGATTCTAGATCGTTCGATTAAAAACGTGGGGAAAAAAGTGTTAGAAGGAAGGGTCTTACAAGAAAATTCAATTCCGAGATTGAAAAGATTGAAAAAGATCGTACTCTTGACCGACGGTATAGCATTGAAATAGCAAGTACCTATATCGTCTTTTTTCAAACGATTTATATCTTTATCCTCTTAAATCTTGCAATTTTTAATCCATTTAATGTATAAAATCGTTGATAACCAACCTTGATACACCGTGATGTTTCGTTAAGATGTAGTTTTATATATGATATCTCTATCTCACTATACTATATGTTACACTCAAACATTATTTATCCGATCTTTACAATCATTGTAATCCTGAGAGGGACGATATCCCATATCATCTCACAGATCAGAGTTTCTCAACCGTTTTTTCAATCGTGCGATTCGATGCATCAGTTTTTAATAGGTATCGCGTCTTAAACGCTCGTACCGATACAAATCGAATTTTTAAAAACCCCACCTGTAATAAACAGTGATGAAGCTAGATCGGCTTTAAACGTAAAACTTGTGAATAATTCGACGAGTTAGTCTTTGAAAAAAAATTCAATCAATTTATTTTCCTCCCTTAGCGATGGTAAGACAGAGAGAGAGAGAGAGAGAGAGAGAGAGAGAGAGAGAGAGAACAAATAGCTCGTTAAAAATTTAACGAGTTCCCACGGAACACTACAAGATCGTTAGATTGAGAAACGCTGTTCCGTACTAATTGTAAGACGGATATTAGCTATCAATAGTGTGTATGTACCAACCTCAAAGTGTGGTATATACTTATATAATGTAGTAATACTAATATCGAAACGTAGGTCGCGTAGTTGTACCACTGACATAGTACAACGATGATAAGCGCGTAGAATAAACCATACGTATGTTATGTAAACGTTCGTATAACTTATGAATGATACTAATACCTTTGCGTTTGTTAACGTTACGTGGCTCTTTAATGATGCCATTTGCGACTAGTAATCGCCCGATGAACGTTAAACCAGAAAAGAAACGAAACGAAACGAAACTGAACGAAACTGAACGAAACTGAACGAAACTGAACGAAACGTAACGAAACGAAACGAAACTGAACGAAATGAAACGAAAGCTTTCGAAACGAATGAAACGATTTTCTACGAGGATATTCTATCCTGGAAATACGATTTTTCGATTTCACGTTCTCACTGGTAATCGTCGAACGACACTCGTTCATTCGTTCATTCGTTCATTCGTTCATTCGTTCATTCGTTCGTTCGTTCGTTAAGTTTCCATATTTGCCAGTGTCAAAGCACGCGATTACTTACATTCGATTACATTTCATTCATTCGTTCGTTCGTTCATTCGTATTTTCTTTCTTTCTTTCTACCTTTCTTTCATTCGTCGGAACTTCTCGAAATCTAATAATATTTCTCCCATTAAAAATATCGTAAAAACGAATTAATGGAAAGCGAGATATTAAAAACTCGTTTCAGGGAAGGAAGGGTGAGGGGGAGAGAGTGGGTTGGGGGGGGAAGGGAATACACGTTGGAACGATAAAGAATTCTCCGTTTATGAAACTAAAGTGATAGAAATATCGAGTTTGAAAACGTACCTCTTGCTTTGTTTCCTTGCGCGTAGGATAAGGAAAAAAGAAAGAAAGAAAAAACAAAGAAAAAGAAAAAAGAAGTTATAAAAGTTAAAAAAGCTAAAGAGAAGAAAAATAAAGTAAATAAAGAAAACAAGAGGCGGGTGGGTAGGATAGGGAGAGGGGGTGGTAGTTGGGGGTAGGAAGGAGGCTGCTTGTAGGATTTGTTCTCGTTTATCGAACACTTCCAAACTTTGGCACGTTTTAAAGGAGAAAAGCATTATCGGGCTAGATCCATATGTCAAAACTGTACAATGAAGTTCTCGCTTGGGACCATTGGTTTGGAAAAAGAAAGAAAGAAAGAAAGAAAGAAAGAAAGAAAAAGAAAGAGAGGAGATGGAAAAGAAACGCGGACGGCGTTGATGTGGATTTGATCTCGAATGGCATTGGCTCGCTTTTCGTTCCGTTATCCTTGTGAAAAGAAGAGAGAAAGAGAGAGAGAGAGAGAGAGAGAGAGATAGGGGGAAAAAGTTATAAAACGGGTAATCTACGATGTACGTGAAAATATCTTTAAAGAAATTCGGAGAAAAGGATTTTACACTGAGCCCGATGACCTCCTTCGGTGGTATTTCTCCAAGATTTCAAACTTTTCGTAAATTGCAATTTGCGTTAACGTACCGAAAAAAAGATTTATCGTTTCTACATTAGAATGTAGATCAATGCACGCGCTAAGATAAACAACTACCATACCACGTTCATTCAATTATCCTCGCAAGACTTACTCCTGTTCATTTTCTTCGAGTAAATATGTGCGAGAGAGAGAGAGAGAGAGAGAGAGAGAGAGAGAGAGAGAGAGAGACAGCTGTTTATCCTGGCTGATCTGACGACTATTCATACAGAATGATTTCCCTAGCCATTGTTTGCTCGTCAAACAATAATTTCACAAGGATCAAATGTACAATTGATACGAATATTTTCTCAAATATATCAATAATTGATCGTTTTAATATCTGATTTCATTCGACGACAAACAACATTTTGATTTAATCGAAACGTTTCAACGAGAATCGTCGTTAATTAAAACACAAGCACACCCACTGACACACACACACACACACACACACATATATATATATACATATATTTATGCATATACGATGTCCGAAAGAAAAATATCCAACAGGATTATTATAAAATCGAAAGAATTCTATCGAAAAAAAGACTAAGAGATATCAATGATTTTCTTTGACGATAAGAAGGATCTCTACTCCTCTCTAATACAAAACAAAATTGATCTCTCATAATTGGCCTGCATCCAATGACCGGAACGAAGTATTATTTAACATTAATAAAACAATATTGAAGCAAATGAAATTTTGATGAAAAACATTCGTACAAGTATCGCTAATATATATCGTGATTCTTCGACGAGGTACGAGAGATGCGACGTTGCACCTTTGTAGATTTTTACGTATCCTAAATTAACAACGTTATTCCATTATATCGCGATTAGAATTATTCAATATCACGAATGTTTCTTTGCGCGAAAGCCTTGACGAATTTTGATTTGTTATGGCCGAACAAACAGAGATACACGTATATAGATGTCACGACGAAAGATTTTCTTTATTATCTCGTTTATAGGTCCTTAAACGATTATAGAATAAACGACAGAGTGATAGATATTCGTGGTCGTTTGGATGAAATCTATTAAGGAGTCAATCGGAACACCACTTCCTACGTACCGCTTGTTTCTCGCGAGCTCGAATTCAGTTTATTAGGGAGATAAACGATTCACAGAGACATGTCAGCTGCTCGATTCACTCACTCTCTCTCTCTCTCTCTCCTTCTCTTTCTCTCCTTCAATCCCAGAATATTTCACGAAATAGTCCTTCGATGGTCGTTGACTCTCTTGTGCCACGACAATTACGGTGAAAAGAGAAACTGAAAGGAAAATTTGAGCGACGAGCGCGATGCAGAAAGTAATCGTTATCGAACCTGTTGCACCATTTTCACGTCCCTGGTCGAGATGTCGTTGGACTTATACCACTCGTCGCCCTATTATATTTCTCACTCTCGAAAATAATATTCGTTGGTCGACGAACGGAGATAGGACACCGGCCTCGAAGTGTTCGATCGAGAGACGATCGAAAGAGAGAGAGAGAGAGAGACAAAGAGAGAGAGAGAGAAAAAAAAAAGAAAAAAAATATCGAAGAGAAACTTTTTACAATAAAAAAAAG